>OU744250.1:22402500-23002500 GCA_916610215.1 Omphaloscelis lunosa
GATTATATTGCTTATAAAGGTTTTGTTCTAAAATATAAGTTGGACATGTATATGGAATAAAATTTTTGGCCAGAAGGAATAGCTTTCGTTGTTTTATAAACTTCGATCGGCAAGTAAACGCCAGAGGGTACCCTGAAAAGCGTTGCTAACCCAAATCATGATCAGTTCAACTACGTTAGTAAGTTACAACTGCAAAAGTGTGACGCGTCCGGTTGAATGTATACGCTGAATTTGTAAGACGGCAGATGTAATTAATTGCTGTACAAGAGACTTGGTTGCTACCTCACCACATCTGATATCTAGGTAACATAGACAACGACTTTGGTTTCGTCGGTAACTCAGCTGTGGATACCTCGGCTGGCATACTTTGGAGTAGACCGTATGGAATATGTGGCCATATTATGGAGGAAAACTTCGTTTCCCACAGTGACAGTGCTACCAGTGTGCTTCTGGTAGCAGTGAAACTCGAACTCACTGATCATGCTATAACCGTTTTTATGGTTCCGTAGTAAACAAGGAACCCTTATAGTTTCGCCATGTATGTCTGTCTGTCTGTCCATGGCTTAGCTCATAGACGCTTAGTATTAGAAAGCTGTAATTTGGCATGGGTATACATATAAATCACGTGGACAAAGTAGTTAAATAAAATCATGAAAAAAGCTTTTTTAGGTACCACCCCTAAACGTAAAGTGGTGATGATTTTTTTTTCTCATCTATCCCATAGTGTGTCGTTGTAAAGTTCGTTCAAAAATATTGTGAGTTCGTTAAAACCATATTCGTATTCAGGGATTCGTTTTTGAAATATTAAGCTTTAAAGTACAAATTTTCGTTATAGTAAATGGTCCCCCCCCCCCCCCCACCCATTTTTTTTTTGGTTTGGAATTCATCAAATTACTTCTCCCGCTCTGGGCGGAGCGGGAGGGTGTGTCAGACTCTTACTGACTAAAACCCACCCGTGTTCCTTCGGTTGCCCTGTTGCCGGGGGCCACGATCTCCCTCTCGGTTTTCTTCGCAACCCCGGCAGGCATCGGCCCTAGCGGACCCCGTCGATTCTGCTGCCATCTCTTTGAGGCGCGCGTGGAACACAACGCACCGTCGACCCGGGCCTGGTCCTTATCGGACGGTGAGCTACCCATTGCTTACCGTCCGCAAGCCCGCGCCTATGGTGGCCGGAAATCGCCTCGCGATTCCCGACGCCCTGGGCGTCTCCTCCTGCGGCGGTTAGGGGCGTGAGGGCGCGAAATTACCGCTTCGCAGAAGGAGGTGATGGCCTCCCATTTCCTCTCGCTCCTACCATGGCCTGAACCAGGGCCGGACGCGAGAGATCACCGCCGCCGATCGCCTCCACGAGGACACGGCGATGCTCCACCCAAGCTGGGCAGACCTCCACCGTATGCTCCACCGTGTCTTCCGGGCGATCCACACATTGGTGTCACCATTGTGTGGATGTTTCCTCCCACCCGGGCGATGTCTCCCCCCTCCCGGGCGTTTTCCCCCCGCCCTGCCAGCTAAATGGTTATTTTCGGATATGTGAAAAAATCACAGGAGTATTATATGTAACGAAATTAAAAGGAAAACTATCATAACTAAGTAGGCTTTACAAGTTAACGAGTAATAATCGAATAACTTGTTGGGAGAACATGTTTTTCAACTAAAAAGTTCAGTTTGTTCTTGTGATAAATTCATTCCAACCACGGAACCCTTCATTGTGCATGGTCTGACACGCACTTGGCAGGTTTTTCTGTGTATATGCCAACAGACTCGACAGATAATTTAGTAGAATTTACCGAATGTTTATGTGAAATAAATGCTATTATTGATAGTAATAATTTAAAATCAGTGTTTAAATTGGGTGAATTCAACACACATCCAGGTGAGCCTTTTGATAATGAACTAATTCACTTTTGTGCTAAACAGTTGTGGTCGTACGTCGACAGAGAACTATTGCCGTCGGATACATACACTTTTGTGACTGACGGACACGGATCGCGGCGCTGCTGGCTTGACCTGTGTCGTGATTAGTGCCGCGCGGCACGCTGGTGCGTCTGTTCTTTATGACATTTACTGGTCCGACTACTATCCTATACAATTCGAGCGTGATCTACGATGAATAAAACCTAAAAGCATGCTGTCTAAAACTGATATTAGTAGTAATTAAGTGACATGGGGTGAAATGAACCATAACCAATTATATGAATATATTACGCTATTACATTTTAAACTGAAAAATGTTGATTTTCCGTCTGAAATGAGTAGTTGTGCTGATAAAATGTGTTCCAATACACACCATAGACATTTTTAAGATAACTTGTATGATAAAATAGTATGTTTATTAACAGATGCGTCTAAATATTCAGCTTTTGTTAGAAGGAGACGTAACAAAGGTAGCATAAGCGGGTGGAACAAATACGTTAGGGATGTTCATGTGAGAGCCAGGCTTTGCTTTCAGATGTGGGTGCTTAATGGAAGACCCTCTGTCGGGTATGTTTACGGAAATATGTCTGAAGCCAGGAAGCTTTTTAAGTCCCAATTGAAGTGGTGTCAGGAAAACGAGCAAAAAATTAAAATGGACATAATTGCAGACAAAAACTCTTAAAATTTTAAGGGTTTTCTGAAAATGAAAAATCAGTTAAATCCGAAGCCTGGTCACGCTGTGAGTGTGGCTGGCGTACATGAAACACGGGAAATTTCGAATCATTTCCAACCTTTTGAATGCGGCACCGCAGATGCTTGATGTTGAGTCAGCCGTCGGAGATCTTAAAGTTAGGTTTTCAACCAAGAATGTGGCAGGCATTATTAGGAATATGGTAAATTTCCTGGTCACGACAGCCTCATCATCGAGCATCTGCAAAATGCAGGAGTTCACTTGCCAAGGATTTTGGCCATGTTTTTTAATCTGTGTGTCAGCCATTCTTATCTACCTGATAGACTGATGTACACTGTTGTTGTACTAAATTCCTAAAAATAAAACCGGTGATACTTCGGATTTATTAAATTATTATAGACCATTTTCATTAGCCTTGATTACTGCGAAAGTACTAGACAGTCTACTTGACCATCAACTGGGCAGGCATATTAAGCTTCATGACGCATAATTTGGATTTCAATTTGGTTTGTCTACGAAAAGTGCTATCATGTGTCTTAAGCAGACTGTTCAATATTATAGTGATCGGAAAACACCGGTTTTTGCATGATTTCTCGATCTCTCAAAATATTTCAACCTGGTGTCAAATGACAAACTATGGTGCAAACTCGAAAGTGAGACAGATTGCAGTCCAGAAGTTACATGTACCTATTTTTAGGTATTGGTACAACAACCAGAAAAATAGTGTCAGATGAGCAGGCTCTTACTCGGACGTGTACAAGTAGCAGTGCGGGGTGAGACAGGGTGAACTGACTTCACCGAAGCTCTTTAACCTGTACATTAACCAACTTGTCGGTAAACTCAGCAGTGCCAGTGTCGGATGCTACATAGAAGGCGTTTGTCTCAACAATATTAGTTACGCACATCATATGGTACTGATGAGTCCATCGATCGGGGTTTGCGTAAGCTGGTAAAGATTTGTGAGTCCTAAGCGGAGGCCCATGGACACAGATACAATGCGAAGAAAAGTGAACTCCTAGTATTTAAGGGTTGGGGCAAAAATTACGTGACTGTACCTACAGTCACCTTAGCTGGTACCCCTTAAACAGAGCCGCTCAGTTCTAGTATCTGGGCCACTTGGTTTCCGAGGACCTAAAGAATAACGCGGATGTGGAAAGGGCACGTAGGTCGTTGGCTGTCTGGTGTAACATATTGGCCCGCAGGTTCACGCGTAGCATTAATCAAGTGAAAGTGACTCTTTTTAAGTTTACTGCCAAACATTTTACACGTGCAGCCTGTGGGGTAACTGCATACTTGGGTCAAACAACGTCCTACATGTTCAATACAACAACCCATTTAGGGTGCTGCTAGGGCGATTCTGCAGTGCTTCGAATCTGTTCACAGAAGCGCACACCGATGGGTTTCATGCTCTTATAAGGAAGCAGTGTGCGTCGCTGCTGTGTGGTGTTAGTTCCAGTAGCAACAGTATAATAAGCGTGTTTGCGGACAGGTGGGACTCTCCACTGCTGCGCCACTGGATACATTTGCATACTGCACTGTGAGCAGTGGACAGTTCCTCCTGGTCTTAATTTGTGTAGCTGTGTCCTTAACTGTTTTTACTTTGTGTATATTGTTTTATTTTGATGTGAATGTTGTTTTAAAAATGTGTGTGTCGAAATATGGATGTCTTCTGAATTAAATGATGATATTATTATTATTATTTATTATATATATATACTTTATTGTACACCACAAGAATACATAACAAAAAATAAATCAAACACTACAAAATATACAATGGGCGGCCTTATCGCTTTCCGCGATCTCTTCCAGGCAACCTTGGAATGGACAGTGATTTGCCTGAACATAAAATGGGGCTGTCGTCGGTGCAAATAAGTATACAATAAACTAGAATAAATACACAGATATATACATATCCTAAATAATAGATACATAAATACATACATACTTACAAAATAATAACAATAATATATTAAGAGAAACAATAACAAATTATGATATACTCGAGCTTCTAAAGCTTTTTTCCAAATAACCTCAAAAGCTATGTTAATTCAGCTTCAAATTCATTAAAACTTTACAATAAATTGTATCTTTCATTGTCGTTCCGATATCTCGGAATATTGTTGCAATGCAGTTCCAGCAGGCAGACGTCCGGGAACATAATCCTTATTAACTTAGTCAATTTTGGAACTTCCGCGCTCGATAGTTTTATACCACAGGAAAAACACGACTGTTATTTTAAAAGCTGTTCAATATTTTACCACATTAGATATAATTTGTTATAATGAAAAATTTTACATGAAAATTACTATGCGAAACCCGATAAAAATATTTTTAAGCTAACTTTTCACCATCGAAAAAAAGAATATACTTAATCTTCTATTTATAGATTTTTTGTTTCTCAACCGGGCATTCACACAGTAAATAAGGAAAAAAACATGTCTTCTTAATTGACCAACCCTTCCTCAACACTTGAGGTTCACCCCTGACCTTTTTAGAGCAACTCCAGTTTAAATGAAAAGTGGCTCCTACTGACGTGACATGACGTGCTCATGATATCCGGCCCACGTCTGCAATATGCAACTCCGGAGCTCCGGAAATTATGCGGGAAATCGGGGGAAAGCGAGATATTGGTCGCAGCGCAACAGCCCTTGCGCGTATGGCGATGGATTATGAAATGATAATGATTACTCTTGGAGTGATTTGTGATTTCAAACCTGGGAAAAATTATTGGAGAATTAGTATTTAAACACGAACGAAAAGCTATGGTTTTAAATGGTTACCTAATTAACTATAGCCTTACGTTTAACATTTGATAGCGGACTATGATAGGTCGGTAGGTACCACTTCTGTTTTTTATTCAATAGAAATTACCGTATCCTGATCCTTTTCTATCATTGAATTACTGAAATCGTTTTTTTTTTTTCAATTTTCTTCAAACAGCGAAATCCTTTTTCATAATCCTCTTGAGAATTAATTAAACAGTTGTTGATTCCTTTAAATCTTGGAATTCCTGGGAGTAACTTTAAGTACTTATATTTAATTTCTCCAACCTTTGCCTCTTTCTACCCTAGCTATAATTTCTATCTCCAATAATTTTTCCGTCATCATGGATACGTTAAAAAATCGAGTGATTATGGAGTATGAGTACCGTCGTGGCAGCAAAGCGGCAGAAGCGGCACGCAATATCAACGACGTATACGGAGCGAACACTACTAACGATCGCACCACCCGTTATTAGTTTGCCCGCTTCAATTCCGGAAATTCCGACCTAAGACCTGAACCCCGTGGTCGACCGAAAACTTTAGTCGACAATGACGAATTAAAGGCGATTGTGGAAGCTGATTCTCAATCTACAGCTGAATTAGCAGCAGGCTTCGATTTAGCATCAAAACAATATTGGTCCATTTGCGTCGAATTGGCAAGGTACAAAAGCTTGACATATGGGTGCCCCACGAAGTGAATGATCGCCAGCGCGAAGCACGCGTCAAGTTGAGCCTTGCACTGCCCAACAGGCACACAAACGAAGGCTTATTTAATCGCATTCTTACTTGCGACGAAAAATTTATTCTGTTCGACAATCGTAAGCGCTCAGCAAGTTGGTTAGATCCTGGTTTAGCACCTAAACAATGCCCTAAACGAAAACTGACCCCTAAAAAAGTGATGTTGGTGGTAAAGCGCCGGTGTCATTCATCATAGCTTCTTACCAAACGGGATGAGCATTACTGCAGATGTGTACTGTGAAGAACTGAACATAATGATAGAGAAGCTTGCACATCTCCAACCAGCTTTGGTCAATCGCTCGGCTCCGCTGCTCCTGCACGACAACGCGTGACCTCATACTGCACAGCAGACGGTCTCCAAGTTACAAAAGCTGGGGTTGGAAGTTCTCCGTCATTCACCGTACTCACCAGATCTTGCCCCTATAGATTTCTACTTTTTCCAGAATTTGGATAACTTCTTGGCGGGGAAAAAATTCAACAACCGAGAGGCAGTTCAAAATGCCTTTGAAGAATTTGTCACCTCCCGTCCAGCAGACTTCTTCAAAAAGGGCATCAATAACCTACCACTACATTGGCAAAAATGCATTGATTGCATGGGTAAT
The DNA here is from genome assembly GCA_916610215.1 of Omphaloscelis lunosa. Taxonomy (NCBI): domain Eukaryota; kingdom Metazoa; phylum Arthropoda; class Insecta; order Lepidoptera; family Noctuidae; genus Omphaloscelis; species Omphaloscelis lunosa. The sequence continues at coordinate 22,409,211 of OU744250.1, forward strand.
TACTTTGATTAATAAAAATAAAAATATAGAGAAACAAGGGCGTTAACTTATTTCATGTAAAACGGCAATTTCATAGGTAAAGAGATAATATTTAAATAAATTATATGAATAACGCGGATTTGTGTCACCGCAAGATTGAATAACAGTAAATTTTTTTGCACAAAATATATCAAATAGTGGAAACAAAAACTACAAAGTGAAAAATAACTCTCTCTCTCTCTCTTACTGACTAATACCCACCCGTGTTCCTTCAGTTGCCTGTATGTTGCCATGGGCCACGGTATCCGTTTCGGACTTTTCCACGACAAGTTACAATAGCCTAATGTCAACTGCTCATCACTTTTTACAAAATATTTCTTTTCCCGATGCAGGGACTTAATTGTTGAGGAGTTCTCCAGGTACTTCGCCATCAGCTCCACTGCAACATATGGATTGTGGCGAGCATCAATTGCTTACCAACCATATTAAAGTAATCGAATCGCAACCAGTGAAATACATATTATTGAGTAGTTCCGGTGGCCATCTGTGTCCTTCGTCACCAGTCCCACTTTACCAAATGCACGAGTTATCATAAAAAATACCCAAATCGCTATAGGTGTGCCAATAATATTTGAAGAGTTCCCTCGATATCTCCAAGATCCCATCATCAGATCGTGACCAAATGACCAATTCACCAAAACAAGAGCACGTATTACAAAATTGAATATTTGACAATTTACAATAAATAATGGCTTAAAGTTTGTAACATACAAAGTTTAGGACTATCTGCATTTGAACTAGGTGATAAACCTGTATCTCGGATTACATTTGTTTCCCTTATAAAAATTGTCAATGGGACCAACTAGAAAGTATACCCTTTCAAAGAAAAAAAGATTTTTCCGACAGAAGTGAAAAGTAAAAAAAAATACTTCCAAAACCTTTAAAGTAAAAATACTTGCATAGAACATTGATCCGTAACTTAATATAAATAAAGGGAACAATCGCGTTTACAAAAATGAGGTGTCAGAAACGGTGTCGCGAGTTCATTTTTTTCCCATCTCAAAAATGCCCAACGAAGATTCCGACGAACTGAGAACCTCCTCCTTTTTTTGAAGTCGGTTAAAAATAAATCACTGGGGACGAAAGGCGAACAATTGAATAGATCTCTTTCTAAAGTTATCAATGTTATCGTAGAGCGGAAAGTTTCAAAAGAAACATAGGCCATAAGCCCATGCCAACATAGCCCAAGTATAGGTACTTGCGGCACCGCGTTGAACCACAACCAAGTCGACCGATTACACTGAACTGTGACATTGTTCCGAAGTAGCTTTAGATTATGACATATATAATAGCGTCATAGAACATTATACATAGTTTCCCAAAGGTGAAATGGTAACAGTTCACTGCGTGATATGCCACAATTAATGACAAAACACAAACAAGATAAGGTAATAAAATTATTATTATGATTTTGTTCCATTTATGATTGTGTCAGCTACGTTGAATCAATATTTGATTAATTTTAGTTGAAAATATCTATTTTGTTGTCAAGGTTGGCAATTATCGAAAGCTAAAATTCTAATTGATTTGTGTACGGAAAAATATTAAAATTCAAATATTTTGATTTGTAGTTAACAAAAAAAGTACAGATAATATTAATAAAATGAACGCTATATCTTGCCGTCAACGTCACACAAACATTCTAATTATCTGATCTATTGAAACACAAATTACTGATACAACCAGCTTGGCTTAAACTAGATTACGAGTCAACCTCAGATAGCAAAGCCAAAAATTTTATGCAATCAGGTATTCAGATATGGCAGTTTTTCCCAGTGTAATTATTCATTTATCATGAAATTGTGTGTGTGTATATTGTATTATATGAAATGTATGTGACATGAAAACTACGCAATTGAAAATAAAACATTTAGTTGAGGTAGTGAATAAGTGATGCAAGTGCAGCTTTCTGTTAACACGGAATTACAGCCGTGAAGGTAAAATGTTCGACAACTTGCAGAAAACACTATATTTACTCCTTTACCATGCATAATCTAGATCATCAGCTAGTGTAAACGCTTTAAAATAAAATCAACAACGTATAACGTGATAAATTATCTTCCCAAGCAAATCACACAGTCTACGAAAGTATTTATGTTGAAATATAAATTAAACATTTCAACCTAATATTTGTATAAAAGCAAACAATAATCGCCGGAATTGTGGAAAAAGTAAACTTCTGTTTTTATTAAAACTTTCGTAAACAATATCTATACCATTCTCATTTAGTTTCGTATGAGTCGTACGCGAGTATGTAGACTTTGCTCATAAATACGCACTTTTCAAATAATTATATTAATACTCCATAGTTTGTAATTGAAGTAGACAAAATGACTTCCTGTGGAATCTCAGAGTCTAAAGGACATACAAAAGTGCAATGGAGGCTCACCATTTTGTGTAAGATTAGTGTTCTAGTGTTAAACGAAGAAGAAGAATTAATGCATTTCCACAATAATGTGTAGTTTTAGGCAAAGGGAATTTCAAGAATATCTCGGGATGATACTTAGACAATGATGAATCGACTGATTTTGAGTTTAGAACTATTTGGTTCAGTTGGTCGTAAAGATTCGTCAAGGTTTTCATAATTGATGTCCGCCACATAGTTCACTGAATTCAAGATTTTGTTTTTTCTTCAGGCAACATGTCAATTCTCACGTACGGTCTTCAATGCGGTTGGATGTCACCCATGATAAAAGTACTGCAGTCGAAAGAATCTCCCACTGGGAGACCACTGAGTGACAGTGAAATATCCTGGATAGCCAGTGCTCCATCACTGGCGGCTGTACTTGGAGTCCTCATGTTCCTACAAATCGTAGATAAGTATGGGAGGAAAATTAGTATTATGGTGATGATCATCTTCCAAGCAGTAAGTCTTTTTTCCTGCCTGCCCTAGTATTTTCTTCTGCTTGTCTCTTTGTACTTTAGGTCGGTACAATATTATTTATTTATTATGTTTTCACTCCCGTTCTGCCTTGTCAGCCCGTTTGTTCTACTTCATTTATATCATCCTACCCTTTTAATTCTACCCTTTTAATTTAATTCTTCGTTAAAGAATATTATAACAATTCTTGCATGTTAAAACTTCGTTTATTAATTGATAATATTTCAATCTTTCAGATATGCTGGATAGTTACAATGCTACCTGCTAGTACAACAAGCCTCATCATAGCCAGAGTATGCTCTGGCATTGCCGGCGGTGGTTGCTTCCACGTCGTTCCAATGTATGTCAAAGAGATCGCCCAGGACAACATCAGGGGCACCTTATCATCCATGTTTTCGTTTTCTCAAAGTGCTGGAATCCTTCTTATATATGCGTTGGGAGGATTTTTGGATTATCAATCGGTGCTATGGGTCGTTGTTGGAATCCCAATCTTGACTTTTGGAATCTTCCTTATAGCTCCTGAGTCACCATCTTTCTTAGTAAAGATGGGGAAGACAAATGTAAGATTATATTCATTTCATTACTTTACCTCATAGTATTTTTTTTAAATTATTTTTTATTTAAACTTGCACATTCTCAAAAGTTGTTTTTCTCTATTATTGTTTACAGGTTAATATGTTGTGCATATTGTGAGTATTCTCTAAATTATAGGAAGCAGCAGCAACTCTACCATTATTGAGAGGATTGGATGTTGATGACAAAGACATTCAACAAGAAGTTGCTGTGATCAAGAAAGATGATGAATATTATAAATCCATACCTAATATTTCCATCGTAACTGTTTGTGAGTATAAAACCTTATATTGTACATAGATATTATTTAATTGATGTACATGCATTTTAGATAGTGCAAAATTCGTCAACTCGCGTAGAGTTGATAATAACCAAAAATCAGACCACGAATTTAAAGAAAGTTTTTCAACTTCACAGTCAAAACAAAAGCGTGGCGGAAAGCGTTCCTCATCATGTTGATCTTGGTGGCCTTTACCCGAGCCATAAATGGTGGCTTCACTATACTAAATTATGCTGCAACTCTGCTGTCCGACTCGGAAGTAAAGATCAGTCCGGATGTACAGGCCCTCAGCATTCCTATATGTATGATAGTGGGCTCATTGATCACTATGGCTTGTATAGACAAGTTGGGGAGAAAGGTGAGCAAAATAAAATCAAAATAATAATATAAGTACAAAAGTTAACGCTAGAATCAGTCTTAAAAGATATCTTTCTGCCAAATTCTGTCTAAAGAGAGATCAGTAAATTAAAAAACCGGCCAAGTGCGTGTTGGACCACGCACAATGAAGGGTTCCGTAGTTTAGATGAATTTACCCCAAGAACAAACTTAACATTGTAGTTGAAAAACATGTTCTCCTACACATTCCGCATGCAAATGTAAGTTGGAACGCTAAATATTGGGTATTTACTATGTTATTTTAATAAGTTCCATAGATAGACTTCTTTTAGGCTTTCCTGTAATCTATACCTAAGTAAAGAACTATTTTCTCAATATTTTTTTTTAATTTCTGGCTTAGTAGTTTCGGAGATACCTAATATTTTCTTAACTAACCGTGAAACTAATAATAATTGAGACCCTTACAGTAAGCCCTTTCAATTGATATGTCACACGGAACAGAGCACAATTTTTTTTGTTTTATTTTTTTTTTTCGTGTCCCAAAAGTGAAAATATTCAAAATAAATTTATTTACCTACGTAACACGTATGTGTTTGAGTCACAAAGGTACATTTATGAGGGCGAAATTTCAATTTAATCGGTCCAATAGATTCGGAGCAAATTGGCTGTGACAGACGGGCATACAGACGGACATACGTACAGACAAATACGAGTGATCCTATAAGGGTTCCGTTTTTTCATTCGGAAATATGGAACCCTAAAAATGGGTCAGAATTTGTATGAAATAATCAGTCAGACAAGTTGGGTCGGATCTTATCCAAAGTTGGCGAAAGAAGTCATAAAATGTCTTCTACTGTCTACGACCTTCAATTTTAAAACTAAACGTTCTTCTGTAATACACAGCCGATCCTGGGAACGGCTTTTGGAGTCACAGCCATTGCTTTCACTTGCCTGGCGATGTCAACTCTGCTGAAGCAGTACGGATGGGCCACTTCCGGCTGGATCAACGTGACCATGATGATGGTAGTAGTATGCTGCTATGGTGTAGGTGTGTCCCCCATACCATTCGTTTTGATGCCTGAAATATTCAATTTCCAGGTAAGCAGATCTCAGTTCTGTTGATGATGTTACTTTTGTGCATTGCGTTGATTTGATAATACACTTTATTAAATGTGTGCTCCATAATTATATTCTTTCCCACCAAAATGATCAAATGTGGTCTTCTTCTTTTCCTTTTGAGATCGATGGTTCATTCTTAAATTATTTGGGCCCACTGTAGATGGCCACATTCATCGCAGCATCAGTGACATTTATCAGTTCCTTAAAGTGTGGATGCACAAACAATTGTGACATCCCAGCAAGAGGGTCATAGTTTCAGGTGTTGGACGGATCTATAAATACCGATTTTGTTAAACTGTGCAGTTTATCTTCTTGCAGCTAAATAATCTTTTTTCTTCCAGATTCGAGGAAAATTGATGGGATATCTGGTGATGTTGGCGTGGTTCATGAGTTTCATCCAACTCATCACGTTTAGTGCTCTCACCAGCAACTTCGGGGTTCACGTCGCCTTCTTCATATTTGTTATTATCAACGTATTTGGAGCTGCCGTGACCCTGCTAGTACTGCCTGAAACAAAGGGCAAGACTGTTGATGAAATAGAGAGGGAACTAAAAGGAGATACAGAAAAAAAGGATGTAGAAAAATAAGATTTTTAATGTCATAGACGATTTTTTACCATAAAGCATTATTAATGACAAAACGAACTTTTTCCCGCGGCTTCGCCCGCATGGATGTCGGATATCATCCCAAGGGAACATACTACCGGGATAAAATTATCCTATGTTCTTACCCAAATAATGACCTATCCGTATGCATTTCATCCAAATCAGTTCAGCCGTTAAGAAGTGAAAAGATAATAGATAGACAGATAATAAATTGTAATAACTTTGGACCGATTATAATTTAATAAAGACTAATTAATGTTATCTACAGGCAACGATGACCGACTTTTAATGATTTTATATTAAAGATCATGTCTAAACGAGTAGTGTTAATGATTTAGGAAAAATACATGATAACTTAGAAAATTTATTGAATAACTTAAAATAGGAATATTTTAGGTTAGAAACCATCACCATTTTAAAGAAAATTTAACCATTGATCTTTTAGTATGTTTTATTGACACTATCGACTTCACCCATTTTTTATAGGGTTCATACGCCATGCCGCCATACATATTGCAAGTTAACTCCAAGAGGGTCACCGGCATTATGTTTGCGTTAAAGTAAATCCTCGAGGAGTGTCACAAGCATTAGGTTTAAAATCTTATTAAAATATACAACTAATTTTGTTTTCACAGGTTATAATGCCGAATTCGCTAAGACCTACATTTAAAATAAGCCCTCCGCGAGGGCTCCCGGCATCCCATATATGACTTGAGTAAACCCTCCAGGAGGACTCCTGGCATTGAACGTGTTAAAATACCTTTTGTTTTATGCATAATAAATTAATGATGCGTCTAATTTGGGACAGCGCGAGTCCTATTACTGGCTAGACGTACGACGTGTTCAGTGAGCTCAGTGCAAAACACGCAAGCTAGCCACTCAAGTTTACGGGCATATATCTGCGTCTTAAGATAGACTATGACTATATTTCCAATCACTTAAATCCTTAATAAGAGGTACTATACAAAAATAAATATAGGTACTTGTGAATTTTGAAATCATTATTTTACCTCCTTTTTTTTGGGTGGAAATTATCAAATAACTTCTCCCGCTCTGGGCGGAGTGGGAGGGCATGTCAGACTCTTACTGACTAAACCCACCCGTGTTCCTTCGGTTGCCCTGTTGCCGGGGACCAAGATCTCTCTTTTGGTTTTCTTCGCAATCCCGGCAGGCATCGGCCCTATCGGACCCCAGTGTTGTCCCCCCTGCCAGCTAAATGGTTGAAAACTATCATAACTATGTAAGCTTTACAGGTACAGTAAGCGTTCAAAAGTGCATAGGCACGTTAAGAATCGTATTGCTGTGAACACGCGGTTTAGTCCGTATATCTGCATGTGTAAACAAACGGCACACACACCACAGAGAACGCAGTTTTGCGCTTTACACACTGTCACATGTCGTATCGTCACGTACTTGCGCCGCACTACCGAAACAAATATATATTTCCGTCGCTTTTGTTAGACACGGTAACACACACGCATCATGCGCTAGACCTTGGCTAGTTTATGGCATTGCTAAAATTAGATCTAAAACTACATGTGCAGATAGCAGAACCCGTTAAGCGTTGGTCTGATATTCAAGCTGGTTTAGGATTCGATCTCGTAAAGCACAGCGCGGTTTTTTGCAAATATTATTATTTTTGTTTGCAATAATAATATATTTTAACTATTGCTGCCTTTTTTATTAATCCTGTTATTGCAATAAAGGGTTTAGAATTAAAAATGCGTGATATGTGATAACAAAATTAAAAAATATTTATACGTTATATTTATTTTACTTATAGATAACAAATTGCTACAATTATTTGTCATTACTTCAGCTGAATAAGATGTGAAATAGATGTCAAGCAACTTAGAAGCAATTTGTATTATTTTGACATATTTGTATTATGAAATGTTTTAAATTTTAAATGGATTTTTTTCACCATAAATATTAGCTAGCTTATTATTAGTTAGCTTTGATCATGGTCGAAGTAATTACATTGTATTTATTACACATAAAAATTATTTATCATTCACTAATCGAATTAAACCTCATAATGAATTTAAAACTTTAAAGGCATCTTCTGTCTCAACAATACCTCTGTTCTATCAACAATACCTTTGATTAAGATTTATGTTTAGTAAAATATGAAATATTTAAATGGTTATCATTTAAATACTCACACTTAGTCCGGTTTCATTAGATATTTGAGTAAATTACATTCACTTTTACGCAGCGCAATAATATTTGATCTCCCTTCAATATTTATATTTGATTGCATTTTGAAAATAATAACCATAACACCCTAACTACCTAAATACTCGTCACCAAAAATAACCACGAACAAACAAAGTTTTATTAAGCGAATACGCGTAACGAACTGCGTCTGTCTACCCCACAGAAATCGACATAATTTACTTAGTTTTCTGTGGTCTACCTGCTAAACTTTAATATTTATGTGAACAAGACGACCGAAACAAAAAACGAATGATTATTGAACTAGTCATTATTATAAAATAACAAAAACTATGAATAGTAATTATTAAAAATTACAAGCAAACCGCAGATGAGATTTGAACCCTCGCTCGGCTCGCCATAATCGCACATATCAAAGCACGTTATCCACTGAGCTAGCATGCCATATACTGTATTGATAGAAATTATGAACTACTATGAGTTGCAGACAAAGTGCGTGTGTGTGTGTCTATAGTATTGTAAAGTCTTATAGAAGAAGGTCGTAAGTCAAACCGAAGCGTCAGTCTATTGCTTTGTGCGATTGCCTATGGACTTTTGGTCGGTACTGTACTTGGTATCGTAGCCAGCGTGTCAGATGGTCTGATGCGCTCTCGGAATCATATGGGTTGGAGTGCGGGGTGAGGCAGAGTGGTTTATCGTCTCCCCGGCTCTTCAATCTGTATGTTAATGACCTCATTGCCGAGCTCAGCAGCATGCGTGTCGGATGCAGGGTAAATGGTGTAAGTTGTAACAACATCAGTTATGCGGATGACATGGTGCTGCTGGGGCCGTCGCTGGGGTCAATCGCGGAGATGCTCAAATTATGTGAGACCTACGCTGCTGCACATGGACTGGTCTATAATGCCAAAAAATGTGAATACATGATCTTTGGGGTCGCTGGTAAGTGCCGGGAGGATGCCCTCGAACTTGCCATAAACGGTACGCCAATTCGAAAAGTCACAAAATCTAAATATCTGGGGCATTTTCTTACCAGCGTCCTCAGCGATTATAGTGATATTGAGAGGGAGCGTAGGGCTTTGGCAGTCAGGGGTGATATGTTGGCACGAAGATTTGCTCGGTGTACTGACCAAGTTAAGATTACGCTTTTTAAAGCTTATTGTCAGAGTTTTTACACCGGTAATCTTTGGTTCAACTACTCGAAAAGGTCGCTAGATGTTCTACGCGTCCAATACAACAATGTTTTTAGGATGCTGTTGCGACTGCCTCTTATTCTGCTCAGGAGTGAGGCCGTTTTTTGCGGATGATGGCATGAAATCCAACGGTCTGGGCTACCGCGAACATTTCCGATATATATACTATATTTCCATTATAGTATCGGCTGTATTATAGTAGAAGGCTGTGGCGGCAGATACTTCCTCCGCCATAATAAGGCAATTTGTGCGAAGACTTTTACCATAGTTAGACCATTACCATTTCTCATTGTGTCTAGATGTTGGGTGGTCTTCTCACAAATTCGTCTTTAGTTTTAAGTTACTAACAATAGTGGTTTAAGTGCAAACATGTTACTAACAATTTATGGATCTTTATATCCGAAATAAAATGATTTTATTTTATTTATTTTATTTACAAGTTAACGAATAATAATCGGCCAACTTACATTTATCATTTATTTTACCTCCTGGTGAATGATTTTACAAAAAACATAACACGTAATGCTTTTTTTTTTTTACCAAAAGCATTTAGAATGTTCATATACCTTACTTTACCTTATGAAATATTTGGTTTCCTAAAGAAACTTTCAACCCTTCTATCGTCCACATAAGATAAAAATAAACCTATGTCATTCCCTAGGCTACCATCTATCTCCTAATAAAATTTTATACAAATTTATGCAGTGGTTTAGGCGCAAAAAGATGTCGAAAATTAATTAATGTTCATATACCTTACCTAACTTATGAAATATTTGGTTTTCTAAAGAAACTTTCAAACCCTCTATCACCCGCTTAAGACAAAAATTAACCTTTGTCTTTCGCGAGGCTACCATTTATCTCCTTATAAAATTTTATCGAAATTTATGAGGTGGTTTATGCGTAAATATATGTAGAAAATTAAAATTATGCTGATCACGCTATTGTCGTACACACTGTACCTACATTTTAGCTAAATTATTTTCATGACTTTAAATTGTAACAACTTTTGACCAAGTAATGAAAACTAAATATTAATTGAATTTACGAATTATGACTATATTTCCAATACCTTAAAACTTTATAAAAGAAGTACACAAAAACATCAATATTACATGTGAATTTTAAAATCATCCCCTATTTTACCCCCTTGGGGGATGATTTTACAAAAACGGTTTATGACGTAATTCCTTATTTCTTACCTGAATTTGAATAAATTTGAATTTTCATAGTATGCTTAACAAATGCTGTGTCCCATACCAACTGTCATCCCCTATATCACCCGTATAGGATTATTTTTAAGACGAAAAGTAGCCAAGTCCTTCCCCATGATGGTATTGATGGTATACTCTTTGCCAAATATTGTCGAAATCCGTTCAGTGGTTTAGGCGTGAAAAGTAACATACAAACAGACAAAATGACAGCGTTACTTTCGAATTAATAATATAAGTAAGGATTTTATTATTTATATGGCTAGAGACTGCAATCCAACCCTAGCGGAGTTGGGAAAAGGGTACAAAAATAAGTATTTTTGTAATTTAAACTTTGGATATTGTTTTCACGCTTTTTCACGTCATACGTTTGCATTATTATAATTGCTATTATGTGATTAATTTGTTAAAATAAAAAAATATTAGTCACAATCAATTTAGCATTGTTAGTAATTATTAACAAACACGATCTTGACAGAAAACAAATACAAAAATATAGTAGATACAATCACAATAAAATTATCTGCTAAGAAATGAAGACGAGGTTTTAAGAAAATAATTATAATATTCCTCTCAATATAATGTGGTAAACACAAAAATTGTGATTCCAAATAATGCTTCCGGCTACATTGTTATAGAATCTTCGAGGATATAAATAATCTCCGATGATGAATTGAGAACAATGTAATTTAAATAATACCTGAAAATCGAGGAATCAGGTATTATTTTTAGATTAAAATCGTAATAATTAAGCAAGACTTCTCGTTCTATTTTTGTAGCTTATTTGTTGATTTGAGCAATTTAACGAAGATTTTAAGATATAGATATTTCTTATGAATACGAGTCTTAAATTTGTTTGCAGCGAAACGGTAATTCCTTACTTGAAAACTGGTATACTATTAATATTTCACAGATCTTTTAATCTATTTAACATATTCTCTAATTCCCGCAACAGACAAAAACAAACAAAAATGTAAAGTCATGCCAGCACGCGTAACATGACAATCATAGAAACGGGTTTTCTACTGATTTTGTGAACGGAAGAATAGACAAAATGACAGATTGTGATTGTTTATCTGTTATTTTGTCTATTCTTCCGTCGACAAAACCCGTTTCTATTGTGGTCATGCTAAGCGCATAGAAGTCATAAGAAATTGTAATGTATGATAATCTGTACAAAACAGACTGTTGGTTATAATGCGGAGAAATAAAGTGTTCGTAGAGCGATAAATCTGGACGGGAGGCCGTCCCAGCCTGGATATAAATCACGACCCAAAAATGAGGACTTGGCAATTTTGGCTTAAGTGTGTATTGTCAAATATGCTATTTATTATTCTCGTTACGGCACAACATGGCCACTTACTTTTTGAGCCAGCTTTGGGTCTTGTAAACTGAGCTTTTTATAACCTGTTTATGTCGGGTTTTAGAATAATGAGTCACAGGATAAGGGGTAGTTAGTAAAGGAATCAGACATTGGTTTTCGTCTCAATAGGCTTTTTTATTTACTCGTTAAGAATTTTTATTGAAGGTTAATACAGCAATCTTAAATATAACTTTAGTTTTTAACATAACTAACTATTTACACTAGGTACTATATTAAAAAACGAACTACCTATCTGTATATATAAAAATAGAACGACACTTAGGCGTCGAAATATTCGTCCGCATCGCTGTCATCCAGAAACGTGCCCAGAAGACTGGCATTCAACGTGGCAATGCTAATTCTTTGGCCAAAGAACGAGCCAGCCCTCTGGTCACGTGAAGTGTCGACTAGTCGACGAGAAATTTCCTTAAAGAGGAAACGCGCACTCAGGCCCCATGATCCGAGCGTTTCGACCCCAAACGGCTCAAAGCTGTAGTTACCCATGAGGTTGCAGTATTTGCGCCGCTTGAGGGTCTCAGCAGCCGCAACAGCGGCGCCAGCATAGCCCGCCGTGCTAGAAACATGAGATTGCGCAAGGGTGTCGACACAGGTTGCGTCCCTCACCAGAGGCCTACCCACCTTCCAAGGCAACAACGTCATCCCGTCTGATCTCTTCCCATCGTCACGTACCAAGCCGTTTGGTTCTAATACCGCTGGTACGCCGCGCCGGCGGTGACAAGGGCTCGACGAATAATGTCGTTGATGCTGGCGTGCCGTCTTATGCGACCTGCGCTCCTGCAGCAGGACAAGCCATGGTGCCCGAGACTGTCGACAGCTTCTCCGCAATGACACCGATGCGGGTCAACACAAGGTGCACTCAATAGGCTTTTTGTTTTAGGTATTTTACAAACACCAACGATTTTCTTAAGAAATCACTTCCCGTTTGTTTATTTTGCGACAGTTTAAAAATCAGTAATTTTTACTTTTGACTATCTTTGCTTCCTATCTTTGACAATTTCAGTTACTGAGTTTATCAAGCGTTTTCCTGGTCAATATTTATTTTCCTGCTACTTGGAAATCTTTGAAAACATTTTGACAATTTATCCATAATTAAATAATATTGTTTCACAAGAACAGATGTCGAATCTCCCACGTATTGCGGACATTATTACCCACGAAGTATATAGACATAGATAATATTATACATACTATCGAAGATATTGTTCAAATATTTGGCGAAATTTTGTTGTTTTTATTAAATAGTTTTATATTTCCGATCGTATTGGTGAGCATAGCTTATTATTATTCTACTTTATTTTATAACTCATATTATGTATTTTTTTAGCCCTTATAAAGGTTTTTTTTTTACCGATGAAGAAACAGCAAAAATATCACAGTTTTATTAATGTTTACCAGCTAAACCGTAGTAAAAATAATACAGCAGAAGATTTTTCTCTATTTCATAGCTAAACTGCAGTATTTTATCATATTTTGTGACACTTAAAATAGTAGTTTGTTCTAAAAAAATAAAGAAAAACCTTATTAAATGCAGTATTATTCGACGTTATACACATTGATTATAGAACTTCATACAAACAATGAAGACTGAACTTCGTACCACGTGAGACAAAATTTCAATTTTTTCGATTTTTCGTCTGTTCCTTTGGGTTTTTCCTCATTTATTTTTTTCCTAAGCCACCCCAAATTAAAATGGGGACCTGATATAACATCTCTTGCGGGGTGGCTAAGCTCGGCCGCTTATGCTGTTAGAAAGATAAGACAGTAAACAGATATAGAAACATTAACATTAACATGTGAAGACGCACCTAGAATAAAATTACTATACCACAATAGGTAAAAAGAAGTAAAAATGAAGCAACGACAGATAATTTAATTATGTGATAGATACATGGTGCTCACATATTTACGAACATTGTAAAAGTAGACGATTTTCATATTTTTTTTAAATTTATATGATTCTCAGCGACGTAGATTATAAATGGCTCTGACAGCTCTCTTTTGTAAAATAAAGATGAATTCAATGTTAGCAGCCCGACCCCACAGTAAAATGCCATACGACATAATGCTGTGGAAGTAGTTAAAATAGACCAAACGCGCGGTTTCTATATATAAGCTTGAAACTTGTTTCCGATACCGATGGGGTACTATTTTTTATTTTTTAAATGTTTTCATATTATTTTATTCTAATATTTTAAGATATAAAATTTATATGTAAATTATGAAATAAAAGATAAAAATAATAAATTAATTCATTTGATTCAGTCTTATTGATAATTCCATAAATTGTTAGTTACAAAGGTCTTAAAACTATGTTAGTGATCATTTATAATTAAATTTAAAATACATAAAATTCAAAATACAAATAATAAAATCACTCACATCAAAAAATGACCAGCACTGCAGACTCTGGCCACTGAGAGATCATCCTTAGGATTCTGTCGGCGCTCCTCCGAATCTGGCGCATCAGAGAAGCTGCTGAGAATCGAGGGAGCCTCACTAGAATCCTAAAGGCTTTATTATATTGTATTCGAAGAGCGTTGTAGGCCCGCTGGGTGTAGTTAAACCATAAAGCGCTGGCGTAAAGTTTTGGCAGTAGGCCCTGAACAGTGTTACTTTTACATCTACTGTACACCTTGAGAATCTATGAACCAACATGTTAGCATGCACTGACAACGATCTTTGTTCCCGCACGATATCCGCACCGTCATTCGGGGTCTCTGTCACAATATACGCTAGGTTCTTAATCTGAGCTACACGTTCTAAAGGCACTCCGTACAGATGGACAGCTCCGGTTGCTTATTCCTACCTCTAATGACTATACGACAATGACACACTCTTCTTCTCGTTGTACCTCAGCCCGTGAGCGACAGCATATGACTCTCAGATATCGAGCAGTTTTCTTAAACCACTGAGCAATGCGCTCAGCAACACCATGTCGTCAGCGTAACTGATGTTATTAACACAGACGTTATCTACATGACAACCGACACAGCTTTTATTGAGCTCATCTATCAGTTGATCAAAATAGTTAATTGATTTAGGCGTGACCTTGCGGATATCCATTATAAAGTATAATAGAAGTGGATATATTTAGTAATCGAGCGCTGAACGCAGACCGCGTTCAGCGTTCGGTGTGGCAACACGCCATGTTCGAGTTCACGACAAGTCAATCGTCATCCTGAGGATGCCTTGTTGAGAGGCGAAACACGTATCGATTTCTTTCAGGGTATTTTATGGCTCTTTAGAAATAACTAAGCGGAACAGGTTACTAAATATATCCACGTCTATTTTATTTTATAAAGGTATAAGTTAAAAAGTCTTGGAGAGGACAAGCCTCCCTGTCTCACACCACACTCCAGTGCATACTCATCCGACAAAACATTGCTCCACTTTACGAACTTCTTCTGGTTTTTGTACCAGAAGGACAAAATTAATGAGTTCAGTGGGAGCCCCTACCTCTCCAAGCTTGTCCCAGAGTCTGTTGTAGTCCACTAGGTCAAAGGCCTTCGATAGGTCGAGGAAGCAAGCATAGGTAGGTGTTTTTCTATTTACATAGTAGTTGAGACCGTAGTACGGTAGTAATATATAGGAACGGCTATTTTAGGTAACTTTCAACGAAGCAATTAACTCCCGCTGAGTTGATTTGGCTGAGTTAATTTTGAAATTGGACGATTGCATTGCAAACATAGGGTTGTGAGTTCGATTTTCAACTACGGTGTTTTTCGTTTTTCTTTTTTTTTAAATTTTGTAATACGACTTTTTAAATTTTATTTTCTGACTAGCTTCTGCCCGCAATTTCGTTCACGTGGAAGTCGTAAGATACCACAATATACTACAATAACAGCCACATTTTTATAAAACTTTCCTGTATACTACGTTTGTAGTTTTATTCTCAGCAGCCAAAATATACAGAAAGTCAGGAATGATGACTCGGGAGCAAGTGACGTACAATTAATTGTCCGTGTGAGAAGTAGCTTGTCCTGAGGTCGACCGCAGCCTTCAGCCATCGGTGTCGGCCCCTGTGACTTATTGATCGTAAATTGAAGGGAGTGAAGTGATATACACCTCCATTAATACTGCTGTGGAGGAAGATGATGCCACACATTACCCCGTTGAATTTCTCAATTCGCAAATGGCAAGTGGACTTCACTGTGGGGTGTAAGGGGGCACACTTACCACCTCAGTGCCCCATGTCAACCTCACCTGCTTGTGGTGCACCCTGCTGAATAACAAACGAGGCTCTGAGAACCGACAAATGGCGGTAAACCATTCTTAATAAAATTTCGCAGCTAAATGGCGCAGAATTCGACCAATTACACTGTAATGCGACGTTGTTCTAAAGTAGCTTGTCAGCTTTTAAATTTTTACGTAACATTGAAAATGGTTTCGTGGGACATAATACATAGTTTCTAAAAGGTGATTTATTATCCAAGCGCAAACAAGATAAGGTAATAAAATCATCTATTATGCAAATGTAAACAACAGCCATTATGATTTTGGTCTGTTTATTTTAAGATTGTAACAGCTACGTTGAATCAATATTTAGTTAATTTTAGTTAAAAATATCTATTTTGTTGTTTTTTTGTTGGCAGCTATCGAAAGCGACTAAAATAAATTGATTTTGGTACGGAAAAACCTGATCTATGGAAACATAAATTATTGATACTACGAGCTTGGCTTAAACTCAATCACAAGTTGATCTAAGATAGCAAAATCAAATATTCACAATTAAGGCTGTGACAGGTGTTAAAATAAAATCAACAACGTCATATTCGAATTATCTTCTCAATCAACATATTGCGCAGTTCATGAAATTGTTTATTTTGAAATCTAAATCAAACATTTCATCTGGTATCACCAATCAGCAAACAATTGTCACCGGAATGTAGATCACACCCTAAAAGTAAACTTCTGTTTGTAATAAGAGCACTTTCGCAAATTTATCTGTATCATTCTCATTTCATTTCGTATGAGTCGTACGCGATGTAGCATTTCTCATTTTGCTCATAAATACGCACTTTTCTAATAATTCTAATTTATACTCCATATTTTGTAATCGGAATAGTCAAAATGACTTTCAGTGGAATCTCAGAGTCTAAAGGACACACTAAAGTGCAATGGGCGGTCACAATTCTATGTAAGTGTCTAAGTTTAGTGTTCTAGTGTTAAAAGAAGTAGAAGAATATACATTTCCACGATAATAATTGTGTAATTTTAGGCAAAGGGAATATCAATACCATTCCAGGATAATTAGACAATGATAAATCAACTGATTTTAAGTTTAAAACTATTTGGTTAAGTTGATCGTAAAGATTCTTGATTCTTTGATGCCACACAGTTCACCGTAAAATTAGAATTAAAGATTTCGTTTTTTTTTAGGCAACATGTCAATTCTCACGTACGGTCTCCAATGCGGCTGGATGTCACCCATGACAAAAGTACTGCAGTCGGAAGAATCACCCACTGGGAGACCACTGAGTGACAGTGAAATATCCTGGATAGCCAGTGCTCCATCATTGGCGGGTGTACTTGGAGTCCTCATGTTCCTACAAATCGTAGATAGGTATGGGAGGAAAATTAGTATTATTGTGATGACTGTTATTCAAGCGGTAAGTCCTGCAAATCTTCGTTTTACTTTAACCTGCCCTTGTTCGTCCCTTCTTACTTCGGTCAGGTACAATATGTTTTCCCTTCCATGCTACTTTATCAACCCGATAGCTCTACTTCATCATCCCTTTTAATTGAATTCTTCATAATGGAATATTATAATAATTCTTGCATCCCAAAACTTTATTTATTAATTGTAAATATTTCAATCTTTCAGATGTCTTGGATAGTTACAATGCTACCTGCTAGTACAACAAGCCTCATCACAGCCAGAGTATTTTGTGGTATTGCCGGCGGTGGCTGCTTCCACGTCGTTCCTTTGTATGTCAAAGAGATCGCCCAGGACAGCATCAGGGGCACCTTATCATCCGTGTTTGCGTTGGCTCAAAGTACTGGAATCTTTCTTATGTATGCGTTGGGAGGATTCTTGGATTATCACTCGGTGCTATGGGTCGTTGTTGGGCTTCCAATCATGACTTTTGGAGTCTTCTTCAAAGCGCCTGAGTCACCATCTTTCTTAGTAAAGATGGGAAAGATAAATGTAAGTGTATATTCATTACATTGCTTATTTACCTCGTAGCATTTTTAATTTTATTAGATTTAGAAATATTGGTTTAAATTGCATATTCTCAAAACTTGTTTTTCTCTGTTATTGTTTACAGGTTAATTATATTGTGCATATTGTGAGTATTCTCTAAATTGTAGGAAGCGGCAATAACTTTAGCATTATTGAGAGGATTGGATGTCGATGACAAAGAAATTCAACAAGAAGTTGCTATGATCAAGAAAGATGATGAATATTTTAAATCCATACCCAATATTTCCATCGTAACTGTTTGTGAGTATTAAACTTTTATTTTTTTTTCATATATATTATTAATATATACTCAAAAATTGTAGATACATACAAAAATAAATTGAACTACGAATCTAAACTAAGTTTTTCAATTTCACAGTCAAAACAAAAGCATGGCGGAAGGCGTTCGTCATCATGATCTTGGTAGTCTTTACCCACGCCACAAACGGAAGCTTCTCTCTACTAAATTATGCTGCAACTCTGCTGTCCGACTCGGGAGTAAATATCAGTCCGGATGTGCAGGCCCTCAGCATTCCTATATGTATGATAGTGGGCTCATTGATCACTATGGCTTGTATAGAAAAACTGGGAAGGAAGGTGAGCAAAATTAATATCAAAGTATGCGGAAGAAAACACTACAGTCAGTCTTGAAAGAGTGCATCTTTGTAACTATTTCTTAGTCCCAGAGAGATCAGATTAATAAAAATATGGAACAGAACTTGTATGAAATAATTAATCTGATAAATTGGGCCGGATCTTATCCGGAAGTGGCAAAACAAGTCACAAAATATATTCTTCTCTCTTTGACCTTCAATCTTAAAACTAAACATTCTTCTGTATACACAGCCAATCCTGGGAACAGCCTTTGGAGCCACAGCCATTGTTTTCGCTTGCCTAGCAACCTCAACTCTATTGAAGCAGTATGGATGGGCCCTTTCCAGCTGGATCAACGTGATCATGATGATGGTAGCAGTATGCTGCTATGGGGGAGGCGTCTCCCCCATTCCATTCCTTTTGATGCCTGAAATATTCAATTTCCAGGTAAGCAGTAGTTCTATTATTGACCCTGCAGTTTTCGTATTATACACACTGAAATTTTAATGGTTGTTTTCCCGCAACGATGATTTTGTCTTAGTACTATATTCGTTGTATAAAAAAATGGCAGATTTATTGTGAAAAAAATAAAACTCGAAAGTGACTTCGAACCAATAGTAATACAGTGCCTACGGCCGACTGCGTGATACTGGCGCCAACTGCGCACGGTCTTTGACCCTCGCGCTACAACCGATTCCGCCCCTAACCTGCTCCTGAGTTAATGAAACACAATACTTACCGAAAAATTGTTCCGATTTTCTCTTACTTACTTTTACGGACTTAGGAGCCATAGTAAGCAGAAGTTTTGTCTAATGAAGTGTTACACCTGATTTTGTATGATTCTGCCACGCTGATTCCAAATCTGTTGTCAGTTTTTCTCTAGCAGCTCTAGTTTTTGAAATATTAACATATTACTTTTTTAGCGAAAAATACTCAAATCATAAAATGAAAAATTCTCTAACCTAACATGAAAACAACTGCCTTTTATAAGATTGTCTTGCATGAATCAAAACTTCAGCCTTGTTTTGAATTCTCCAGCAGTAATCAGTCATCACAATTGGATTCCAACGACCCTGGTATAGCTCTTCCATCGTGCGAATGTCCTGATGAAAGCGTTCTCCTTGTTCTTCGCTTAAATCGCCAAAATTTTCTGGGAAGCGGTCTAAATGGCTAAAGAGGAAGTGCATCTTGATGCTCATGTTACATCCTAGTCTTTGAAAGAGCAACATGAGCTGCTTAATGTGTTGAATGTAGTCTGGAGACTTTTAATTCCTAAGAAATATTGCACAATCCAAACAAATTCAATCCATCCAGATTATCTTTATCTGTCATACAGTCAGTAAAATTTTGATTAGTATTATCTATTAGTTCCCTGATTTGAGCACCGTCAAAAATACCAGCTTTTATTTTTTCTGTGCTCAATTTCGGGATTATTTTACTTATATATTTAAAACATTCCATATCCTTGCTGAGAGCTTTTACAAATTGTTTTATCAGACCTAATTTTATATGGAGAGGGGGCTGATTTTAAATTCGAATAAGTCCATTTGGAACAATTTTTGCGGTTTATTCCGGTAATATTCACAACACAAAAGTAACAGTCATCGTTATGATTAGTCGGTTCAAGCCAATACATACAAAATTTGGGTCAGTGGGTTGTGTTAGGGGTTGGGATCCATGGCTTACGAAACACTTATAATGGCGTCCCAAAGAAGTCCAAGTAGGCCTTTTTTATAAAGTCAGAAGCACTTAAACAGCATTCTCGAAACATATATTCACCACAAGCAGCACAAAAACTATTTGGATCGTTTAAGAAAGTTCTTCTTAATGTAGACATATCAATTTATTTATAGAATTTAATAACATTTGCACTAATAAAAAAAAATTGTAAGCCGTGTAACGAAATTTTAAAAAGTACCTATATCACAAAAACTAGAGCTGCTAGAAAAAAACTGAGGGTAGATATGAAGTTAGCGAACTAAAATTACTAAGAAACAGTTTAGAAACTTCATAAAACAAAAAAAAAGTTAAATTTTGTTTATCTGTGTTATGAATCACTCTTTAGTTTGTCGGCAGCGCGCGGGAGGTGGTGTATGAGGTTCGAGTTGTTTGTACCTACGTTTCGTCTAGTGAGTTACTATTTATCACGCTTTCGACTTGATGTTTTTTTTATTAATAAAAAACAAAAACGTGTTTATTTTTAAGTAAATTGGGTATGTAAAATGTTTTGATATTACATACTACTGAGGGAAATTGTTTAGCTGCGGGAAAACAACCGTTCAAATTTCACGCTATATAGGACCAGCCTATTACTGTTCCACTGCAGGTAAAAGGCCTCTTCTCATAAAGAGAAGGTACGAGTATTGATCACCACGCTTACTCAAGACGAGATGACGATATCAGTATTAAAATTGTGCCGTATTATCCTTTAGAGCTTGCCTTGCTTTTTAAGCATGTACCTTTATTAACCGAAATAATAATTGTAGGCACGGTATAATTTTTTCTACCTACAACACGGGATAAATGGTTCTTCTTCTTCTGCTTTTCGAGATGATACTATATTATTACTTGTACTCAGTAGATGGCCATGTTCGGTCACCGCAGTATCAGCTTTGGCAGTTTCTCATTAGTTCCTCAAATGTGTAGATGTACAAACACTTGGACCACAGTGGTGCTCCTGAGCAGCGTACTCGCACTGAATTTCGGACGGATCTATAAACGCTGATTTTGCCAAATGGTTCAGTTTAGCTTCCTGTAGCAATAATCTATTTTTCTTCCAGATTCGAGCAAAATTGATGGGATATTTGGTGATGTTGGCGTGGTTCATGAGTTTCATCCAACTCATCGCGTTCAGTGCTCTCACCAGCAACTTTGGGGTTCACGTCGGCTTCTTCATATTTGTTATTATCAACGTATTTGGAGCTGCCGTGACCCTGCTAGTACTGCCTGAAACAAAAGGCAAGACTGTAAATGAAATAGAGAGGGAACTAAGAGGAGATACAGAGAAGGACGTAGAAAAATAGGATCTCTAATGTCATGGGGGATTTTTCACCCTTAACCATTATTTATGACCAAGTTTTATATTGTTTGGTATAGTCTCAGATCCGAAGTAAGATCGACCTTCACTCATCCGTTTACCGGATTAAAAGTATTATCAAATTAATTTGATATGTTTAAAAATATATTGCAGATGGGTTGCCTAATAAAATATGTTTATTCATGGCTACAATTAATTAAAAATACCTAAAGAAAGTATTTTCTATAAATATTTCTTTAAATATTTCACCGTCTTGTTTAATAAACGAATTAGATTCCAATTGAAATTATAAAGCATACAGAACATGTACTTAACAGTTAGGTTGCCTAACCTAACCTATTTCTTTCTGTTCCTAACCTAACTCACTTGTTTAAGGCTCGTGCAAACTGGCGCGATATCACGGTCGCTACAGGCAGTGCGACCCTTGTCGCGCCCGCGATATCGCGCTGGTCTGCACGAGCCTTTATACCTGGCAACCTGGTAATAGGCACCAGAAAAAGGTTCATAGGATCCTATACTAGTATGAAAGGGATTTTTTTGGAAAGAATAAGGATTTTTGTAATTTTAACTATGAATAAATTATTTGTTTCTTGTAAAACTTCTGTTTTTTTCTTCTTAAATCGTTGATTATTTCATTAAATTAATTTCATCATCAATCATTACTAATTACATTTAAATCAACTACTTAATTCGAATTAAAACTAAGTTTTAGAATATAGTTTTCTAAACTTTGATTGCTTTTGAAAATGAATGAATAATTGGATTGTGAAGATAATTTAACTTTCCATTTATGTTAACTTAATAATTTCTCCAGTGTTTTCGAATCAAATAATTTGTTGGACGTTTACGAATCTTGGATACCAAAAGATCAGTTGAGAGTGCTTGATTGCCAGAATCATATTATACCTAATGAAAGTGCCTGATACGTAAAGCTTATACCTGTTTTTATGTAAGATAAATAGCATGTTGTTAGATTTTCAACTTTCCACGCTGAGCCGAGAGTTGAAAAACAATCAACGCTTTTATTTAGTCCTTACATTTAAGTGTCGTCTAGTGTAAGCGAAAACGGGCATTAGTATCGTCTAACACGCAGTGAAGTTGTTTGGTTGACGGCTGTATAACGCGGCTCATCATGTGCAAGCCGCGCTCAATAGTCCAATGTACTCGTTAAACTGTCCAAATTTGTGAACCGCTTTATCTTTCATTTTAATAAATGGACATTTTTACGGTGTTTTTTATGAAGTTCAAATGTGGAATTTGGTGGAGGGAGAATTAAAAATTCGGTAAATAAATGATAAATGATTTTATTTCTGTAAATAGGTTTGTACAAACACTTTTACACGTCAATCATATTTTAAAAACTAGATGAGGTCGGCGTTTCCTATCTGACTACTTTGAGAAGAAAGGCCGAAACAAACTCAGAGGACATAGTCTCTTTTAAAGTCCAGACATAATCTTAGTCAGATCATGTGAAGACCATGTAGATTGGTGTTTTAAGTGGTCTTTTGAGGAAAGCATCACACAGGTTGAGAGGGCCTGTCCAGTCAGTGCACGCATTTGTCAGTTAGTTTTAGTGAATGATTTGAATTTATTAAGGCTTAGATTTTGTACGTGATGTGAATGAAAGCGCATGTGTGAGCTACTTTGAAAATAGTACAGTCTGCTAAGTTAACGTCACGATATACGTTTGAATTGTATAACAGCAAAAATAAACTCTGAATAAATCACAAAGTTACTGGCCTTGTTCCACAGCACTGATAAATTAAACAGGAACATTTTTATCTTCCTCACTGGTGGACCGATTTGTTTGACCGATACGTTGAATTCTTGGAAAATGGGTTGTCGCAATACGGATTTGCCCGACAACCTCGTCCTCCCAGAGACGGTGGCACGTGCCGCTCTGCAGTATTATACGGAGAACCCTGGCAATCCACCAAAGGCATTATTATGGATGATGCACTCTTGGGCGCACCTTGTGCATGTAGCTCCGCATCGGTGTCACTGCGGTGAAGCAGTGTTACCACCGGCGTACCATCAGTATTAGAACTAAACGGCTTGATACGTGACGATGGGAAGAAACCGGACGGCATGACGTTGTTGCCTTAGAAGGTGGTGTCCTCTGGTGTGGGACGCAACCTGTGTTGAAACCCTTGCGCCATCTCATATTCCTAGCACGACGGGCTGTCCGACCTCAAGCGGCGCAAATACTGTAACCATAACTCAAAGTCAAAGTCAAATAATTTATTTCAAATAGGCCCATGTATGGCACTTTTGAACGTCAAAATTTACAAAATAATATAATTGACATCGGACATGACATCATATCATCATCATTGTCATTGACATTTAATTTAACGACAGTTTTGAGCCGTGTGGGGTCATAATGCTCCGGTCATAAGGCCCAAGTGCGTGTCTCTTTTTTAAGGAAATTTCTCAACGACTGGTCGACACTTTACGTGACCAGAGGTCTGGCTTGTTCTTTGGCCAAAGAATTAGCATTGCCATTCAACGTGGCAATGCTGCCAGTCTTCTGGGCACGTTTCCGAATGACAGCGCTGCCGTCGAATACTTCGACGCAAAGTATCCTTTTGTTTTTGTATTTATTTGTATAGTCAGTTAGTCATTTAATTTAGTACTTCGTGTAAATAGTTATTAGTTGTGATAAATATTGTAAAAGTATTGTATCTTAAAAATTTGTATAGTCGCAATTAAGATGATCCGTCTTTGAAAGTAGTAGGTATATTACCTAGTATTTTTTTCATTTTAATGATTATTATCTAAAAATCTGCAATTCCTTACAGAATAGACCTTGCGAAATGTATTAACAGAGAGAGGTATTACACAATATTATTTACTATAAAATGGAGACGAGGTTGGAAGAAAATTCTAATATTCCTTCCAATACAATGCGGTACACACAAAAACTGTAATTCCAAATGCTTCCGGCTACATTGCTGTAGAATCTTTCAGGATGATTTCTCAGAATTGAGAACAATGTAATTGTTATAATACCCGAAAATGATACTAAATTATTTTTAGATTGAAAAAATTGGTTTGGCCATTTACGGACAATAATAAAAGACGGAAAAATAGGTTATGTTTATAATCATTTATTTATTTATTTATAGTTAAATAAAACGGCACAGGTCCAATTACATTGATTAACATAGAATTATAAAGATTAAATAAGATAAGCATTCAAGTAACATACAGTACAAAATTAAATTCAAATTCTAAGATATACATCATGATGTCGCACTACGTAATTGGAAGATTTTTGACTCTATTATTTAACCTCTTCTTATTCTAGCAATAGGTAGACATAAGCAAGAACAATTACCAAAGTCCTATACATCCATACCCTAACTAAAACAATTGGTGTGGCAAGTTATCGTCCCTTAGGTCAAATTTGATTATGGGCGGTGTTCAGGTATCTGTAGTCCAACCTTAAGCATATATTGCTGTCGCGGACATGTGAAGAGGGTATCGGGAGACTGAGCGGCCAGTGACAGCTCTAATGACGCTTGTCAGATGTCAAAGTGCGCGCGCGCATTCGGTCGCATTTTGCTCTCACCGCAAACCGCAATATTAATCTCAATTCATCGCATCCGCTGAAACTATAAATTAACGTATAATATCCCGTAATAATTGGGGATTTGCCATTCTATAGTTTTCAATATTAATATCAACACGCGTCCGATTAACGTGTAAACCCATAGACTTTCAAGTGACCATTGTGTACGAGAACGCCAGGTGGCCACCGGCTGAAGAAGAAGACAACTAGAAGATCACTCAGGTACCGCTTCACATTATTTGCTGGGGTTAACTGCAGACGCCACCTGACCGTCACCAATCTCCTTGCAATTTCTCAGACAAAAAAAATAGGCAATTTGAATCAGCGTGCATTCCAGACGCAGATTTTTCTCTCGTCCTCATCCCGCACAGGAAACACGGCTATTTACACGCCTGTCCCTCCAACAATCATGTACAAAAACTACACATGTTGCATTTAAAAGCACATTCGATCTAGAGTTAGAAAGAATAATTACTCTATTTTTATTTAACGCGCAATTTTTTGCATATTTCATTTAAAAAATACTTTTCCAGCCAAACAGCTCATTCGTTAAACTTCAAAAACTATTTATTGGTAATAATTTTCTGTCAGGCGTTTTATACACAATTAGTTCAGTATCGGCTTTAGATTTAAATAACAATTGGTTTAACCTAGTAGCGCTTGACTAAATTCAGAAACGTACCAAGACTGTGGTGAGAATTATGTACCTACCAATATTTTTAAAACCTAAGAATTAGGCAGTCTTTCCATCAGGAATGTGTGAGGTCGCTAAGCGGGAAAGCTAAGCTACGAAACTATGTGTAGGTACTTCGTTTCATTTAACCCTTTACGAGCACAATTAAACCATACTATGCTATGCTATCAATCTTTAAACAGTTTAGCAGATCTCTGGTGGAAAGGATGTGTTTGGCAAGTTATAAACATCTGGAGTGGACCTACCAGATACTTACAACTTATGGGAGAATTCCACATACTAATAAAGCGATCAAAGTGTAAAGGAAAACAAAGTCTCTCACAAATAACGTCGATACCCTTTTTAACCCTTAATTCGACACTGGGAAGTATACTGGACATCGACTTTGAAAAAATCTGCAGCATTTTTTTTAACAATATTAGTTTTTTTTTATATATGGAATAACTTGGTTATGTCCTACATTATAACATAAAAAACAACTGTCAATGAGCGCGTGCGCTCGGCCGGTCAGTCGACGCCGCAACGTCAGGGAGGATGAACGCGTCACGACCGCTCTCGGTAAGTCTCGATTTATTTATTTTTTTTTGTTCTAAAATAAATAATTATTTCTTTTCTGTATATTCCGTAACGTATTTTTATATGTACGTGTATACTAAAATCATAATATTACTTATAGATTTTTCGTTATTCTCTGCGAAACTTGTGTGTCCAATATACTTCCCATTGCCGGATTCTCGAGGGTTTAGTATGGTTTTGAGATGTGCAGTATACTGGACATTGCCAATGAGACAGAAAACTAACAATTAGTATAATATTATGAACTAATATCTATATTATGTATGATAAATGCTATTTATGATACCTAACAATATTATTATTTACAGGTCTTCAAAAAAACATCACGTGCCTCAAAATTATTAGCTTTAGTGCCACCAATTAACGCTCTATCGGACGTAGAAGGCCAGACCAGTTCAGATGAAGAACCAGATTTGCACCATGGCCAGGAAATTGATGATGTCTCATCAGATGCACCATCCATACCATCGTCATTGGAAAACCTGAATATTTTGGACAGCAACAATGGCAGTGACGATTCTTCTAACGACGAAATACCCAACAGCGAGCCAGAAGTCGAAGAAGAACTACCAGTGCCTCTCACACCAATTATGAGGGAAGTGTTGCCATCAACCAGCCAGGTAAACTATGATGTTATACCGACCTTATCATCAATCCAGTCTGTTGTGGACATGTCACCGGCTCTTAATATTGTCAATACCAGGTCAAAACGAAAAAAACCCGTCCATACCAACACTCGCATTAGACACGTCAAATCAAAAAAGCGTAAGACAACCAATTACAATTGGAAAAAAGGCAAGTTCCTGCACAAGGCTGAAATTATGGATTGTGAATTCGTTTTTGATATGCCTAACGACGACTCACCTATAGTTTATTTTCATAAATATTTTTCTGTGGATATAATCCAAGATATAGTCCATAACACAAACCTCTACGCAGTGCAAAGAACTGGACGGTCAATAAATGTTACCGAAGACGAATTTAATGATTTCCTGTCCATACTTCTACTTATGGGTGTTGTTAATTTGCCATCTTACGTGGATTATTGGGCCAAAGAACTGCGATACCCAGCAATAGCAGACATTATGCCTCTGAAAAAGTTTGAGTGCATACGCAGGAATATCCATTTCGTAGACAATTCCTGTCCCGATTTGGATCGATACTTCAAGGTGAGGCCGTTTGTAGAGAAGGTGAGGATGAACTGCCTAGCTACTGAAGAGGAGATGAGGTATAGCATTGATGAAATGACAATACCGTATAAAGGGACAAAGGCGGGAAATAGAAGACAATATAACCCCATGAAACCCAATAAGTGGGGTTTTAAAAATTTTGTCCGGGCAGGTATGTCGGGTATTGTTTACGACTTCCTGCTATATGGGGGTGAAGATACATTTAAAAATATTCAGTTTTCTCAAGACGAAGAGACCTTAACCTTAGGAGCCAAAGTAGTAGTCGCCCTTTGCAAAACCATACAGACGCGCGCATGTGTCGTATATTTTGATAATTATTTTTCTACATTAGATTTGGCGACACATCTCAGAGAAAATTACGGCATTTTCAGTCTTGGGACCATACGCCAAAACAGGCTAAAGGGATGTGAGAAACTACTCGTGGACGACAAAACGTTGAAGAAAAAAGGTAGAGGATCTTATTGCCAACTAGTTGACAATAGTAAGTAATAAGCTCGCAGTGATCAAATGGTTCGACAATAAGGTAGTCACTTTAATCAGTACCTATGCCGATGCCTACCCAGTGGGAAAGATAAAACGCTATAGTAAGGAAGTGAAGGCTCGCGTTGACGTGGACTGTCCTGAGCTTATAAAACATTACAATAACCACATGGGGGGCGTCGACCTTGCCGACATGCTCATAGCACTATACCGGACTACTTACAAAAGTCGACGCTGGTACACTGCCATTTTTGCTCAAATGATCGACATTTGTATAAATTAACGCTTGGTTATTATACCGAAGAAATTGTAATCGGCTGGCAGTAAGGTATATGCCGTTAAAGTTGTTTCGCTGTCAAGTAGCCAGAGAGCTGCAAAATAAAGGGAGATCTAGATTACCTATAAGAAAATATATGAACAGTAGACCTGATGATAGCGTCCGTTTTGACGGCGTAGGACATTGGCCGCGCTTTGGAGAATCCTATGGTCGCTGTAAATACTGCACCAAAAATAAGACTGATGTATATTGCGCTAAGTGCAATCAAAGGTTGTGTTTAGTACGTAAGAGAAATTGTTTTTATGATTACCATAGCAAGTAAGTGAAACTATTAATTGTTTTAGAAAAGTTTGACTGATTAGATGTTATAACTATTGATTTTTGAATAATATTGATCTCAAGACGGGTTGTCATGTTATAATAATAAAGAAGATTTAGACTTTTTACGTTTTATACAATTTTATAGAAGCCAAATAAGTAACAATAATGTCATTTTAAATTTTAAAATTGTACAACAATACATATTTTCATTATACACGTGCATTTTATTTTTGTTTATTTCATAATTGCATAAATAAAGTTTTTATAAAAATTCTCGAACGATTCCTTAATTCGGCCATGTCCAATATACTAGACATCGATATTTACAGTTACTCTATGGAGAACCTGGCAATGTCCTGTATACTGGACATGCATTTTCTCAAAATCGAGATATACTAGATTTTTTTAATTATTTTTCCCCGTTTTAGGAACATCTAACGATGACAAAAATATATAAAAAAAATAAAATTTCAAGAGATTTTTCTCTTGCCAGATTAAGGGTTAAAGTATCATTGAATTCTTGCAGTACCTCAACCACTGTAAATTCTGGTTTGAATACTTCTGGTGAACGTGGAAGACCAACAAAACAATATGACGAGTGCTCGGAAAACACAAAGAAACGAAAAAATATGGAGCTGGTCCAGGAGTATGGAATGGGACATGTCCGTAACGCTTATGTGCAAGGTTTAAGATCCATGGGGGAAAATGACAAAGCGTCGATTGTGACTATTATCAGAAATAAGGAAAAAGAAGAGAAAAAAGTTATTCTACAAAACATACTCAATCCAGATAACGCACTTTCCTTTATAAAAGAGAAAGCATTGAGTATATGCATTGAAACTGATTTAACCAAAGCACAATATGCGTACCTAAGAAAAAGGCTCGTTGATAAGAATTTAAGTTTTGTATTGCCTTCGTATCAAACACTAAGTGAAGCAAAAAAGGCTTGCTATCCGCCTGCATCCAGCATTACGGTGACAAATATAAGCGCAAAAATCAACCTGCAAGATCTCTTAGACCATACAGTCTGCCGTATTATAAGGATAAAGTCAGGATCGACTTACAATCGTCTCAAGCTTTTCACTAAATGGGGATGTGATGGATCCTTCGGGCAAAGTGAGTATAAACAAACTCTACCGGAAGAAAACGAACAAATATCGGACGCTAATTTGTTTATAGTGTCCCTTGTACCACTGCGACTAGTAGAGGTCTTTGACTGGACGTCGTAGCGGAAGGACGTCTCGAGCGCTCCGCGGTGTAGTTTTTTTTTTTTGTATCGTTTGGCGTGCGCCGGCCGTAAAATAACATCGTGATAATTGCCGCTCAATAAACTTGACCAGTGTTTTTGTTGATTGATGTGGCTGTGACGTTAAGTGTCGATAAATAAATACTAATATTAATACAGTGCAAAAGTGAGGTGTGCTAGGCATTCTTGAACCTATGCGAGCAATCCAGGGCAAGCGAGGGTCTAATCGTTTGCCGAAGGTTCCAGGACCACTCAACGACGGATCCAGAATAATCCGGTGAGCTCACTCCATGTCTTTCAGGGCGTTGCTTCCCTCTGCAAAATACACAACTTGACCTGAGTAAGACTGCGTCAACAGACGCGCGGAGCCGACTATTTCATAAGCTATCTACCTAATGATCACCTAGTCAATACATCGAATTCCAGTATTACAAACTCAACGATAAAGTTGGCTCCATCGATAGATTCAGATACCAAAACGACTAGCTTTTTGAATAGTTTCTAGCAAGTGTAGCGACCAAGAGGACTGAGTTCAACTCTCGACTCTATTTCGATTACGTGGCTAAAATCCAGTGGCAAAGTTCGGTATATTATTTGATAGATTAAGGTACAATATCGTGAGCGTGAATCTGCAGTTGAGTAGTGACTGATGAAGTTTGGAGGTTTGATGCTACGCGCAAAATAAAAATTTATTTTTAAGCTTCAGGTATAGGATTATATGTGCATAGTAATAGTAGAATGGCAAAATAAAATAAGATACTGTATGACTCCAACAAAATAACAGTGTCACTTTTGATTTCGTACAAAAATATCTTACACAACACTTCTTAGTTTAACCTGATCCATAACTTTTTGCATGCTGATAATTATTACTTAACTCACAGAAACTATTCTAAACAAATTGACAATTTCTATAGCAACCCTTTTTTTGTCCGAGGCAACCCTTTTTTTTTTGCTTTACTTTTTGTTGAGCAATTTACCCGAGTCTTTGTGACGAAAGGCACATGAGCATTTAAGCTGAAATCCATTCAACAAAACAAAAAAAAAAAAAACTAAGTAATAAGATAAATTTCTATAGAAAAATAAAAACTGTCTCGAAACTAAACTCGCACGTGCGGGCAACGGGAGGCGCTGCGGGGTATTCCGACTTTTAAACAATAGTTTTACAATGGTAATTATAGCGCCCATGAGAAAAGATGGGAATTGTCTGTATAGAGCGATAGCCCACCAAATAAACAATATAATGGGACTGACTTTCAACCACATGTCTGTCCGAAGAGACCTCGTTTCGGATAACCGCGGTAACGCCAGAATTTGCTTAGCACTTAGAAATAACATTGAAGATTTTATTCATAACAGCAAGATCTCTCAGGAACAAATGATAACAAAATACATAACCGCGCAGTTTAACGAGACGTTCTGGGGAGGAGAAGACATCTTAATCGCCGCGACTGAATTCTATCTTGTAAATGTGCATGTGCACATAAATCACGAGAACACACTAGTGTATTCACCTACCGGCGTTCCAGTACCCGGAGACATACATGTCCTTTACAAAGACCAATATTATGATAGCTTGGTCATGATCGCCGCCGAACAGTATGACAATAACCTGCAAAGTCTAACGCAAGAATCAACCCACAACATAACACCACAATATACCAAAACTGTTGGTAATAAATACAAAAAAAAGTGACGAGCAAGGACAATCTACAAAACCTCGATTCCGCAACAGCCCCCAATTAGCTAAATCATTAACACCGTGTGAACAGTTAGCATCAACATTACGTACACCGATATCGGATGAAGTTGCGGATGACACTGGATAAACAATACTTAGAAATCAGCCTTCTACCGCAACCAAGTACACTTGCTCAGACCTGCGTATTGCAACTTGGAACGTCCGTGGGGCCTCGAAACCAGCGAAAAAATTCAAATAGGGGTATTCACGTAGCCTGCCTACAAGAAACAGGGATGAACTTAGGAACGTACAACTCCACCCACTACGAATGGCACCTATCTGGTAAAGCTCACCGGGGACTTGCAATTGTAATAAGAAAGGATGCCCAAATCGAAATAATAAGCAGGAAGAACGATACCGACGTGATGTCAATTACTCTAAATGTTGATAGGGGAAGTGACAATCCTACTCCGCTTTATATAATTAACTCCCACATCAATAGTTGTACCTCTAAAGCAACCAGATCCTTCACAGGTGTATTAAACTTGATTAGACAAAAACCAAGGAAATGTACGTTAGTAATCCTAGGCGACTTTAACGCCCATATTGGTAGACAAGATACAATAAGTTTCCAACGCAAAGGGTTGATTCACCAAAATCTTCATCATGACTATTCCAATTACAATGGGGAAATGTTAATGAATATAGTCAACAGGGAAAACTACAAATAGAAACAACAAAAGCGAGATCATCATGCAGGATAACATGGTCAAAGGGCACGCAAAAATCACAATTGGATCATATTATTACGCCACAGGCAACAGAAAAACTCTTTAATTATATTAAAGGCGAATGGGCAGGTAGGGCCTTATCCGACTATAAAATAATTTGGGGGCAGCTAAGAACAAGTCGAATTATAAACAAAGATGACAGCACCAAACACAAGTCACAAAAGAAGGATACTACAATTTTGACCAAAGATTTCAAAACGCCGGAAAAGAAACGCGTACATACCAATGTCTAAATGGGAGAAAATTCTAAAAAAATCCGAGGGCCCACCTATACCAACGGTTAACATAACAAAGCCGTTAACCGTTGCGCAGAATGAAGGACCCACGGTGGATGATGTAATGGATATCATTAACAAAATGCGGTCCGGGACAGCGCCCGGAACAGACCAAATAGTAATCGAGCTCTACAAAGCGATGCCCCAAATATTACAGGAAGCCGTCACCAAGCATATGAACAAAGCCTGGACACATAATGAAACACCCGACACGTGGCTAAAAACAGTGCAGGTACCAATTCCGAAGAAAAGCAACCCTAAAGATCCAAATGACTATCGACGAATATCGGTTTGCAATACGGGTTACAGAATCTACGCCTCCTACGTATTAAAAAAATTAGATGCAATAATAAAAGAACTAGGCAACTACCAAGCAGCTTTTTTAAACAATAGATCTACAGATGATCACATATTTACGTTAAAAAGGGTGTTAGACGAAGAATGGCGCGCAGGTAAAAGAATTTATGTACTCGCTTTGGACATAGAAAAAGCTTTTGATAACGTCGACCTCCAAGCACTGCGAGACATTGGATGGACACGGCTGCAGATCGATATAAGATTATGAAGGCTGCCAGCGAGATTTACAAGAAACCTGAAACGGATAGCAGCGAGGCTTCTGACGAAGACATAGAAACACCTAAAAAACACACAGCACAGCAACGATATAGAAAAAGGCCGAGAAAGCAGCGTAACGTAATCAGAAAATTCACCGGTGAAGATGGACCTGAACCAACATAACGGCGACGTCATAAAAAGATGCCCATCCATAGATAAATATCACCCGTCTCTCCACTATTCCATTGCTTACTCAAGGATGCATATCCGGTAGGCTCGCAAATCCCTCCTTATCCTAAGGGCACGTCTTCCCTACCATTACCGCGCCACCCGGTCTACTCCCTGATATGCAATGGCCTATGTAGCAACATGAAACATGAGGCTCCAGGGGCTAGTGCAAATCTCGGGGTTCATTCGATTTATCGAGTCTGGTTAAACCACGCTGGGATCGGTGCATTCCATTCATTCATTCATTCAGTGTCCCTTGTACCACTGCGACTAGTAGACGAAGAAACTTCTACGGTCATATGGAAAAACCCTACTTGCTCATCTGTTAGATATTGCAGACCAATTTCATTAGAATTTGCAAAAGAAACTCCCGAAAAAACTACAGCGGTTGTCAGTGAAATTGAAGCCAAAATTAATCAATTGATTCCAACTCTTGTGTCAATAGAAGACAAAGTCATCGAAGTTAAACATCAACTGTTTATGACAATGATTGATGGGAAAGTTGCTCAAGTGTTGACAAACACATCATCCAGTGCTACCTGCACTGTTTGTGGAGCAACTCCCAGACAAATGAATGATCTTTTAAAAGTTACAACGAGAGTTGAAAATGAAAATGCGTTTAAATACGGATTGTCGACGCTACACGCATGGATAAGATTTATGGAAATGATCCTCCATATTTCTTACAATTTAGGTTTTGAGAAGTGGTCTGCAACAACTTCAGAAAACAAGCAACTTAAAGAAGACAAGAAAAAATTTGTCCAAAAACGTTTCCGAGAAGTGCTTGGCTTGCATATTGATAAACCACGTCAAGGTTCCGGTAATAGCAATGACGGTAATACGGCAAGGAGATTTTTCCAAAATTACCAATGTTCTGCAGAGATAACCGGAATTGATGAAGAATTAATCAAGAGACTATATGTAATTCTTCAAACTATGTCATCGGGATTTCCTATAAACGCAGAAAAATTTGGTCAGTATACATTGGTAACCGCGCAATTATATGTAAGCAAATATAACTGGTACTACATGCCATCTTCGGTCCATAAAGTACTTATACATGGTGCTAAAATAATAGAGCATTATGCAGTTTTGCCTATAAGACAATTATCCGAAGATGCCCAGGAAGCTCGAAATAAAGATTATAAGAAATATAGGTTACATCACGCTAGGAAGTGTTCCAGATCAGCAACAAACGAAGACGTTCTGCATATTTTGTTATATACATCTGATCCTTATATATCTAGCTTAAATAAACCAAGTTTTCTAATATCCAAAGAATTATTTGACGAAGCTAAAGAATTGTTGGAAATAGAAAGTGATGAGTAGGATAAGTTTAAGTAATAATTTTTTTTTTTGTCATGTAACTGTTTGTTTAATAATAATAATTTAGTTTTAAACTTATTTTAAGCATAAGTGTAACTTTTATTGCTATTTTAATATAACTGTATGATTTTTTGTATGAAATTTCGTATAACTTTATCTTTGTCATTTTTTTTCGGAAAAAATATTTTTTTTGGAATGATGATGTTTGATTTCTTTTATTGCCTAGATATTCACAAATACGTGAAAAAAAAATCAAGGAGATAAATCACAAAACAACAGAGTTATCGATTTTTGAGATGGAAAATACCGGTTGGTCCCATAGTGCGACGGCGCGTTATATTCCACGTGCGTCTCAAAGAGATGTCAGCAAAACTGACGGGGTCCACTAGAGCCGAAGCCTGCCGGGATCGTAGGAAAGGGATACCGTGGCCATTGGCAACATACAGGCAACTAAAGGAACACGTGCGGGTTTTAGTCAGTAAGAGTCTGACATGCTCCGCCTAAAGCGGGAGAAGTTATTTGATAATTTACCACAAAAAAGGGGTTAATTGTTACTTTCGTTGTATTAAAAAAAAAAAAAAACAAGAATTTATTTCCCATAACAAAACAGCTTTCTATTTACTGGTCGGCACTTAAATTTTGGGTACGAAATTAATGTCCTTTGAATTACTGTACCTAATTTTAACAAGAACTTGAAATATATTTTAGCGATCCATTTCGTTAGTCAATTTGATTTGATTGAATTTGGGTGAAATTGTATGTAGCGGCAGTTCCGACAGAACACGTACTTACGATGATGTAAAAGAAAATCAAAATATAATCGATTTGAGGAGTTTCCAGTTGTTAACATCAGCAGATAATTAAGTAGAAATTACTCATTTCACATTTGTTTAAAAGATAACTGAGGACTGACTGCCTTGTTGGTCTAGTAGTCGCAAGCGCTACGCATGAGGTCCTGGGTTCGATTCCTGGGTCAGTTAAAATGTTGTTGAGTTTTTCCACCTAGAATCTCTCAATTTTTCAGCAGCCTAGAGTCAAGATTGTGCCCGATTGATGGCAATAGGCTTGCCCCCTATCACATGGGACTTAAATATAACTGGCGGAATTTGGGTGTACTATGGTACACCTCTGCCTAACCCTTCGGGGTAGGCGTCATATTATGTTATGGTATGTTATAACTGAGGAAATATACCTATTGAAAAACAATATTAGGTATGAATTTACTTTACTACTAATCTTCGTCTTTCGTCAAATCATCATTATTCTCAAACAGTACATGTTCACATTCCATAAACGAATTGCACCACCAAAATCAAAACGAAATCGCTTCTTCCTAAACCAGAAGGAAAGTGGGTCACTGACACACAAAATGGCAAACATTGTCGTTACCCCACCGTATCCGTACGTTACCCCATCGTATCCTCACATTACCCCACCGTACTTTCATATTGTATCGTCGTTGATCTGACGCTTCGCGGATGTAATACCGACTACCAAATATTTGAGCGATATCTTCTATAGTATAATATTATCTATGTATATGCTTACGTGGGTACATAATTTCCGTAATACGTGGGAGATTCGACAGCCGTTCTTGTGAAACAGTACTATTTAATTAAGAACAAACTGTCAACATACTTTTCAAAGATTACCAAGTAGCAGGAAAATAATTATAGACCAGGTTAACGTCCATCCAGTAAATTAAAATATCAAAGAACGGATACAGGTAAAAATAGCTGATTTTTTAACTATCGCAAAATAAACAAAATTGAAAATGTGATTTCTTAACGAAATCGTTCGTGTTTGCAAAATCACAAAAACATAAGGCCTATTGAGACGAAAAACAATGTCTGCTTCCCTTACTAACTATATATCATGTGACTCATTATTTAAAAACCTGATATAAACAGGTTATAAAAGGCCAGTTTAGACCCAAAGCAGGGTCAAAAAGTAAGTGGCCATGTTGTGCCGTAACGAGAATAATAAATAGCGTATTTGACAATACACACTTGGGCAAAAATTGCCAAGACCTCATTTTTGGACCGTGATTTATGTCTAGGCCGGGACGGCCTCCCGTCCAGATTTATCGCAGCTTTACGAACACTTTATTTATCCACATTATAACCAACAGTCTGTTTTATTCATATTATCTAACATTACACTTTCTTTTGACTTCAGGTATGACGATGACCATTCACGCCCTAATCATGTCCAGCCAATTCATATTTTTAAGTATCCTTCATTTATTAAAACTAGATTTAAGATAATAGTAAAGAGTCAATCAAAGCATTTTTTTAAGATTGAATAAAAATAAATAGTATTTGTAGTTCCGGTTACATTTTCGGTTTAATGGCGACAATAAGTGAAAGATTACAGTTCATTCCGTTAATTCGGTCAATGTGATAAGATGAATGGTAGGAGTATACCTTTATTTGTGAGGTACAAGTGATAACCATAAGCCACCATATTATTTATTTATTTATTGATAAGCGACTAACTCACTAAAACATACACATACAAAAATCACATACAGTTTTTAGGTATTGTAAATTCAGATAACAAAGAATTGAATTAACTTAAAATACTCTCGAATGTCTTTTGTAGTGTAAACAGGGCACATAGACAACATAGTTAGGACTGGTCACCTCTTTAATAGCAATGATGTTACCGAGATGTTATAATATATTTTGATTAATATTTAAGTTCCTTAGTAGGTAAAGTAAAATATTTTTTCCGATGCAGATTCTAGAAAAGGTTTTGAGTAAAAAAATACAACTATCTGGAAACACTGATTGTAGATGTCACTCGCTCATTCATTCACTTGAGTACTACTTGTCTGTGCTCACTTGTCACTCGTCGCCATAGAAACCTACTGTTACGTGCAAACTTGAGCTCTGTGCGTGTGTTATTGTTTGTTTGTTTGTTTATTTATTTATTGTTTATTAAATACATACCCGTACCTATTTTGCACATTTTAGCTCGATATACATGTTCTTGAAAGCGATATCTCATTGTCGATTTTGGTTTTCCTACTGGATTTACGATACGTGTCAGTTTAAAGGTGAAATACGATATTGCGGTGCTGAGTTGAGTGAAATCATGCATCAATGTTTCAGTGCATCAAATGTGTTTTGCGCGTGCAATGTATTTAGAGACGTGCAGTCAGTGAATTATCCGTGCAACTGCAAAGCGTCTTGATGGAGAGCAACATGACGTGTTGAAGCATTCAGTTCCCTTCAAAGTGGTTAAGCTAAATGGTGCTGGGACTAGGTTGTTGGAACTGGCCTTCTCTTCACCCACCATGGCTTATAGTTATTTAGGTTTGTAAATAAATGCTTAAACATTAAATTAACCCTTAATCTGGCAAGAGAAAAATCTCTTGAAATTTTATTTTTTTTATATATTTTTGTCATCGTTAGATGTTCCTAAAACGGGGAAAAATAATTAAAAAAATCTAGTATATCTCGATTTTGAGAAAATGCATGTCCAGTATACAGGACATTGCCAGGTTCTCCATAGAGTAACTGTAAATATCGATGTCTAGTATATTGGACATGGCCGAATTAAGGAATCGTTCGAGAATTTTTATAAAAACTTTATTTATGCAATTATGAAATAAACAAAAATAAAATGCACGTGTATAATGAAAATATGTATTGTTGTACAATTTTAAAATTTAAAATGACATTATTGTTACTTATTTGGCTTCTATAAAATTGTATAAAACGTAAAAAGTCTAAATCTTCTTTATTATTATAACATGACAACCCGTCTTGAGATCAATATTATTCAAAAATCAATAGTTATAACATCTAATCAGTCAAACTTTTCTAAAACAATTAATAGTTTCACTTACTTGCTATGGTAATCATAAAAACAATTTCTCTTACGTACTAAACACAACCTTTGATTGCACTTAGCGCAATATACATCAGTCTTATTTTTGGTGCAGTATTTACAGCGACCATAGGATTCTCCAAAGCGCGGCCAATGTCCTACGCCGTCAAAACGGACGCTATCATCAGGTCTACTGTTCATATATTTTCTTATAGGTAATCTAGATCTCCCTTTATTTTGCAGCTCTCTGGCTACTTGACAGCGAAACAACTTTAACGGCATATACCTTACTGCCAGCCGATTACAATTTCTTCGGTATAATAACCAAGCGTTAATTTATACAAATGTCGATCATTTGAGCAAAAATGGCAGTGTACCAGCGTCGACTTTTGTAAGTAGTCCGGTATAGTGCTATGAGCATGTCGGCAAGGTCGACGCCCCCCATGTGGTTATTGTAATGTTTTATAAGCTCAGGACAGTCCACGTCAACGCGAGCCTTCACTTCCTTACTATAGCGTTTTATCTTTCCGACTGGGTAGGCATCGGCATAGGTACTGATTAAAGTGACTACCTTATTGTCGAACCATTTGATCACTGCGAGCTTATTACTTACTATTGTCAACTAGTTGGCAATAAGATCCTCTACCTTTTTTCTTCAACGTTTTGTCGTCCACGAGTAGTTTCTCACATCCCTTTAGCCTGTTTTGGCGTATGGTCCCAAGACTGAAAATGCCGTAATTTTCTCTGAGATGTGTCGCCAAATCTAATGTAGAAAAATAATTATCAAAATATACGACACATGCGCGCGTCTGTATGGTTTTGCAAAGGGCGACTACTACTTTGGCTCCTAAGGTTAAGGTCTCTTCGTCTTGAGAAAACTGAATATTTTTAAATGTATCTTCACCCCCATATAGCAGGAAGTCGTAAACAATACCCGACATACCTGCCCGGACAAAATTTTTAAAACCCCACTTATTGGGTTTCATGGGGTTATATTGTCTTCTATTTCCCGCCTTTGTCCCTTTATACGGTATTGTCATTTCATCAATGCTATACCTCATCTCCTCTTCAGTAGCTAGGCAGTTCATCCTCACCTTCTCTACAAACGGCCTCACCTTGAAGTATCGATCCAAATCGGGACAGGAATTGTCTACGAAATGGATATTCCTGCGTATGCACTCAAACTTTTTCAGAGGCATAATGTCTGCTATTGCTGGGTATCGCAGTTCTTTGGCCCAATAATCCACGTAAGATGGCAAATTAACAACACCCATAAGTAGAAGTATGGACAGGAAATCATTAAATTCGTCTTCGGTAACATTTATTGACCGTCCAGTTCTTTGCACTGCGTAGAGGTTTGTGTTATGGACTATATCTTGGATTATATCCACAGAAAAATATTTATGAAAATAAACTATAGGTGAGTCGTCGTTAGGCATATCAAAAACGAATTCACAATCCATAATTTCAGCCTTGTGCAGGAACTTGCCTTTTTTCCAATTGTAATTGGTTGTCTTACGCTTTTTTTATTTGACGTGTCTAATGCGAGTGTTGGTATGGACGGGTTTTTTTCGTTTTGACCTGGTATTGACAATATTAAGAGCCGGTGACATGTCCACAACAGACTGGATTGATGATAAGGTCGGTATAACATCATAGTTTACCTGGCTGGTTGATGGCAACACTTCCCTCATAATTGGTGTGAGAGGCACTGGTAGTTCTTCTTCGACTTCTGGCTCGCTGTTGGGTATTTCGTCGTTAGAAGAATCGTCACTGCCATTGTTGCTGTCCAAAATATTCAGGTTTTCCAATGACGATGGTATGGATGGTGCATCTGATGAGACATCATCAATTTCCTGGCCATGGTGCAAATCTGGTTCTTCATCTGAACTGGTCTGGCCTTCTACGTCCGATAGAGCGTTAATTGGTGGCACTAAAGCTAATAATTTTGAGGCACGTGATGTTTTTTTGAAGACCTGTAAATAATAATATTGTTAGGTATCATAAATAGCATTTATCATACATAATATAGATATTAGTTCATAATATTATACTAATTGTTAGTTTTCTGTCTCATTGGCAATGTCCAGTATACTGCACATCACAAAACCATACTAAACCCTCGAGAATCCGGCAATGGGAAGTATATTGGACACACAAGTTTCGCAGAGAATAACGAAAAATCTATAAGTAATATTATGATTTTAGTATACACGTACATATAAAAATACGTTACGGAATATACAGAAAAGAAATAATTATTTATTTTAGAACAAAAAAAAATAAATAAATCGAGACTTACCGAGAGCGGTCGTGACGCGTTCATCCTCCCTGACGTTGCGGCGTCGACTGACCGGCCGAGCGCACGCGCTCATTGACAGTTGTTTTTTATGTTATAATGTAGGACATAACCAAGTTATTCCATATATAAAAAAAAACTAATATTGTTAAAAAAAATGCTGCAGATTTTTTCAAAGTCGATGTCCAGTATACTTCCCAGTGTCGAATTAAGGGTTAAACTCACCATTTAACCAATTTGAGTATAGGCTCTCGAACCGGTCTGGCTTTCTTTGAGCTTTGGTCCATTTGTGATTGCAACTCGATGTTAGATTTTTTTGAATACTCTCTATTACAGTATTAACGTCAGTTTCCGATAGTTGAAAATTTTCCAATAAATATTTTTTGAGGTCTGAAGTACTTTTCCCTTTTATTATTTTTGATCACAAAGATCGCGTCGAACACAAACGAATTCACTCATTGTTAGATAATAAAGTTTTTTATGCGTTAATTGTTATTGAAAAGAAGTATCTGAACACTTTGATGAATTGTATGCTGAACATACACGGGTATTTAAAGGACTAATATTTTAGTGCCTTGTGCAAAAACCATGGGACAATTGATTATAACAGTTCTCATCGAAATAGTGTAATCAGTACTGATTGTAATTATTTACCACAACAGATAAATAGAACTTCCGCAGCAATATAGTTTATCATACTTGTGGTTAAGGTGACCACCCCAAACAAAATTGCTATGGGAAGATTCTTTCAAATATAATAGCAGTTTTTTTAATTTGCAAATGTATGTTTTTATCATAGAAATAGAAAAAAACAATATAGACATCAAAGGATAATAAC
Organism: Omphaloscelis lunosa; assembly: GCA_916610215.1. Lineage (NCBI taxonomy): Eukaryota > Metazoa > Arthropoda > Insecta > Lepidoptera > Noctuidae > Omphaloscelis > Omphaloscelis lunosa. The sequence goes on from OU744250.1 coordinate 22,451,007, forward strand.
TAAATATAATATTTCATAATAAAAAAGAAGAACCGTAATTTTCGAGGATTTTTCCCCGATTGACATTATTGCTTCAAAATCACCTCTGGCGCAAAAAACGCGCAAGTTTTTTTTAAATCCTCATATTGCTGAGTAGATAAGGTCTCTAATAGAGTAATTAACTTGACACCGGCTGCTTTCGGCAACAACGAAAACTCCAATTGAAATTAACAAAAACTAAATTTTCTTTACTTCACTAAAAAAATATTAAAAAATTAAATAAAAATATTTTTTTTACAAAAACTGAACGTGGTTGTAAAGTGTATATTCTAAGCTATCTAATGATGTATAACACTAATATGTTTCCTTGGAAAACTTCCGAATAATTATGTGTTGAACTCCCTTAACGGTAATTTAATTGGCATGAAAATATTTATGCCCAATGTTTGAGGTTCATTTTATAAACGTAAAACTTTATATTTTTTATATTTTGTAATTTATTCGTAAGTTCCATCTTTTGAGAGTATAAAACCATAAAACAATCTATGGATTTACGACTTTCGACAAAACCATTTTTGAGATGGAAAATACTGTTTGGTCCCATAGTGCGTCGACCCGAGCTTGGTCCTTATCAGTCGGCGAGCTACCCATTGCTCACCGTTCGCGAGCCTACGCCTACGGTGGCTGGGAATCGGCATGCGATTTCCGACGCCCAGGATGTCTCCTACAGCGGCTAAGGGCGTGAGGGCGCAAAGTATGCCTCTCCCTCACGCGTTTCGCCTCCTCCTACGCGAGTATTACTGCTTCGTAGAACGAGGCGTCGGTCTCCCAACACTTAACCCCCTGGCTGCTATTTGAATTTGAAAGTACTAAAGATCATATTTTTTTGCCAACAATATTTTGGACATTAGTCATACTCGAGACTAACGGACTAAGTGGACACCACAGGTCGGCTGATGGACTAAGTGCGGAAACCAAACCCCATAACATAGAACGCCACATGCAGACATAGATGGACAGAGGTGTGGTGATACTCTTCTATAAAAAGGTCCATCTTACTCGTACTTCTGAGCCATGTTTACAAGCTGTTTTCAAGAGTCGTCACGAACCGTCTCGTGCGCAGGTTTGACGATTTCCGGCCTTCCGAATAAGCCGGATTCCGTAAAGGCTTTAGCACCGTAGACCATATGCATACGCTGCAGCAGGTTATGCAAAAGGTCGAAGATTATGACCTGCCTTTCTGCTTAGTGTTTGTAGACAACTAGAAAGGCTGGACTGCAGTCTCTTCAACGGTGCCAAATTCATTATCAGTTAATCGAGATGCTGCAGTGTCTATATGAAAACACTACTACCATAGATTACCAGATAAATCACTCCATAAAAAAAAAAAAAAAACCTACTGCTATAATAAACTTTTTTTTTTTTTTGTTTTCGGGTGGAAACCTTCAAAAGGCGCCCGGCTTTGGGGTTAAGACCGGGGAGTGTGGGATTTTTACCTCACTAAAACCACCCCGGTGGTCACCATCTGCACATGGAAGGGGCACCGTTACCTCTCAAAAGACCAATCCGGCACCCCCTCTGTGCAGCGCCTGTTATGGCACATCTCTGGGGAGACTGTAAAGGGTTCTCCCCCAAACCGTCTGTGCAAGTGTGCAAGGCGGCACGTGACCACTGTGCGCCGTCTACCCTGAGGTCACTCTGAGCGGACAGAGTCCCCACTGTAAGCCGCTCTCTCTAATTCCCGCCTGCCCTAAAGGTTGCAGACGGGGTTTCGGCGTGTTAGGCGTCGAGGCGGTTGCCTCCCCGACGCCTTCTCCTACGAGCGGGATCAGCCCTCTCACGATCCCGCTCGGCAGCCTCCTTCTGAACCATCACGGTCTCACAGAAGGAGGCCATTTCTCGCCAGTTCTCCGACACCGCCAGCATAGACTTAACTACTGCTGGCAGAGACAAATCTCGCCCGATCCTGGCGACCAGCACCCGTCTTTCAGCAGCCCACGCAGGGCACTCCTCGAGCGTGTGCTGTGCAGAATCTATGCCACCTCCGCAATGATGGCAATTTGCCGTGGCCTCTCGCCCAATCCTGTTCAGGTACTCACCAAAGCAACCATGCCCGGTCAGTACCTGAGTGAGCCTATACGAGATGCGCTCCTTTCTTTTCAGCCAGGCTTCGAAGTGCGGTAGGACGGCTTCGACAACGCGATTACGCGAATATTGCGGCTGTTGCAGCCGTTCACGCCACCGCTCGAGCGCGTGTTGCCGTTCCTGCCGCCTCAGCCGCGCAACAGCGATTCCTGGCACGCCATTGCCACTTTGGCGGATGACACGAATTCGGTCATAGACCCTCGCGTCCATATCCGCCAAGATGTCCAGCGGCGGAAAGCGTGCCAAGAGAGTTGCCGCCTCAAACTGCTATAGTAACCTACACCTTCGAATCGCTAGACGCTGCGAAAGAAAATGTACTTAACCTTACAAGCGTAAAGTGAGTTTTGTTCTGTAGCTGCGCGCCGCCGCGTGGTTATTGTGAATTTCCAGGGCTGCCTCTTTCAATAAAGATGTCACTAGGTATTTGTAGTTCACTTTATGAAATAAAAAAATATGCTTTTTAATGTTTTAGAATATTTAATTGTTAAAAATACGTTTGAATTGTAGATAAATAAAAAAATAAATATAGCAAGTGTTTTATTTTTATACAGGTAATTAATAATGATTAATACTATTTTTTCCTTGTCAAAATTCACGATTGTTGAACTTTAAATGTAGAGAATATTCGGAATCGAATAAAAAGTTTTAAAATATAGTTTCAAATGACACTTGATTAATGGAGGTAATTGACTTTTCTATTCTTATCTCAGACGCATAGTAGAAGCACAGATAACGTGGTACGTACCTACCAATAAAATACAAAACACGAAACATGCAAGTTTATTTATTTATTAAAAAAACGGTAGTTAAACAAATCAGATACTCACATTTCTGTATCAGCAGGGAAACTGAAAAAAGATAAATTTTTAAATCTTCTCTTGCTGGATATACATCCATCTACTGTACATAATACACCAGAACCAGTTATATCATATGAATTTGAAACTAATTACGTCAGGTCGACCGAAATATATGCGTACGTACGCGTCTCGCGACTATCGGCAACCCACTGAGAAATGGGTCGCGTGCGACTGCGGCCAGTAGAAGTCAGCGCGCGTAAGTACATGGTGGTTTATCTGGTAATTTGTGCTTCTAAAAAGAAAGAAAGAAAATATTTTTATTTGGGACACGCACAGAAAATACAACATTAAAACTAAGAAAATTATAAAAACAATAACAATCTACTAATACCAATATCTTCCACTATGTCGGTCTGACTCTAGGACTAGACCTTGAAACCAATCCTTCTGTAGCTAGGTGAGACAGAGAGACGTTATCTCTCCGAAACTGTTCACAGCTGAATTGTAGGATGTCTTTAAAGTTCTGTACTGGAAAGAGGTAGGCAATTTCAATAGCAACTACGTCAAATGCCCATGTAATACCCACCCTCATCAAGATTGGAGACTCTACACTCGAATTTGTGGACAACTACGTTTCGATGTGGTGAAAATATGGCAATTATCTCATTTGGCAAATGAAAAAAGATCAAAAGAGGCTTCGGCCAATAGCAAAAAGTTATTTTGTAAATTGGCAAAATATAGTTCGGTAAAATAATACCTCCATACCACATGATAATTCGATGATCTAAAAATATGTCAATTAATGTATATAGTAAAAAAGACATCGGTCAGTAGTTTTCGGTAAAATTAAATTCGAACAAAAAAAAAAAAAACCGAAAAGTGATCGGTTCCCGCTCGAAATAATAAAAGTCAAAATAAGATTTTTTGTATTTTCAAACTTAAATAGCAACGGAAGGGTTAATTGTATACTCTCATTGTAATAGCAAAAAAATGTTGAAGGTATTATTTCCCATAAGAAAACCGGTTATTTTCTGGCTGGCTTTAGTTTTTGGGTACAAAATGTTCGAAACTTGAATGATGACCCTTCTTCTTTATCACATAAAGCAGGAAATAGTTTAGTATTCACTTTTAGTTACATTATAAATGAAATGAGTATAAAACAAAGTTGATTTTATTTGTGTTGTCACAGAATTAAGAAACCCTTCTATTCAACATCTTTTAATCAAACGATCAAATCAACAATCAAAGCCGACGTAATTACCATATTGAGACAAAAGAAAAATCGAATTCACCCGCTCTCTTGCATATAAAAGAAATGGCTTCCCCGAAGCTGCACATTATAGGATCCAGCGGCATTATTCAGGGAGGATAACAAGATCCATTATAAGTGTACCGAAAGACCACAACTTTCCGACCTCGGTCTGTGCACTGTAATTTTTCATATAAAGGTAATTGACGAGCTCCAAAAAGGAGAAAGAATAAAAGTATTTTAAGTATGGCGTTTCCCACATACGTTTGTTTGCCAACATTTTGTGCTTCAGCGTTTTCCTCATGTGCTTATCCTACATTAGACAATGTTTTATTGCTGGGTGAATTGTCTTGAGGTATTTTGGGGAATGTTAACCGTTTGTAAGAAATGTATGATGGTTTTGGAATAAAGGTAGGGTTGATTGTTTTGTAGGTAATCTTCGGAGATTGGGAGTGTTGATTAAATATTTAAAAAGAAAGTGTGAGACGTTCTGTTATTATTGTTAAAGTATTATTGGTGGTGCAATTTTATAATAAAAAGAGAAGAAGTCTTCTCTTTTTTTGAATATAAAGTATAATGTTATAAAATAAATTACGGTTACTAGCTTCACCTATACGGAAGTGACAGAGAGAAAGCAGAGCCATCAGAACTGATTCCCATATCCTATTTACAGAATAAACAATTTCATTTCATTTAATTTCAGCGAAAAAAATTTGAACTAACAGAGGTTGTGTTCAATGCGTTCACAAATATTTAAAAATTGTAATACTAGCTTTTGCCCGCGGCTTTGCCCGCGTGGTTTTCGGAAAATATCCTACGGGAACGTAATACCGAGATTAAAAGTACCCTTTGTGTTAATCCAGGTTATAAACTTATGGTGTGCCAAATTTCTTCCAATCCCTGACCAGACTTATAGGGAGTATATATGCAAATAATTTGGACACAATATATCCAGCAGTATTTGCGTGACAGTGGAACATACATTCAGACTAACAGACAAATAGACAAAAATTCTTCTTCTTTTCGTTTCGACAGAACATCTATACTGTTACAATCTGAACAATGCCTCTGACGCCGCTATAAATGTTGGTCACATTTATTGCGGCGTCAGAGGTGTTGTTCAGATCGTCAAAACTGCAGGTGAACGGACAACTGGGACACTCTAACGGATGGGACATATTCTGTTCAGGAGCACCGCACTTGCACTGAATGTTGGGTGAATCGATAATGCCCCACTTCACCAGATTATGTTTGCAGCGGCCTACTTGGGTACCTACACAATCGATTCAGTGCTTTCCAAATATGCCGATGCCGTTCGCGACCGGAAGGCAAGTTGTTCTTGGGGCTTTACAAAGTCTTGTGGTGGTAGATACCTCTCTTCCCACAATTTACTTTGCTCTTTGAGTGGCCTGGCCAGGATCGCCTGTGTGGACCATAAGAAGCTTCTACGACTATTTAGTCTCCCCGGAATAGTCGTGTAGCCGTAGAGAGGATGCCGGGATTCGGACTCTTAGTTATTTTTTTCCAGCGCGCATGCGATATTCGTACTATTACTATTCACATTTAAGTGAATATACTGTAACAAGCCCTAAGTGTCACGTGATAAAAAACTTGTAACACAATAGTCACACTATTTAACAAAATTAAAGTTTCCCTACCCTTCAAAAATTATATTTTTGTAATTTCACCCTCGAGTTATTCGTGAAACATGCATATTCAAATTCAAATTCAATTATTTTATTTCAGACTAAGGGATCCATATGGTGGTATGTGTGTGAATGTGTCATGTATTATGAACTTAGCCTATGTTGGTACAGTCAATAACTTAAAAATAATAATTATTCATTAATTGGCTACATGAACATGTGCACGCACATATCTGCTAGCCCAGAGCCTGATAAATGGTCCATCAACCTTGTCCGCCAGTGTAGATAAAATACTGTTAGGGCTACCCCTGAATCGCCGCAGCATCGATGCACACTGCTTGCGCATGATGGCATGAAATTCATCTATTCGCGCTTCCGCAAACATGCCCGATGCATTGCAAAACCGAGGCAGCCTCAACAATATCCTCAGCGCATTTTTATATTGCACACGCAACGCATTATAAAATAATAATAATAAAACTTTATTCAGCTGAAAAGGTAAAACACTAAATACAAATTTGCTTAAATCTACGAAAAATTCGATTATGTTATGTGCCTGAACTAGGTCATCCTGTATTTCAGGCTAGGCAAGGTATAATAAATATTTCTAAATAATCACATTCGTTATAAAAATCTAGTCATCTAATAGGTATGTAAAAAGGTGTAAATAGTACAATAAATCCTACTTGCTAAAATCTTAGTACCTATCCTTACTTAGCTAAAACTTAATTAGTACATTTTTTTTATTTAAGTACGACTAATAGTTTCTCTGTATCTTCATAGGACATACTTTGAAGAGCTTCCTTAAGAGTTCTTTTACAATTATTATAATTTAGAGAATAAATGTTAGCTCTCGCATTTAGTCTATTATAAAGTAATGGTCCTAGGAAGACAAAAAATTTGTCAGCGAAGGCATGTTTTGTACTTTTTGTAGGGCAAACTATGTCTTTCCGTCTTTTTTTAGTAAATCCAGTGCTATATGGGAGGGCTGCGTGTTGTTTTAATACGATGCTCATTATGAATAACTGTCGAGCTGTTAGTACTTCACAGGATTTATAGAGTAGGTTAGTGGGAAAAAGGAAAGGGCGGCAAGTAGAAACCTTAAGAATTGCTCTTTGAGCTCTTTCAATCGGTAGTAGCAAACTTTTACCTGCTCTACCCTAAGAGGTAATGCAGTAAGTCAAAATTGACTGACAGAAAGCAAAGTAAACTTGCCTAATTAATTTTGGATCTGCAATATAACGTAGTTTTTTGAAAACGAATATTAGCTTACGCATTCTGTTATTTAATGCTTCTATGTGTTGTTTAAAAGACAGGGTTTCATCTATTACAATTCCTAGATATTTTATTTTATTAGTTATATTAATATTAGGACACGTAAGCAGGCAATCCGCAGGGACCATACAAGAGTGAGCATACATCGTTGAGGGCAAAACAGATGTATGTTTGGACATTGAAAACTTAATATAATTTGTCTTAGTCGCATTTAGGGTTAGTGAGTTATGTTGAAGCCACTTATTTACCATATTAAAACCGTGTTGCGCAAACTTGTAGACTTCATGTTCCGATTCAGCAGAAAAAAGGAGGGCAGTGTCATCAGCGTAAGATATTATAGTGCCGGGCTCTAGGTTTAGATTACAAAGGTCATTTATGTATTTAAAAAAAGAGTAGGCCCTAAAATACTTCCTTGGGGCACACCAAAGGGCGTGTTTTTTTCGTCTTCGCTGAGAATATTGCCAATCTTAACGCACTGGCTTCGGTCTTCTAAGTAACTTTTGAGAAGTTTCAGTTGAATGCCTCTTATGCCCACTATCTCAAGCTTGCGCAATAGAATAGGAATGGAGACTGTGTCAAAAGCTTTAGCGAGGTCCAGGAAATCTCCTACTGTGTGGTTACCCTTGTCAAGTTCTTGAGCTAGATAGTCAGTCAGATGATGTACAGCATCGGCCGTTGAAACTTTAGGTCTAAATCCATATTGACGATCCGACAAAATAGATTTATCCTCCAGATATTTAAACAATTTTTATTTATGATATTTTCCAAAATTTTTGACATAGAAGGCAGTAAAGAAATTGGTCTATAATTTGTTACTTGCTGTTTACTGCCTGTTTTGTATACAGGGACAATAACTGCTTTTTTGAGACACTCGGGAAAAAGACCCAAAGACAGGCACATTCGGAAAATATAAGTCAGTGGTGGTACTAAAATATTCTTGAATTGTTTGATGATTTTATTTGATATATTATCACAACCAACTGCACAGTCGTCTTTCAAAGTCATGATTATTCTTTCTACCTCAGTTTCGTCAGTATCTAGCAGGGCGAAGGATGTTAAGGTGGGGTTACATTCAAAAGGCGTACTTGTTTGAAAGTGTGATTGAGCCCGATTTATTTATGCCAGGTTCTTTCCGACGTTAACAAAGAAATTATTTGCTAAGTTACCAGATATCAGCGGTGTCGAGTGTGCTTTTAATAAACCTGAAGATGACTCATTTTGTTTCGAGGTATATGTTACATTTTTAATATATTTCCAAATCTGTTTACTATTTGTTCCAGCCTTTTCCAGTGCAGTTTTATCGTAGTTGCTTTTAACCTGCTTGAGAAGATCATTACAGAAATTACGATACCTTTTGTACGACAGTTGCAGTATTGCATTATCTGGATGAGATTTAGCCTTCATGTGCAGTTTATCTCTATGTTTCATACAACGAATAAGACCTGTCGTGATCCAGGGTTTTATGTTACTATTTTTACGCCTCAATCTTAATATGTCTGTATTTCTTTGAATTGCATGTCGTATATTTTCTATTACGTACAACATACAAAACTGCAGATCAGGAGAATTGTAGACTAGATCAAAGTTGATGACGCCTAAATCTTCTTCAAGTTTATTTATGTTTAGTTTAGAAATTGTGCGAATGTTGTGTTTAGGTAATTTACAGTTTATGATTAATAGAGCAGCATTGTGATCGGTTATTGTTGAGTTAACAACAAGTGCAAGTGAAGGGAAATTTGATTTAAGCATGATGTGGTCCAAGCAGGAGCCACTTTGATGTGTAGGAAAATTGTGTGCGGGGAGCAAGCCATGAAAGGCGCATAGGTTCAGGTATTCCTGAGCAGATGCATCATTATGTCCTGGAAGAATATTAATGTTAATATCACCAATTAAAATCGTGTTTTTGAAGGATTATTGCTAATATCGCAAATTCTGATCCAATTTTTATTAACAAACTGTTACAGTCGACCATATTAGGTTCCTCAACGGAGACATTGAGATGATTTCTGACATAAACTATCACCCCATCATTTTGATTGTAATTTATACTACTTTTGTACATATTATATCCCGTGATTAGTGGTATGTTATACTGCTTGGCAAGTCAACATTCGGTCAAAACAATTATGTCACAATTTATGTTTATCCGTTGTTGAAAAGTGCAAAAACTATCAAAATTCTTAAATATGCTACGAATATTTTGTGTTAGTACGGTTAACGGAGTTTTATAGTCGGAGAGATAGTTATATATTATATTATATGATAGTTTGCAATGTTCCGTTTCACAAACTTTTGACTCAGATACAGAGAATCAGATGCATTATAAGCCTTCTGTGTATACCTAACCCACAAGCTACAAGAGTAAAACGACTGGCAGAAGGCTCTGAAGAGCGTCATTTAATTTCGTCAGTGCATCGCGCAAACCTGCGGGCAAGCATATTGCAACAGGCTGCCAATGCTCTGCGCTTCCTATATCTATATCCTGGTCATCGGTGAGACTACCCATGACCACATGACCGAGGTATTTAAATTGAGTGACGATTTTTAATGGTGTTCCTTGTGACGTCACAGGTGGTATATTCGTGCGTGTATTATTATGTATTTAAAAACTACCACCTCACTTTTAGTAGCATTATACCTCAAGCCATGAGCATCCGCATACGTCTCATATATGGCCAATAACTTCCTTAATCCACAGATTGATGGGCTGAGCAGCACCATGTCATCAGCATAAATAATGTTGTTGATCATTCTTCCATCCACAGAATAATCAACCATAGTGCTACTTACCTCACCAACCAGCTAGTCTATGTAGGTTAAATAAAGTGAGTAAAGTCAACCCCCCTGCCTTACTCCACAATCTAGCCCATACTGTACTGATTGAGCATCTGACCATCTAACACAGTTTATCTGACTTTTATACCAAAATTTAAATATATTTATAACCTCAGGTGGAAGTTTTGTATCATCCGACATTTTTTGCCACAAAATGTCATAATTCACCAGGTCAAAATTCTTCATTCTTCCTTCAATAGGTCCAGAAAACAACCATATACAGGTGTTTTCCTGTCTGTGTAGTACTGCACAGTCCGTTTGAGATACAGGATTGCACTTTCCATCGACAAACCGGTTCTAAAACTAAACTGCGCGCGTTGAGTTTGATATGCATATTTAACTATGTCTCAAGCAGGCTATCCAGCACTTTGCCAATGATTTTACCTAGTGGAGTGACCTGAAGGTGTATGTGAAGGTATCTACTCGTCTAGGAGATCCAGTATCAGTCACCGAAGTACAACTTCAGGTCATTTCATCAGGTCCGGAGGTAAGGTCTCATCATAACTAAGAAAAATAGCCCAAACTCGGCACACCTAGTTCTACTCGTATGGGAAATCCAGTAGCAGTCACCGAAGTACATCTTCAGGTCACTCCATCAGGTCCGGAGGTAAGGTCTCGCCATAACTAACAAAAACAGCCCAAACTCGGCACACCTAGTTCTACTCGTCGGGGACTTCCACTAGCCGTCACCGAAGTACACCTTCAAGTCACTCCATCAGTTTTGCAGGTAAGGTCTCATCATAACTAATGTTACGTCGTACGTACGAGATCTTTCGAGAAAGCACGGATTACAGTGTGTTTGCGCTAAAAACTTCGAGAAGCATTCCATTATTATTAGTTTGAAGTTAAGTAGGTAACTACTTATAAACAATATTAGAACTCGTCATTGTAATTTCGACCGTACGCCGAGGGCATAAAGTACCTATTTCTTTATTCGGTACAAGTAGGTTATTATTTTTTATACCTACTACTTTTGTATTTCCTGGTAATGTTTATTTGTTGATGTTTTTCTGGAACCGTTCTACACATAGCTGGAATGTTCTTGAATATTGGCAGTATAAAAGCAGAGAGCCGACACACGATGAGTCAGTCTGATTTAGGCGATACAACGAAGCGAATCGAAGTGAACTAGACGTGCGATATCTGAGCGAATAGTGATCAGTGGTGTATTTGTGATTAAGTTTTAAGTGTTTTGTGTTCAATAAAGTTATTTAATTGTCTGATTGGTAGTAATTAATTTATCCCATACCCAGCTCGTAACAATTTGGTGTCAGAAGTGAGGGATAAATTATGCCAATTCTACCGAAGGACGACACGGACGGTATCCGTACCAGGAGTCAGCGACAGCAGGACATGGACCAAAGGCGGTTTGGACATTCTCCAACACAGACACCGGGTGGTGTCCAGCCTACGTCAGTGCCAGTCGCTGGCCCATCCGCAGTTTCTACAGCATCAATGGCGCCAGACTTGTCAGCTTTAATGGCGCTGCTACAGGAGCAGTCTCGCCGTCAAGATGAGCAGTCTCGCCGTCAAGAGGAGCAGGCTCGCCGGTTGGAAGAGCAGTTGCAGCGAGACAAAGAGGAGCAGGCTCGCCGTCAAGAGGAGCAGATGCTCCTCATAAAGGATCTTCATGCAACTTTTGGCAAAGACCTAAAGGTGATGAAGGATCAGGTACAGCAGCACGAGAATCGCCTCTCAGAAGCCGAAGTTCAGATCGCTGGGGTGAAGAAGGCTTTGGGGGAACTGAAGACTGGAGACGTGACGGTAGCATCAGTAGTTGCTGCACCTTCAGCGCGGGGCTTTAAGGTGCCTCCATTCGATGGCACATCTTCGTGGTCGGCTTATAAAATTCAATTTGAGGCCGTTATGAAGGCGAATGGATGGACAAAACCGCAAGCCATGACCGCGCTCACCTTGGGCCTCCGAGACCAGGCCCTAAACATTCTTGAGGCGCTCGGCAAGAATGTAACCTACGAGCAGCTGCTGGAGGCGTTAGAGTCCAGATACGGCGACGCGCACCTGGAGCACGTATTTCGTGCTAAGTTGAAGGATCGTGTTCAACGTAGTGCCGAGAACCTACAGCAGTGGGCCCTCGAAGTTGAAAAGCTGGTTCGGAAAGCATACCAGTCTGCCCCTGCACTTATCGATGGGAATCTGGTACAAGCGTTCGTTGATGGAATACGCGACCTAGAAGTTAGAGCCGCTGTGAGACTTGGGCATCATGAGACGCTGAAAGACGCCTTGGCCCATGCCTTAGAAGTAGAGGCAGTGAGGCAGGACCACCGAACGCACCGCGTCAGGGAGGTTGTAGCATCACCTGTACGCGACCGGCCGCAAGGGTACAGTCCTAGGTGCTACACTTGCGGAGAAAGGGGTCATCTTCGGTCAAGCTGTCCTAAGCGCAGCACCCCGAGAGAAGACCAGCAGGGAAGGGTGGCTGAAGTGACTGCCGAGCCACAGCAGGGAAACGAGTAAATGCCAGGACTGGGGGGCGGGTGCTGGCTGGTATTGAAAGAGCCCCGAGAATCTTGATCTCGCAAGCACATGAGGGGAACAGCCTGACCATCAAAGGCGAAGTCAACGGAACACCATGCAAACTGACGTTGGATACTGGAGCTTCTCACACGGTCGTCAATTCTCACCTAGCAAGTCGGTTTCTTGGGGACTACGTCGATAACCACGACCGTATACGATTACTAACAGCTACCGGTCAGCACATAATCGTCCGAGGCAAGAAGGAGGTGGAGTTAAAATTAGGTGACAGAACTTACCAGCACAATGTCATCGTGGCCGATATAGTGGACGATTGCATCTTGGGCTTGGACTTCATGCGGAAACATCGTTGCGAGATCGACGTTGATCAAGGAGTATTGAAATGTGGTTCAGATGAAGTCTTCATGGAAGGTGCACCATCAGGAAAAGTGTACTGCTTGAAAGAGATTGTTCTTCCTCGCAGATCAGAAACAATTGTGCCAATTAGTTTACCACAGAATTCTAGACACAAAGATCGAAGTGTTCTGATAGAAAGGGTGGACAATGACTTCCCATGGAAGATGGCACGTACTTTGGTCAAGGCCACCAACGTCTCAGCAGTACGCATACTGAATCCAAGTGACAAGGAGCATGTCATCAAGAAGGGCACCTTGATCGGTACTTGCGAGGAAGCTTGGATGCGTCAATTGCAGGATCCGCCTACCGGAAATAAAATTGGTAGTGCAAAATTTGACGTGTCAACGCTTTTGGAAAACTGCGATTTAACTAAAGGAGAAATGGACAAGGCTAAGAAGATGTTACTTCAGTACGCCGACACTTTCTCTTCAAACGATGCTGACATAGGGAGAACTGGACTTGTTCAGCATAAGATTAATACAGGCAACGAGTTACCAATCCGTCAGCGACCAAGAAGACTGCCAGTTGCACGAGAAAAAGAGGTGGAAACCATGATTGAGGGAATGGTGAAGGACGGTGTTATAGAACCTTCATCGAGTCCATGGTGTTCTCCTGTGGTCCTGGTAAAGAAAAAGGACGGCAGTATGCGCTTCTGTGTGGATTACCGACGACTGAACGACGTCACGAAGAAGGACAGCTACCCGCTGCCTAGGATCGATGACACACTGGATACGCTGACTGGTATGAAGTGGTTTACCACATTTGACCTGAAAAGTGGCTACTGGCAAGTAGAAATAGACCCCAAAGATAAGGATAAAACTGCATTTTCAACAGGAAAAGGGTTGTGGCAGTTTAAAGTTATGCCATTCGGTTTGTGCAATGCTCCTGCGACGTTTGAAAGGTTGATGGAGCAAGTACTCGCCGGATTGATTGGAGACGCATGTCTTGTATATCTAGATGACATTATCATCGTGGGCCGTACATTTGAAGATCACCTTAAAAACCTCAACCGAGTGCTGTCGAAAATCCAAACAGCAAATCTCAAGTTAAGTCCGAAAAAGTGCTCGTTTTTCAGACAACAAGTAAACTTTTTAGGACACATAGTTTCGGGAGAAGGTGTTCACACAGACCCAGAAAAAGTAATCGCCGTCAAGGATTGGCCAGTTCCGAAAGACAAGACACAGGTCAGAGCATTTCTGGGTTTGTGCTCCTACTATCGAAGGTTTGTCAAGAATTTTGCCGACATTGCGAAACCTCTGCACAAACTCACTGAGGAAAAGCGGCAATTCTGTTGGGACGAGAACTGCGACGTCGCATTTCAGGAATTAAAGAAACGTCTGTGCAATACACCTATTTTGGGATATCCTGACACTAAAAATGACTTCATAGTTGACACTGATGCAAGTAATACTGGAATTGGGGGCGTGCTGTCTCAACGGAAAGGAGACCAAGAGGTTGTGATAGCTTACTTCAGCAAGTCTTTATCCAAACCAGAAAGAAATTACTGCGTTACAAGAAGGGAGCTACTCGCTGTAGTAAAGACATTGCAGCACTTCAGTAAATATTTGCTGGGACGTAAATTCCAATTACGAACTGACCATGCTGCATTGAAGTGGCTATTACAGTTTAAGAATCCAGAGGGGCAAGTGGCGAGATGGATTGAACTACTACAAGAGTTTGACTTCATAACTGAACATCGCAGTGGGAGAACTCACGGTAACGCAGACGCCTTGTCAAGAAGACCTTGTCCTGAAGACTGTAAGCACTGTGCCAGGCAAGAGACTAAGGAAGTAGTGCCCGTGAGGATGCTTAGAACAGATCTCAGCGATGAATGGAAGGAAACCCTACAGCAGGCTCAGCAAAATGACTCGGACATCAAACCGATCTTCGAGTGGGTCAAAGCTGGTGCTCCTAAACCTAAGTGGAGTGATGTGGCTGCGATGAGTTCTATCACGAAGAGTTATTGGGCGCAATGGAACAGCTTGGTGATCCAGGATGGAGTCTTGTGCCGTAAATGGGAAAACGCTCGAGGGGACAGCCGTCATCTACAAATGGTTGTCCCTAAAGCTAAGGTACCGGATGTTCTACGGCTCTACCATGATGGATGTTCAGGAGGACATATGGGGGTAAAAAGGACTCTACTAAAAATTCGAGAACGCTTTTACTGGATCCACTGTCGAGATGATGTGGAGGACTGGTGTCGCAAATGTACCAGTTGTGCGGCCGTGAAAGGACCCCACACACGCAGCCGAGGTGCATTAAAAGTGTACAACGTTGGAGCCCCTTGGGAACGGATAGCACTAGACGTTGCGGGACCATTTCCAGAAAGTGAGAGCGGAAATAAGTACTTCCTGGTGGTCATGGATTACTTCACAAAGTGGCCAGAAGTCTTCGCCATTCCTAACCAAGAAGCTACAACTGTCGCAGATAAATTAGTTCAGGAAGTTTTCTGTCGTTTTGGAGTACCCTTAGAAATACACAGCGATCAAGGAAGGAATTTTGAATCGCAAGTATTTCAGGAAACTTGTCGATTGATGGGTACCTACAAAACCAGAACCACCTCTTACCACCCACAATCTGATGGAATGGTGGAACGATTCAACCAAACGTTGGAGAGATATCTGGCAAAAGTCGTGGAAAGCAGGCAGAGGGATTGGGACAAGCACATACAGCCGTTTCTGCTGTCCTACCGCAGCGCAGTCCACGAAAGTACGACTGTGACGCCAGCCTTCGCGAACTTTGGAAGAGAATTACGGTTGCCTGCAGATTTAATCACTGGAGCTCCCCCTGATGCTCCACGTAGTGTAACAGATTACGCAAATGATTTGCGTAACAAGTTGAATGATGTTTATGAGCATATCCGACAATCCGGCCAACAGATGTCTGAGAAGATGAAGACCCGTTATGACCGCAAGGCAAACAGTAGGGGTTTCGACGAGGGTTCACTGGTGTGGTTACATAACCCAGTGCGGAGCAAGGGGAAGTCTCCGAAATTGCAAGCAAATTGGGATGGACCATACCGAGTCGTGACTAGGATCAACGATGTCACCTACCGGATACAGAAGGGTCTACGAGGTGCGCCTAAGATTGTTCATGTAGACCGATTGGCCCGATACTACGGGGCTAATGATGCTCGGGACGAGCATGTCTAAGGAGGGGGCAGTGTTACGTCGTACGTACGAGATCTTTCGAGAAAGCACGGATTACAGTGTGTTTGCGCTAAAAACTTCGAGAAGCATTCCATTATTATTAGTTTGAAGTTAAGTAGGTAACTACTTATAAACAATATTAGAACTCGTCATTGTAATTTCGACCGTACGCCGAGGGCATAAAGTACCTATTTCTTTATTCGGTACAAGTAGGTTATTATTTTTTATACCTACTACTTTTGTATTTCCTGGTAATGTTTATTTGTTGATGTTTTTCTGGAACCGTTCTACACATAGCTGGAATGTTCTTGAATATTGGCAGTATAAAAGCAGAGAGCCGACACACGATGAGTCAGTCTGATTTAGGCGATACAACGAAGCGAATCGAAGTGAACTAGACGTGCGATATCTGAGCGAATAGTGATCAGTGGTGTATTTGTGATTAAGTTTTAAGTGTTTTGTGTTCAATAAAGTTATTTAATTGTCTGATTGGTAGTAATTAATTTATCCCATACCCAGCTCGTAACACTAACAAAACGAGCTCAAACTCGGCACACCTAGTTCTACTCCTCGAGGAGTTCCAGTAGCAGTCACCAAAATACACCTTCAGGTCATTTCATAAAATCCTAGACGAATAGGCATTTATAAACCTTACCTACTTTTACCGGAATAAAATATTAGAATCAAAATCGGTGATCATAAAATTATCTCACCGTATCAAGTATCAAAATTGGATTATCGAATTTAAATATTTACAAATACAAATCGAATACAAATACAAATATTTGTACAGCGATCTTTTCCACACAAGCTGCTGCAAAAAGGCATTACAGGGTCCACTCAAGACGTCCTCGCGCACATTTGGGAGTGGCGCTAGGAGGCGAAACGCCGGGGCTTAACTCTGCTGCCGCGAGAAATCATGGCACAGCGGACAGAGCTCCGGCGGGATCTCATGGCGTAATGGAGAGTGCGATTGTCGCAACCCAGTGCTGGGCATGCCACAATTGCGGCGATAAGACCCCTCTTTGAGGAGTGGCTAGAGAGGCGCCACGGCGTCCTCACCTTCCGCCTGACGCAGGTCTTCACCGGACCCGGCTGTTTCGGGAGGTTCCTGCACAGGATAAGGCGGGAGGAAACGCCCGGGTGTCACCATTGTGTGGATCGCCCGGAGGACACGGTGGAGCATACGGTGGAGGTCTGCCCAGCTTGGGCGGAGCATCGCCGTGTCCTCGTGGAGGCGATCGGCGGCGGTGATCTCTCGCGTCCGGCCCTGGTTCAGGCCATGGTACGGAGCAAGAGGAAATGGGAGGCCGTCACCTCCTTCTGCGAAGCGGTAATGCTCGCGAAGGAGGAGGCGGAACGCGTGAAGGAGAGGCAAATTTCGCGCCCTCACGCCCCTAACCGCCACAGGAGGAGACGCCCAGGGCGTCGGGAATTGCAAGCCGATTTCCGGCCGCCGTAGGCGCGGGCTTGCTAACGGTGAGCAATGGGTAGCTCACCGTCCGATAAGGACCAGGCCCAGGTCGACGGCGCGTTTTGTTCCACGCGCGCCTCAAAGAGATGTCAGCAGAATTGACGGGGTACGCTAGGGCCGATGCCTGCCAGGGTTGCGAAGAAAACCGAAAGGGAGATCGTGGCTCCCAGCAACAGGGCAACTGAAGGAACACGGGTGTATTCGATGTTGAATAAAAAGTTTTACAAATTGTAAGCGCTGAAGTTAAAAATGTTGAAGATTATAAGTGTGAAATTGATGTGAATTGGGTGAATCGAAATTGAGTTTTAAAAGATCAAGTGCCAGAGTTAATGGTCAGTGAAATTAAAATGTTCAAAAGTCAGAATTGAATAAGAAAATAGTGATCCAAATAATATTAAAATGGTAAAACGGTCGAATGAAAATGATCAAAAACTACGTTAGTAAAAAATTGTCTTCTACTGAAACCATGAATGTTAATCATTCATGGTTTGAGTGCTAAGTGTCGGCAAATCCTCGTAGATATTTAACAAAATGTATGATTTAATTTGATAAATTGGCAAGAAAGCTGTGAGTCCCATTTTAGTGCTTTGGTTTACACGCAGGATTTTTGCTATGATTTAACGAACCTTTAATTGAAGGTCTGTGTAACTCGAAGCCTCAACCAATGATTTGAGAGCCGTACGAAATTAATGTTTCCTATTTATGTTTGGTCACAGAACTGATTTATGATACCCAAGTGATAATTCAGAGACGAATTTATCGAACAATTCTAAATTTTACAGAAAAAAATAACAAATAATGCTTATATCTCAACATGGGTGGATCGTAGGATAACCATTAATTTATACGTCAAAACAAAGCTATTTTTTACATTTTCTATTATATATTTTTTTAAATAGTTCGGCAGTTGTCGACATCGTTAACAACTGCCAAATTACGGTATCTGCCTCCACTCTTTGTTTTAAGAATAGTTAAATATTCTTAGAGCCACCTACACCAAAAAATCTCCGAGAGACAAAGAGCCTTTTGCCACTCTTTTCTCAATGAAAAAACACTGCCGTCTAGTGAGGCAGGTAATCGTTAAATTGATGAACTTCCTGTCTGGAAATGGAAAGGTGTGAGACTCTAGTATTCGTCATGTGCATTAACATGTCAATGGCCTCGAGGTGAGTATTTCTTCGGCTTTTAAAATAAGCGTGTGCAGCAGCTCTTCTATTAGAGCTCTTTGCCTCAATGTCACTTGAAGAGCTGTCTTCACGGCGCGTGTAAGCCGCTCCCAACAGCCTCCCATACTGGCGATGCAGGTGGAATAAAGCTCCACTCAGACTGGTTTTTGGCAGCAACATCCTGTACAGAGTCGCTAAAAACTTCAGTTAACTGAAGGTTTGCCCCAATAAAAGTACAACTTTTATAGTTTTACTTAGAACACCTCGACGGCCATAAACCGACCCTTTCAACAATCTCTTGGTGCACTCAGACCCAGATTTCCGCCTAGGCCTGCAAGGCCCCGGCGTATGGACCCAGCCAGCAGCTTAGCAACCTACCCACCTACCTAGCAACCCCGACCAGGTAGCTTGCTTCCTTGACGGGAAATCGAGCTGGCTGCGCTCGCTTCTGCATTATAGTTTCTCCTATTTCTACTGTTTTTCTGTATAAGTCGACAAAGCAACCTATTTTTCTGTTTTCAATTATCAAAAGAAATCTAAACCTTTTCGAAGCTGAGTGCTAAACATTTTTCGAGCTCGCGACGCTCGCTATTGCATCTTAGTCACTCTTAATTCTTGAGTGAAAATGGTTAAGCTAAATGGTACTGATTCATGCGTCATGTTCGTGAACGGGCGCTGTCAGAAGGGACTGGCCATCTTTTAGCTGCCACGTTTTATTTTAATTTATTTTAGTTTTTGAACTGTTTTTGTTTTTATATTTTTATTACAGACGCTTTTAACGTGCACGTCTTCTTACATTGTTCTCGCATGTATATTAACATAACTGATGTAATCAATATATTGTAACAATATGTTGATATACAAGAGTGTCCGTGGAGTTTCTTGCTCACCACTGTGGCTTTGGCTTACGGCTTTGAAATGGGCAACTAGTTTCATCTTTCAGATTGTCGGTCAGTCGACCGACCCCTTAACAAATCAAATATACCTGTAATCGGTTTATTTGAAATAAATGATTTCTGGTTGCGCTTATTCGACTATAGTTACAATATTGTCATTTCATTTTCTTTGGTATGTGGAAATACAAATTTATTATAGTGTTGGTTAGCAATTTCCTATTCCCTATCCCATTCCTGCACATTGCCTATCATTCGCGTAGGAGCAGGACGGCTACAATAAAGTGGCGCCACCCCGCGCAATCTCATCGCAACATTTTTGAACTTGAGAAGAAAAAACAAAAGATGGCGAAAGTCTGTGTTTAAACCGCTTCGCTAGTGCAACTCGTGCATTCAAACTCTAAGAACGAGTGAAAATTCGTGACAATAGACATACATATCGTCGCTCCAGGCCACGGCACGGTTATCTGGCGGAGAGCCAGTTTGGTTTCCGCAGGGAGCGCTCTACGGTGGACGCCATCATGCGCGTGCGGGCCCTCACGACGGGGGATGCTGTGGCCCGGGGTGGGGTCGTCTTGGCGGTGTCTCTAGACATCGCCAATGCCTTCAACACCCTGCCCTGGAGTTGTATCAGGGAGGCACTCCGGTATCACCGGATGCCGACCTACCTCTGTCGTGTGGTCGAGGCCTATTTGACGGACAGGGCCGTCATCTACCCCGGTCACCAAGGAGAGTGGAACCGGCGAGAGATGTCGTGCGGTGTCCTGCAGGGATCGGTCCTAGGGCCGCATCTGTGGGACATCGGATACGACTGGGTGCTGCGCGCCGACCTCCCTAGCGGCGTCAGCGTCGTTTGCTATGCTGAAGACACGTTGGTCTTGGCACAGGGGGGGTCATACCAGGCGGCGGCTGAACTAGCGACACGCGGGGTTGCGACAATCGTGGGCAGGATCCGGCAGCTGGGACTCGAGGTGGCCCTGCGAAAGTCCGAGGCCATGGGTTTTCATGGACCTCGGAATGCGCCACCGTCGGGTTCCCAGGTTGGGGGGAAGGGTTCACATCGGCGTCGAGTCGACGATGAAGTATCTGGGACTTGTCTTCGACAGCCGGCGGAACTTCGTCGAACACTTCCGACGTTTGGCTCCCAGACTGGAGCGGGCCGGGGCTGCGTTGAAGCGGCTCCTGTCCAATCTAGGGGATCCAAACGCCTCCTGCTGGAGGCTCTACGCGGGGGTCGTGCGGTCCATGGCCCTTTACGGGGCACCGGTGTGGGCGCGTTCACTAAGGCTGCGGCCAGCCCGCCGGTTGAACGCGTCCCAGAGGGTCATGGCCATCCGGCTGGCCCGAGGATACCGCACGGTCTCCTGCGAGGCGGCGAGCCTCCTTGCCGGATTACCGCCATGGGATCTGGAGGCAAAGGTCCTCGCGCACATTTGGGAGTGGCGCGAGGAGGCGAAACGCCGGGGCTTAACTCCGCTGCCGCGAGAAATCGTGGCACAGCGGACAGAGCTCCGGCGGGATCTCATGGCGTCATGGAGAGTGCGATTGCCGCAACCCAGCGCTGGGCACGCCACAATTGCGGCGGGAAGAACCCTCTTTGAGGAGTGGCTAGAGAGGCGCCACGGCGTCCTCACCTTCCGCCTGACGCAGGTCCTCACCGGACACGGATGTTTCGGGAGGTTCCTGCACAGGATAAGGCGGGAGGAAACGCCTGGGTGTCACCATTGTGTGGATCGCCCGGAGGACACGGTGGAGCATACGATGGAAGTCTGCCTGGCTTGGGTAAAGCATCGCTCGTGGAGGCGATCGGCGGCGGTGATCTTTCGCGTCCGGCCCTGGTTCAGGCCATGGTACGGAGCGAGAGGAAATGGGAGGCCGTCACCTTCTTCCGCGAAGCAGTAATGCTTGCGAAGGAGGAGGCGGAACGCGTGTGGGAGAGGCAAAGTTCGCGCCCTCACGCCACTAACCACCGCAGGAAGAAACGCCCTGGACGTCGGGAATCGCAGGTACTGGCGAGGCTTAGGCGCAGGCTTGTGGACGGTTAGCAATGGGTAGCTTGCCGTCTGGTAAGGACCAGGTCCGTGTCGACGGCGCGTTGTGTTCCATGTGCGCCTCAAACAGATGTCAGCAGAACTGACGGGGTCCGCTAGGGCCGATGCTTGCCGGGGTTGCGAAGAAGTCAGAAAGGGAGATCTTGGCTCCCGGCAACACGGCAACTAAAGGAACACGGGTGGGTTTTAGTCAGTAGGAGTCTGACACGCCCTCCAACTCCGCCCAGAGCGGGAGAAGTTATTTGATAATTTCCCATCCAAAAAAAAAGGTTCTATTACGGGTTTTAAGACCAGAATCTAGTAACTTCGTCATAAAGTGAATAAATAAAAATGAAACTTACCATGTTTTTTTGAAATTAAAGCACGTAACCTTTAGCGTTTTCCCACACTTTAAGCACTTTTCAGCATTTGCGATCACGAACGGAATGAAACAAAAAATAATTGGTACCTTCGAAAAAGTAATTTAATTTTCAATTTGAGATTATTAAACGAACATAACTCACGATGAAATTCAAAACATCCCGGTCTGTGTGTACGAGGATTTATTTCATATAATTCAACAACACGAACATGCAAATTTTGGACATAATTGTACACAAGCCTCCGTTAATTCTGAATCCGGAAATATTAATACGTTCCAAGAGCGCTGTGTACATTTAATATTAAACAGAATCAGTTCGATGTTGATCTTTCAGAGTTGCGGAAAAACAAATGATCAGTTCGTGGATTTCATCAAAATTGTATTTAATCAACTCAGTGCTGCACTGAAATATTTGGTAAGATTTTGATTTTGGCTTTTAAATCATTCTGTTAATGAAGGTACAGAAACATTTCGTATCTCAGTTCATTTTCAATGTGTTTATTGCCCCCGGTTTCTCCACCGGAATAAAAAGTATCCTATACTTTTTGGATAGATTTGTTTGAAATTTGACAGATATATCCGGTCTGCCAAATTTCAAACAAATCACCAGCCGATAAAGCGTGAAATGGTAAACGATAGTCAGACAGACAGAGTTACTTTCGTAGTTTTAATATTAGTATGGAAGTATGGATTCATGTTGCTTAATGTCTGCATTTATACATATTTATTTTCACAGAAGAATTTGGAACCACGCATTTCTAATCTTCCTCTCTCAAAGGAATTTATTCAAGCTTGGTACTGATATGTAATTGCATTACCATTGATCAATCGGTGTATATTATGTGCCTCATCAGTATTCAGATTGAATAAATGACGAGGACTTGTGAGGCTCGATCTATCACAGTCAGTGTGATAGCATCAGAAGGGTGCGAGCGTGTGTGAAGGTCGACGTGTTCCATTCTTGCCTTGAATTATATGAGTCCATGGCCCAGCACTTCTTGCTGGGCCATGCTAAGGTTTTATTGAATCTGAGACGACAAAGAGCTTTTAATTGTGATGGTCCTTGGGGACGGGTTAAGTACAGCAAGGAAGAATGAACTGGTCTTTAGAGTCACAACAATTAGGAATGCTAAAAGAAAGGAGAAAGAAAAATATTATATGATAATGATTAAAACTTGAAAGTCATTCTCACATCTGCAGATGTTTTGTAATTTCGTCTCTGTCTACAATTTTTAGACACAAGTCACAGACATTCTAAGTCGGTCACTTTATTTCTCATAATTGGAAAGGAAAACACCATTCGTTATGCAAATAAGCCTCTTCAATGTGATATCAATTTATTCGAGGGAGTCGGAAAGGTCTCCCAGTTTTTTGAGACTTTTAATTTATTTTTAATTGGCTCTGAGGCACGCGTCGCTGCCCAGCCCCGCACTCCCACAGTTTATCTGCTCAATTGCCCAGACATTCTAACATCTTCCTGTATTAATAGCTTTTGGCTTTCTTTTCTCTCTTCCCTCCAATTTCCTGAAATGATTCGGTTCCGTACTTAAACGGTGACACAATTGTTTTTTGAGGTTGCACCCACCAACCCTGATATTTCTATTACGAGAGATCTTTTAATGGAATTATTCTAAGCTCTTTAATAAAATTTCTACCAGCAACCCCTCTCAGCGGTGACTAAGCGGAAAATATATTTTTACATTTTTAGGTTGAGTTCCCTTTATTTCTCGTTTGGGGTCCTGACAATGGTTTTGTGTTCGATACCCTAATGATGCCGCAAAATATTTTTAATTTAACGGAAATGGGGTAATTTTACGTTGCTGGCGTCTTTCATATTTCTTAACAACGCTTTATTTTGCGAGAAAATAATAGTCTAAGGTAAATTCCCTCAATATTTCCTTGTATCAATAGTTTAAAAAGGACCGGAACAGATTTCATAGCGCCAATAGACTAGACGTTGATAGTTTATTAGTACTACATCATAGATTTACAAGAATTCAGCAACAAACAAAAATAAAGAAGAGCCTCACCTAGTTGAATTAATCGACATTTCCTCAGCATTCACCCAAACAGTAGGGAATAAGAGCAGCAACAATGTTCACATTCATGTTCCGAACTTATGACGTACGTCAGTGGTGACGTCTTTGAAATGACAGAAACCAGCTTATTTGTAAATGAATATTGCTTTATTACTCACTAGCTGTGCCCCGCGGTTTCACCCGCATAAGTCTCGATCCCGTGGGAATATCGGGATAAAAAGTATCTTATTTTCATATGATACTTTTAAGAGTAACAAACATCCATCCACCCATCCTCACTTTCACGTTTATTATATTAGTAGGATATATTAGGATAGGATAATCAAAACATTTTTGATACCAAGTGATCACATAAACTGAAATCAGTAGGAAGTCTTGATTCAATTATATGTACATTTTACGTCTACTTTGTTCAGTCTTGCTTGTTACACTTCTACTACCATTATGTTTTCACTCAATAAGAATGTGATGGATGTCGCCTCTGTTATTGTTCAGCATTATATTTGTCACTCCCGTCACTCCGTGTACGACAACACACACGTAACCGAGCGGCGTACCGAGTGTCTGCGTGTGACGTACTCGTATCTCTGACGTTGGATTACTTCACTAGTCGTGTGCTCCAGGCAGTTTGACACACCACTACCGAAAAGGTAAAGTAAAAAATGACTGCATAAAGTATGGAATGTATTGATGTTTATAATCTATTCAAAAAGTATCTGATGAAAAGTTAACAAATAGATGAAAACGTACTAATTTAGCCAATTTGTAGTGTTACTTACAAATTGAGTGCTTCGATTTGATTATTTGAATATCTACTTTAAATTACATAACCCAAAATTCTAATTTCAATTCACTTTAAAGAAGTTTTTCATTTGACGATTGAGATTAATTTTATAACCTCAATTCTCGTAGATAATTTTTCAATTTAATCTATATATATAAAAATGACCCCGTTGTTGTTTGTGCCCGGTTGATGGCAATAGGCTCGCCCCCTATTACATGGGACTTAAACATAACTGGCGAAATGTGGGTGTACTATAGGTACACCTCTGCCTAACCCTTCGGGGAATACAGGCGTGATGTTATGTATGTATATAAAAATGAATCCCTATTTCCCTTGGTCACGACATCACGCTAAAACGGCTGAACGGATTTGGATGAAATTTGGGATATGGATAGACCTTGACCCGGAGAAGGACATAGGATACTTTTTATCCCGATATTTTTACGGGATCGAGACTTATGCGGGTGAAACCGCGGGGCGCAGCTAGTACCTAATATAATTGAAACAAAATTGTTGGAAAAGTTGCGAGATAATTATAAAGTTGAAATCTTCTAAACATAGATGAATGTGTTAATAATTGCCTTTAGTGGGTGATTGCGTAAGAATTTAACCTGAATAGGGTTTGTTTACACTTTATCTGATGAAAGTGTTTGGAATAGACTATAATTCGCCTATGCTTTTAATAGTATTATTTCAATCAGTTTTCCAAGGCAGACAAAAGTTGGTATTATTGGATATTTCCATCGAATTTCTCAGAATCGGGCTTTCCAGAATAACGGTAATAAGCTTGCCCCCCAAATTCAGACGATATAAAAATTATTGGCGAAATATGGGTATCTGCCTACCCTTTCTAGGAATACAGGAGTGATGTAATGTTATAGTGGTGACATTTACTATCGCCAAACGTCAGTTCCAGTCACTACTCCTGTCCAGATAATAGTTTCTTGTTCTACACCACCCAGGGGAAATGACGTGATGGTCTGCCCGCAGTCTTGACCACACAGACACGTATTAAATATAATGTTAGTGGCAGTGAACTGACTTGCAGTTCATTTTTATAGTAACAGTAATGTACTAGCAACACTGTTGCTTACGGCTCGGCGTAAAACTTTACTACTAGCACAGTTTATGAACAGAGTTAGTACCTTATTAAGATATGATACAAGTTATGTCACACTAACGAGACTTCACTTCCGTGTCCATCAATGTGTGAGTTTGTTTACTTTTGCTTAAGTCGGAGATAACACTTGTTTGAGGACTGTTCCAAATGAAATGCGTTAATTTTAAACATAAAATCTATTTATTTTTATATTTTAACAGGGCAAAACTTGCGCCATGGCCAAATTTTCTTGAGTGCGGAAGTTACAGGAAGTCGCAAATAATGTTGCCAGTTTATGGAACTAGAGATGTAACATAAAAAAACGAATATTGGCTATGGTTATTAATTTGACTAAGTATAAAACTATAAAATGAATATATGTTCATATGGACTTGAACATAGTTGGGCCAGGCCAAAAAGCAGAACGAAACGAAACGAAACGAAAGCAAATAAAATTGGTATAATTAATCAGACATAACATAGTGATATAACATGACATATTTTTAATTAATAGGTAGCGGACACAACTTTGACACACTCCTTCTATAAATCTTATAATTAAATTTGACATCAGCCACTCTCACTCTCACATTTATCATTTCTTCGATAAACTTTTATTATTCTAGCAATAGGCCCCACTAATGGTGATGTATTCAAATGCTTTACCAGGACAATATCACCTTTCTTCATATTTGGTGACACATGTTTCCACTTGGGACGACTTTGCGGCTGAGTCAGGTAATCATTTGACCAGGTTTTCCAGAAATCTTGCTTAAGCTCGGTTATCACCTTCCAAAATTGTAGACGATTTATAAGGACTTCTGTTATATCAACCTCAGGATAGCTGCAAACAGCCGTGCCAATACACTCTTCACCCCGCTTCCCACAATCCATCAAACTCCGGTGAATAACTGGGAATGAATAAAAACTTAATAAAATTTGTTTTACAAAAATTGTGCACTGAGTCTCTATGAGACTTTCAGTTTTGTAACTCATATAAACCTTTTGGTTTATTCTGTGCACCCTTAAATGTCTTTGCGTTATCGATGCCTCTTCTCGAGATAAAGTGTTTGACACATGCCAAAAAATTATCTGTAGACAGATCTGATACCACCTTCACATGCCTTAGTGGCAAAGCATACAAAGAGAGCAATATACCCTACCTTCATCAAAATATTGATGTTGAACTGGAATGTCTTCGAGCATTATTGTTTGAATACCATTTATGTAAATTGAAATTGCCCAATTTAAGTAACTCAATTGAATTCATAGCAGGTGTAGTTCTTCTAAATTAGCACAACCAGCAATGACATAATCTACATAAGTGTTAGATAAAATAACATTAATAGCTAGAGGGCATTGTTCCCTATATCTATTGGCAGGCTCTATTAAGCAATGAGTGGCCAAAAATGTACCTAGATGACTTTAGTCCATATGTAATAATCTGCAACTGCAAGCACCTGATGGGTTTGCTGGGATGATCCATCCAGAGAATGTTCTGCAGGCTGGTATAGTGTTCATTAATAAAAACACACCTGAACATCTTCTCTATGTCACAAATCAAAGTGAAAGAATATGTTCGGAACAGAAGAAGTATATTGAAAAGCTCACCCTGTACCACAGGCCCATTCAACATTACATAATTTAATTTAATATTGTTCTTAATCTTCATACTTCTACCAAAAACTACTCGCAACTTAATGGTCTTGCTCTCCTCATTGAAGACAGCATGGTGGGCTAAAAAGTAAACAGAGCCACAGTCAATATCATATGAACTTATATAAATTTCAGAGGCATGTCCTATCGCAACATACTGATCTATAAATTCTTTATATCTCTTCAATAACATCGAATTTTGTTTAAATTTACGTTCTAAATACCAAAATCTTTGAAGGGCAATAGAGAAAAAGTTTCCAAGCTCTAATCTTTCCTTGGAACAGGTGAGTGGCATGCCATCATGAAATGTATTATTTTCAAGGTGCACAGACTGCTGAAAGATATATTTTGATTTTTGATACTCATCTGTACATTAAGCAACAGGTTCAGGTAGCTTTTCAGTAAGCCAAAAATTTTCCATCACCTCTTCTAATTTTACATTATCAGCTATAAGAAAATTTGATACAAGGTTATTTACATATCATTGGTTTGTTGCATTTCCCAATTGTGCCAGCAATAACATATCCAAATACAGTGTTTTGGAGTACAGGACCATTTGAAATTTTTATACAACCATTTAACAATGAGTTAAAATATATATCAGTACCCAATAAGATTGAGATTTCTGAAGGAATATTGAAGTCACTATCTGACAATTGAACGTTTTTAGGAATCTTTAATTTGGAAACATCAACAAATTGTTGAGGCAAAGGTGTGGTGATGGAATCAACAACATTACAAGTTAGATTGAATTTAACATCATCTAATTGACATGAATTTATGTTAAAATTAACAGTTTGATTAATTTTGAAGAACGTTTGCCGTTTCCAATAATATTGGTAACCTGCTAGAGATTTAGTTACAAAAGAATCTTGACTGCCACTGTCAAGCAATGCTGTAACTTTAAAATCACGATATTTGTCAATAATTTTCACTATTACAGTAGGCAGCATAATATTACAGGTTGTAATTTGAGAATTTGAACAAACTGAGACTGGAGTCTCTGGCTGATCTTCACAATATAAGAGTGTATTGTGTGATTTTTGACAAACTCAGCATTTGAATTTATATTTACAAACTTTGTCAGCATGACTTTTCAAACAGAGAGAACATAGTTTTTTATCTTTAACAAAAGTCAGTCTAGCAACTACAGGAATCATTTTAAATTGCGGGCAATTAAAAATTGCATGTTCTTTTTTATCGCAAAAAGTGCACACTAAACCTGAAAGGATGGATAAATTAGATACACGTGTGTAACTAAACATCGCTTGTGTTTCGGGGCCCAGGAGTGCGATTAACAATATTATGGTTACCTTACAGTATGAGGGTAATAATAATAAAGATAAGATTTAGAACAATACCAATTGTCAAATTCTAGACTTAAAGAAAAGTTAAAATACATAGAAACGTTTATATTTTGTTGGACTTCTGTAGTTTTGTGAGGTTTGAGTGGTTGTGATGGTGTATGTGACCGTGTTTGTGTGTGGTATTTCTGTATCAAGGCTGCGGTGTCATACTTAGTTTGATAATATTAGAAGAGTTGAAATCAGGATTTTCTTACAGGTTGTGGTTGAGCAGTCTTTTAGGTCGTTGATTTTAGTAACTTTATTGTAAGTATTGGGAAAGGAAAAATAGGTACAACATCGAGCTAGTTCGGATTTGGCGTTTGGTATGGGTACTCTGAAAACACGTTTGTTTATTATTTCACTGTAGTCAGGCCATTTTTTTTTTATTTTAGAGTGGTATTTAAGAGTTGCTTGGAGTATAAAAATATGTCGTACTCTGAGGATTTAACTCACGGTAGACAAGGTCTGTAGGGAATCTGAAAGGTTTTTTAAGAACAACCTTGATTAGAGCCCGTTGCGCCCTGCACCATGACCCAGACAAATTTTCTTAAGTGCGAAAGATTCAGGAAGCCTGTTGCCAGTTTATGGAACTAGAGATGTAACATAAAAAAATGAATATTGGCTATGGTTATTAAATCGACTAAGAATAAAACTATAAAATGAATAGGAGGTATATGATCATATGGACTTGAACAAGGACTAAAGTAAAGGCTCCTACAAACTGGCGCGACGCGCGACGCGACACAAAGGTACGTCGCGTCGCGCGACGAGCGGTGTCTTTGTGTCGCGTCGCGTGTCGCGCCTGTTTGAAAGAGCCTTAAAGGACTGCACCGTTTTATCAAATTTAATATAATATATGTCGTGGCCAGATCTTAGAATTGATCTTTTCTTGAAGTTAAACGTAGACTACTTCATGATGCGGCCAATCATTAGTGATAATATCGTAAAATAGTTAGGCATTGATGTCGTTTTGTTTTTGTTGGACATCATGGCGGCGGCATACAACAAATGAACCAAAGGGTGACCACGCAAAAAAGTCGATGGACGTTTTTATTGGATTTCCAAATATGATATTAATGAAAACGACCACTTGGAAGCAGCGCTCGCTGGCCGCTGCTCAAACTCAAACTCAAAACATTTATTTCTAATAAACCAATTACAGGCACTTTTGAATTATCAAGGGGTCGGCGGTCACCCGTGTTCCTTCGGTTGCCCTGTTGCCGGGGGCCACGATCTCCCTTTCCGTTTTCTTCGCAACCCCGGCAGGCATCGGCCCTAGCGGACCCCTTCAATTCTGCTGACATCTCTTTGAGGCGCGCATGGAACACAACGCGCCGTCGACCCGGGCCTGGTCCTTATCGGATGGCGAGCTACCCATTGCTCACCGTCTGCAAGCCCGCGCCTACGGTGGCCGGAAATCCGCACGTACCTATGGAAAAGATCGGGCAAGAAAGACCACGGACACTTTTAAATCAAAATATGGTTACAACATCTTGATTACATCATTCATGTTGAAGTTATACATGTGGGAAGAACGATAAAAGCGTCCGTAATAAAAATATGAAAACAATAATAATTCAAAAATTAAAATAAGCCGTGGCACCTAAGAGATGACCAGTCAGTCCCTACTGATGGCGCTACGGTACCGCTTACTTCAATCGTCTAGCGTGCGGTTGGTCACATTTCTAACCATTTGTTTGGGTTGTCCCACACAAGCGGCGTGAAATGCATCATCACACGTAAAATTTGTTTAAAAACAATTAAAATTCACGCCGTTTGTGGCACCCCAATCAAATGGGTTAGTTTAGGTTAGAATTGTGAATATGTGTAGTACTTGGCATTTTTTACTACACCTTAACCATTGGATACCCTACATTAATGATACGGCCAAACGTCGACTGACATATCGTTAAACGTTGACGTTTAAACGATCTCTCATAAACAGTATTTTTTTCATTCTTTGCTCACCTCATGGGTCATGGCCTGAAGTATTTGGTTTTGGATCTCCAGCAGCGCTGCAGCATGGCTTTCGGTCCCCTGTTTACTGTGACTGCTGGTAGCGTTTCCCCTGTCCACTCTCACCGTATGTTGACAACCTATTTATTGAATTACATTTTGATCTTATTACTTGTCCATGTTATTGCTTAATATTTATTTTTATAATCAATTCACAATCTAATTTCAAATTAAATTCCAATAATCGTATTATTTACTTAATCTGTGTTGTTCTATCTTGTATTTCTATTCGTGAATCGTAACTTCCATTTTTCATACCTTCCTGTTTTTGAAGCTCCATAGCTCTTTTAAAAGTGTTTGGCATGTTGGGTCACCCTGTAGTTTTCCAAGGTTTTGTTTTTATTGGGTCCATCTTATTTCATATTCACTCACACATAAAGCACTGACACATAGCTTTTGCATTATTATAACATTACATCATTGGCCATTTTGTAATTTCTTACATCACAATTTGGTGCGTTGGGTGCACGTCAAATAAGAACGAAATGTTGCCACTATATAAAACGTAAAACATTTTTTGAGGATGATATTCTCCTAACTTAGAATAAAGTACAATATGTCTATTTCTTGTTTATCTTTTTTACATCTATTTAGTATAATGCATCACATTTTAATTTCAATAAATTATTTTTCTTTTAATATTATTTTATTTTTTATTTAACATTTGTTTGCTGCACCGGTCGACGTCATTACGTCGGAACCGGCTGTTGTTGAATACCAGCGTTGGGATTCTGTCTTGCATAGGGTCGCAGCATAATGCTGAGTGATAGCTGATTTGCGTGGATGTGACGCAAGCTTCCCCGAACTTTTTCTAATTTTTGTATTTTAAACTATTTTTTGCGTCAGGTTTACCGCAAATAAACGTTTTTTCTTTCTTTCTTTCTTTCTTTCATACGACCAATTTTAGCTGGCCATCTCATGAAATGGTCGTACATTTTATTAAATTAACAATTATATGATCTGGTCATGAACTATACATGTATATGAACGAGAAGGTACGTCTCTCTCGGTATTATCAACCATATTTTAACTACTGTGGGCGTACTATGAGAAGTTTTGGTTATTGCGGAATAGAAAAACAGTTCGATCAAATTATAATTTACGATCAAATAAATCACACTAGCAATTCACACACTGTCCAGTTGTTGAACGGTTTCATTGCTTGACCGCCACCGACCAACTCTGCTTAACTTCGGTCGAGCGTTATATTGTAAGCTCTGTCGAGCGCCGCTAGGCAGCGCTGGCACCCCGATTAGTCATTTCCGACATAATATTATATAAAAACTAAATAAAAATAAAAATACTAAAAACAACTACACTAAACGACTAACTTTTCTTTTCTTTTTTCTTTTCTTAACTTTTATTAAAAACTAGCTCGTGGCCGCGACTTCGTTCACATGGAAGTCATAAGACACCACAATATACTAAAATAACAGTCACATTTCGCAGCAGCTCGTCCTGCAGGTCGACACACGCAGCCTTCAGTATATTCCAGTGCTTGCGAAGTGGTTTGTTTAACGCCTGTGTTCCTGCATATACCTACTACCTGATGGCTCAGCACAGATACAATGACTGATACATTCCTACAGATTATTCCTGACGAATGGTTATCACAAAAATAATATTACAGTAGATTGTAAATACACGGGATTTCTCATTACCTCAGTCACCTAACCATTTATTCTAAATATTCTGAATATTTATTTCTACTAAAACCAAAGATAACAGAAGAGGTACTTCATAACCGACTTCACAAAAGAGGGAGTTTAGGTATACATATTTTCGTCAATTGTGGACCGATTTGGATAATTCTTTTTCGTTTTATAGAAAAAGCTTGTGCGGTGGTTCCATATAAATGTTATTAACTTTGTTTGGGTAGTTTTTGAGTTAGCTTCGAAAATACGTATTTAATCCACTTTGTGTATCTTGATGATGTTAGAATACTGTCACTGTTTTTTACATAGCAGGTATAGGCATTGGTGTGGGGTGGGTACCAATACTAAAGTAAAAAAAAAAAAAAAACAAAACCGAGTTAAATAAAAATAAAAAAAAAACTGTGTACGTTTTACGAACTAACATATAATAGTATATCACAATGTAGTAAAAAGAAGCACAAAAAATATCAATTGTTGGGAATCGAACTTAGGTTTGCAAAGCATTCGTCAAACCGCTAAGGTATTTTGTTGAAAGTTGACTAAAATAGCCGTTCTTACGTGTCATGATTGACTGCTTAGCTCCATAAAAGTATAGAGGGATGATAATCATTTAAAAGGATAAATCTGTAACTATCTGTTACCCTTAAGTTTGTTTCGTCATTTCTTCTCAGGGATAATCAGATAGGAAATGTCGAGTCGATCTAGATTATTTTAATTCTTTTTTTAATATGATGTCTAAAAGTGATTCCGATATCCTATTTACAGAATAAACAATAACTTTTTTATATTCAGCCCAGTGAAGGATTTGACTAATTCGATTGTTGATATTGTGTTCATTTAAATAATGGTAGGTAACTTATTAAAAACTTATTTCATCATACAAAGGTAT
Source organism: Omphaloscelis lunosa (assembly GCA_916610215.1). Classification (NCBI taxonomy): domain Eukaryota; kingdom Metazoa; phylum Arthropoda; class Insecta; order Lepidoptera; family Noctuidae; genus Omphaloscelis; species Omphaloscelis lunosa. The sequence goes on from OU744250.1 coordinate 22,484,403, forward strand.
ATTGTGTTCATTCTCATCCCAGTCTCATTTCCTACGAAATGTATGGGAAGTTTTTTGCAATTTCTGACTTTTCTCGTATTCCAACATCAGTTGGCCCGATATAGTTTTGTGACCCTCGTAATAAGAAATAGAATCGATTGGCATCAAAAAAGTTTTTGTGAAAATTTGCCATTTTCTTACTGGCTGTAGAATTTTTATCAAAATCTGTATCAAAAAAATGCAGATCAAAATGTTTCAAAAATTTAAGGACAGTCTCCTCAGACCGTTTTCTTTTAGCGACAACGGTTAAAGTACCTGCCCTTATTGCTCCATCTCAAAATCCACCCGGTATATGTTATGACTGACTGCTAGCTCATAAAGGTATAGCGTGATGATAATCTTTTAAAAAGTTAAATCCATAACTATCTGCAATATTCTAACCTTTTGGACAGTCTTTTTACTATTTGAGGTAAACTATAGAAGAATACGACATAATGCAATATTGCTCATCCCCCATAGCAAATAGTGTTATAATCATTTTTGAAAACTCTATTTTAACGTTTCTATTATTTGACATATAGATTATTTATACCAATTTTAAAGTTAATCAAGGCACACAGTGAAATCCTCCCCTGTTAAAATGAATACCCCTTTTCGCCCCGTTAGGGATAGAGTTTTGAAAAACCCTGATACACATTTTTATTTATTTTCAGTCTTAAGTATAAATACTGAGTTTCGAGTTAATCAGACCGCATGGTAAAATTCTTCCATACAAACTTTGATGCCCCAATCTTCCTTTAGGGGGTAGTTTAGAAAAACATAAAATGTTTTTTTTTTTATTTACTTAGATAAGTATTCATACCAAGTTTCAAGTTTATTAACTCAAGGAATTCGATTTTTCATACAAAAAAAAATCTCCCCTTTTCACCTCCTTGAAAGGTCGAATTTCCAAAAGCTGTTTCTTAGTGGATGCCTCCGTCATAACTACCTGTGTGCCAAATTTCATCCCAATCCGTTCAGTGGTTTGAACTGTGCGTTGATAGATCAGTCAGTCAGTCACCCTTTCCTTATATAGATATAATAGATAAGCCTACACACATAATTATCGTGCTATCGGCATGATACACTCAGGGAAATATATTGATTAGCAGGTTGACACACTACGTCAACTGCAGTTTTGTAGCCATTCTATACGATAAAATAATTACGTGAATTAAAAAATGCCACTTGTGGTTTAAATATACGGACAATTTAAGCTAGTCAATTTACTAAACTATTATATCCTTTGACTGCAAACATTATTATCGAGATATAGAAATCAATAACAACATTGTAAAATACAAAGTAAAGCACAATTTATTTTGAAACGCGCCCGTCGGTATCGCTCCCCTGTTTATTTCCGGGACCAACCGCAAGTGACCGCAATCCGATTTCCTGAACTTTTACGTTTTCTGTTCTCTGTTTTAAAGGCGAAACTCGGAGCTTTATATTTTGTATTTATATCAAACATTTGAAATAAGATATCAGAAAGCGAAATCAAATACCTAGCGGGTTGTTAAATGTTTCATCAACTTGGAATGTTAGCGATCAAAATATTCACATAAAAGTATTGCTTAACATATTGCTTCAATAGAAGGATTTATTCTGTCATTATATTTCAAAAGGAATTTGTATGCGGAAATGAAAGGGTCACCAAACAAAAACCAACCTACTTAAGATTAACTTCGTCTTGTTGCCGTATTCTAACGTTTCTGCTGACTGAAATTGGAGATGCTACCGAACCGAAAGAGTAGAATAAGTAATTAATTAGGTAAGTCTATTCCTAGTCGAAGCCTAATTTATCTGTTTATCAGCTTTAATATTTTAGAAACTCCAACAGTACAAAGAACACAACTTAGGTAATCCAGAAACATAACGGATACAATCTATTTCAGAAAGCCTTTTAGCCCAGATAGTAATCTATCAAATACATCATTTAAATAATCCAGCTCCAAATAACACAGTATTGGAAAACCATTTCTTATTCATATTCCTTTCAATACATCTGCTCTTAGTTTAGTATTCAACTAAAGGGTGAAAGATTTTGCAAACTCAGATTCAGATATTCAGGTGAACTACCTATGCTAAATGATGTCTACTAGATGAATAGATATTGCAATATCTTTAATGTTGTATCGATATTTCAGTGATGGAAGTCAACTTTAAAGCCGACTCTTTTTACAATCAACATTAGACATTTATGACTGTGTAGATTCGAAACTTGTCTATTAAATACAGTATCTACTGTTGTTATCAAATCTGAAAATAGAGGATTTACATTCACAAGTCCAAGACTAGAGTTGCATAGGATTATCAGAAACAATCGAACAACGTAACTCTGCTCTATTTTATTTCTACTAATCCTATGCAAGTCCTCTTACAAACACTTTTATAGCTAGCAAAATTTTGTGCCAATTTTGCCAAGCCACTGGCTTCTTTCGAATAGCCATAATCCTCTTCCCCGTCAACTCAGAACTCTCGAACAAGCCAAACATTTAAAGACTTTTCAGCTTATTTAATGAAATTGCAAATTTTCCGTACAGTGGCGTCGAAAGCGATTACCCGTCGGTGTAAGCGCGGCTCATCAGATTTGCAGCGGCCATTTGCATAAATGCATCGTTGTACAACTACGGCTTTGAGCGTCGCGCCTGACTTCTACCTATGTACTGCCGAATGAGAACTTGGTTGTGAGTTATTGTAATAATGGAACGGGATAATTTTTTCAGCGTTGGTCATTAGTTAGGTATTATGCGTTTCTTTTTAAATTTTGCTCTGCTCTTTTTCCTGCCAACAGGCAACAAAAATCAACTTCTGAATTGAAAAGAGTTCATATTTAAGGTGTTTGTCTTTTTTTGTACACTTTTGAAGTCGTATGGAACACAAACAAAGCCTTCTACATGGTATTATATATAGGATTATTAGTTATACGTCAGCAATCCGTTAAAGGGATGTAGGAAAGGTATTTTGCAACCAAGTTACCCCTGATGAACCCTATGCCAATGTCAACCATTTTCGAGTAATTTGACTTTTTTTATTTCTATGAGTAAAAATATAAAATGTACCCAATAACCCTGATGTACAGGGTTAATTGTTATACGTAACCATTTTCAAGTAATTTAACATTTTATATTTTTATTTTTAAATTTTTATTTCATACATTTTAAAATACAAAATGTCAAATTACTCGAAAATGGTTGAGATTGGCATAAGGGTCATCAGAGATAATTTGGTTGCAAATGCCCTCTCTTACATCCCCTTAACGGATTGCCGACATATAACAAATAACCCTGTATATATTCTACTATTGCTATAGCATAACATTTGATAAAATATTGTTTTTATAAAACCCACTAGAAGTTATTACATCAACAAATTCATATCAATTCTTGAACTTCCTACAATGTCTTCTATGCCTGTATCAAATACATACTTCAATACTAAACAACAGTGACATGAGTTCAGAAGTTGTGATTGTCTATTTATTAATTAGTTCGCTTGGAACTGTTCGTACGGAGCTCGGAACTACATAGCTTGGATGTTAAGTGATACAGTAACACAGAATAGATATGTACAGAAAGCTGGCTCCATACAACGAATGAAAACAGCCGCACGCACACAATATACACGCGTACGTACGACGATCTGAAACAAATGTCAGCCGCGAGTATGCACACTCGCTGTACGTCGATGCGTGTCAACGTGTGCGTGCGTTTTCGCTCGTTGTATAGAGCCAGCCTTCTGTAGCTATATTTTTTGTGACAGCACAGAGCAAACGTTGTTCATATCACAGCGATGAGGCAACTTGAGACGCTTAGCCTTTGTTGCTAACTTGTTTGACTGATACTACTGTTGACTTGTTCTAGTGTTGTTGATACAAACTTGTGTCTTGTTTTATTCTCGGAATTTAATGACAATTTACTGTGAAGTCCTTTTAGGAAATGTTTTCTAAGGAGAAGGTCGTAATTACACATAATCTATAGGGTGGATCTGATAAATTGCGAGTAAATGAGACGGGTAAGTCGGGATTCTAAGGAAAACGAATTAGTGATCAGAACCCACATAAAGTTTTCTCTTTCTTTAAGAATTAATCACAGCAACAACTACGAATGAGACGAAAAACTCCCACGCACCCATTAGCTGTGTCCCACGTAATCAGAACACATCAAATATTCCAGAACAAACTTTGTGTCCGAAAAGTTTCTCCTTAAGTTGTTTATTTGTGAGAATTATTGAAGACGGCACTAAACTAGGCTAAGGAACAACTTCGCTTTATTACTTCCTGCAAACTCGACGTATAAAGTAGCAAACAAGTGCACGTGATAATAAAGACACTATGGTCTAACATTACACGTATTTGTTTGTATTCTTGTTGATTATCGGAAGGAAAAAATATTCTGTCAGCTGTTTGTTCCCGCGGAAATGGAAAGTGGGTCACTGTGCTCGTAAAATCGGACGGAAAGCTTTTACTTGTGCACTATTGCAATATTTAAATCATATTGTAGCTAGAAAGGAAGTTTCTATATCATTAAATGTGTATGTATGTGTACAACATTGTATCCCAAATCCGATAAGGACAAACTTCGATCTTTAATAAAAATTGTTTGAGGCAAAATATGAAGAGGTAAACGGAAAGCTTTTATTGCATCAAAGGAACGACAGGTGAAATAGAAATGATCAATATCGCGCACCGACGAGAGAATTCTCACGGGAGGACTGTATTTGTTTAGGTAGGTACTGAATATAGTAATGTACACATTGACTGAAGCTAATTTGAAAGGTTACTCTAATTCAGCTTCAGAAGTTTGATTTAACCTTATCCGTTTTTAATTGAAACTCTTCGAATAAATTCGATTCATCCATTGTACAGTTTCAAACAACTTACAGAACAAATTAAAAGATGACTGCTTTACGGAGGTTCATCTGTGTAAAAGAAAATAGACCTTCTTAAAATGGATTAAGAGTTATAATTGTTATTGTTCCTCCTGCCTTTGTTCTGACCTTAATGGCGAAGTTTTTGCACGGAGGGTCTGAGAACGAATATGATGACCGGTTGCCACCTGACTGGGAACACGCCTTCTCCCTGTTAAAGTTTCCAAAGTATCTTACAGAAAGGAGGGGCAACTGTCAGAAAAAAATATGTGTTGAATCCCGAAGACACCAGTGTTCATAGGCATAGCTTTGGATGCCAAACTTCAATGGGGCCCCCTTATAGATCAATTGTCGAAAAAGCTCAGCTGGGCAGAATACGTCGTTAGAAAAAATCTAAATTTAACTGATTTTAAGACCGTCCGTTTAGTTTACTTTAGTTATTTTCATAGTGTGATGTACTACGGTATTCTGTTGTGGGGAAATGCCGCCGATATTCAGCAAAATTGGTTTATAAAAAGAGAAAATTCGTTCAATATTTAAATTAAGTCAGAGACAAAAATATGTTAATATAAAATGTATAAGGGGCCTCTGCGAGTTGGCTTCGGCCCCTCGTATGCCTTCCAGAGGACCGGGATCCATGGTCCCGAGATTTGTTAATAATAATAATAATAACCCCACCGCCGTATCTCTACGTTGACGTCGTGGTGGGGCTTGCGCGCTCCGAACTTTGTTTCTGTGCCGGTAGAGTTTACTTTGCCGAGACAGTTCCAGGGTCCAGGAGCCAGACCAAGAGAGATACAATCCAAGCCAAAGTCGCACATGCCGAGGGCTTCATGGCTAGGGGAGAGCACTAGTCGTTAGTGTACCAACTCTGGATAATAGGGGACCTCCAGTTTTATTCACCCTTACTACAGTAACGCAGGGCTCTGCTGTAGTCGACTTTTTAAGTCCCTAGCTACTCGTGGGAATAACATATATACTCGATCTAAATAATAAAAAAAACAACTTCAGGTGAATCTGCGTCAGATGAATGACGAAACTTCACAATTCTCTTCGTCATCTTCCTCATCTCTTTTTCAATCAATTCCATCATCATCACAATCTTTCCGCGTCACTCCGACGCCATCAACATCATCTATCAGTAAACAGTCAGCGGATATTGTACAGGAAACAAATTTTGTCGATGATACTGTACCCACCGCAAGAACTGCAACAACTCGTAGGAAATGGAGCATTGAAATGAATAAATTCATCCTACGCACTTATCTTCATCTTACTAGTATGGATACAGACAAAAATGCCTACCTTCCATCTCTCCACAGAAAGTTTCTAGAAAAATACCCGACTATGCAAGTAAGCCGACAAAGAATAGGCGACCAGCGCCGAGCCATAGTTCAAAAGAAATTAATACCACAGGACACAATAGATCAGATTTATGATGAAGTCAGAGCCGAATTAAAAATCGTACGCACTCAAATACAGCAACACTCTACACAATCTCATACACAAACCGGCCAGCGCATGAAATGGACGAACGAATATAATGAAACAATAATGAAAATATATTACACTGCCATAAAATTAGAAACAGATAAAACAGCTTATGGAAAATATTTACTTGAGGAATTCATAAATATTTATCCGGAATTAATACATATAACAGAGCAAAGATTATCCGATCAAGTTAGAGCGATTTTAAATAACAATTATATTATAAACCCCAAAAGATTAGAAGAAATTAAAATCAGACAGCTGCTGAATTAAGAGAAAACAACACTGTTAACCGTGAAAGCTTATGTATATGTCCACTGATTTCTTCCAACATATTATTTGTAGTCACCTTTATTTATAAATAAATCTATGAGTGGTGAGCGTCCGAGGAGCTTGTATGTAGCGGGGCTGAAGCAGGTGTGCGCGGGGCAGGGGAGCGCGGGCGCACGACGCGAGCCGATCCGTGAGTAGTCGCCTATGTGGTCAAAGCAGCACGCACGTACAACCTCCTCGTTCGCGACACTTTCGGAAAACTACAATCTTGATTTCTTCATTACCTCCGCTACATTTTGGTCTTCGAGCCGAATCTGCTGGATGTTTCATACTCCACCGAAATCGCGAGCTATGGTGAATACACGGAAACAAGCGAAGAAAAATCAAGAACTTTATGGCGAAATGTCTAAGGGCGCTGAAGGCTTAGAAACTGCTGTTCAAGTGGATTCCAGGCAACCAAACGCTAAAAGTGACCGTGATGAAAAAAAAGAGGACCCAAAACAAGTTGAAAAACCGTTTTTAACCGAACAAAGTGGAAAAGTGAAACCGAGTTCCAATATACTTCTACCTTCAAAGTCAGAAAAAATATCAAAGTCGAAATCTCGGTCAAAGTCCGCATCATCATCAGTGTTAGCTAGAAAGAAAAGACTGGAATTAGAAGCAGCAGAAGCTAAGGCAAAAATACAAATGGAAATAATCGATAAAAGGTTGGCGGCCGAGTTGGCCGAGCTAGAAAACGAAGAATACAGTTCACAATCGGAAGGAAGAGAAGAAGGAGATCATACTAAAGTTGAAGTGGAGAAATGGCTAGAGCGAAGTCATCGCGAACTGGAGGCAGAGGCTGCCCAGCCGCAGGAAACAAAACTGGGTGACCTTGACATTCCGCTACCGCTGCTGCAGCAACCAGCTGCCCGAGGTGGCACTGATGGGACAGTTCACATGTTGGCAAGAGCTCTTAAGGATTTAGCCGCTGCTACCACAGCTAACGGATCGCATGCTCAAATGCTGAGCCGATTGAGTACACCTAAAGACTTACCTGGTTTTGGAGGTGACCCATTGGACTGGCTGCAGTTCAAGCAAGCATACGAAGACTCAACTAAAGTGTGTAACTTCAGCAATCAGGAAAACTTATGGAGACTACGGAAATGTTTACATGGAGCAGCTAAAAATGCTGTAACAGCACTGTTAATTAGTGCTACGTCACCGGATGTTGTAATGTCCACGCTGGAGCTACAATTTGGAAATCCAGATATTATCATAGCTAAAATTGTATACGAGATTAACAAGCTTCAACCGATGGCCCCGGAGTATCACAAAGAAATAGTAACATTCTCTGTGAAAGTTAAAAACTATGTCGCCGCTGTGCTCGCTATTGGTCAAGATGAGTACCTGAAAGGAACACACGTTACATCAATTATCCTGTCTAAATTACCTACAGTGCTTATCTCAAAATGGGCAGACTACAGTTATCCAATCATCAGCAGCGGGGATCAGCCTAAACTTGTGATATTATCCGAGTTTTTGAACCAAGAAGCTATAAAAATATCGAAAACATCAGTGAACATAATATACAGTCCCAGTGAATACAAACGTAAACAAAGTGATAACGTAAACAGAACTCATACGGTGCTAGTGCAAAACACTTCGAACAGTAACATTGGTGACGATAAGTGCCGTTTTTGTAAAATAAATAATCACAAAATAATAGACTGTAAAAAGTTTAAAAAAGCGTTGCGTAAGGACAGATGGCAGTTTATAAAACGTAGCGGCTTATGCTATAAGTGTCTGGTGTCGCGTCATAACCGTGACACATGCTCAGCACCCGTGTGTGATAAGGATAATTGTGGACAATCGCACCATCAACTTCTGCATTTCCCTGATGGGCGCGGTAACGAGCAGTGTCAATCGTCCGTTGCGGCACCTCCTGCGGCGTCGGCCTCCGCCTCGGTGCTGCCTAGCGAAGCTGTCGCCCACATTAACGATGGCAGTTATAGTCAAGTGTTGCTAAAGACAGTGCCTATTAATATACACGGACCTTACGGAACAGTGAGCACGGTGGCCTTGCTGGACGATGGTTCCACTGTGACGATAGCTAGTGACGAACTTACGGTGAAGTTAGGTATACACGGACGTAAACAAACATTAAAAGTGCGTAGCGCATGGGGCGGTAGCGAACTAATGTGTGATAGCGAAATAGTGGACTTAAGCGTGTCGAACAGTGACGGTACGATGTTTACATTGCAAGCACGTACTACCAAAGGACTTAACTTACCTATGCAAATTATATCGCTCGACAAACTAAAGTGCAGTGACGCAATTAATAAATTAAAACACAAAATATGTTTTGGACAATGCAAACCGGAAATACTAATAGGACAAGACAACTACAATTTGTTATTGCCACTAGAAGTTATTCGAGGCAATCCTACCGAACCGTACCTAACTCGTACTCCGCTGGGTTGGTGTTTACATGGCCGCACGTCCTTGAACAGGAACCGTCGAAGCAAGCATTCAACTTTGTTTTTAACTGAAGTCGATGATTCTCAAATAGAAACTAAATGCATAATGGACGACCTACATGAGGAAGTCCGCCGCTCGTTTTCAATAGAAGCTATGGGCATATCAGGAAAACCTCGTTTAAACGCAGAAGATGAACGAGCAATAGCCCACCTCGAAAGAACTTCTACCCTGAAGAACGGCAACTGGTACATCGGCCTACCGTGGAAAGATGAAAATTGCAAGATGCCAGAATCATATACTACTGCCTTCAACAGACTAAAAGGAGTTGAAAGAAAACTAAAGAAATGTGAAACTTACGCGGAGAGATACAAAGAGAGAATATACCATCTACTACACAATGACTATGCCCGAGAATTGACCGATGTCCAAACCACGCCAAAGACCTGGTATCTTCCTCACTTCGGCGTGGACAACCCTAATAAAAAGAAAATGCGGTTAGTCTTTGACGCCGCGGCAAAGAGTCACAAATTTTCGTTGAACGATTATCTATTAACTGGACCTGACTTACTTGTATCATTATACGGAATCATGTTGAGATTCCGCGAAAGCAGAGTGGCTGTGACTGGTGACATCCGCGATATGTTCCTGAGAATTAAAATACAAGATGAGGACCAAAACGCACTACGCTTCTTATGGAGAGATTCACCAGACGATCCTGTAAGAACATATGCGATGACGTCATTAATCTTTGGTTCGAATGCGTCGCCGTTTATTTCACAATTCATAAAGAATAAAAATGCTAAAAGATTCGAAACAACTTACCCCGCAGCAGTAAATGCAATTTGTAATCAGCACTATATCGATGACTATATAGACAGTTTAGAAGATGAGTCAACAGCATTGCGATTAACAAAAGAGATTGCATACATCCATAAATGCGGAGGGTTTGAAATAAGAAACTGGAATAGCAACAGCGCGGCCGTGTTAGAGAACTTACCAAAAGAAACATTATGTTCTACTGCAGTACGCTTTAAAGTTGGCCAGCAGGAAGCTGGAGAGCGAACTCTTGGATTAATTTGGTACCCAAAAGAAGATACGTTGGGATTCGATACCTCATTTAAACGAATTCCTGAAAACATAATAAATGGTCTGAAACGTCCTACGAAAAGGGAAATGTTACGATTAATAATGTCTATTTTTGACGTCTACGGATTCCTGTCACCATTTACGATTAAAGCTAAAATATTATTACAACAAATGTGGAAGATTAATTTATGCTGGGATGACGAAATACCAGACAGCGTAAATGGCAAATGGTTACATTGGCTGAAACTCCTAAAAAACGTTGGCCGTATTCGATTACCTCGTTGTTATCATGCGAGCGTACTTAAGAGCGAGACGGTGATAGTTGCACCGAATGTACCGAATAGCGAGTCGTCGGCGCACGCGCAGCGGCAGCTTATTGTTTCAAATGAGTCACGCGCGCTTGCCTCCGCTACGAGATTAAGTTATACGAACCTACAGCTACACATATTCAGCGATAGTTCAACTTACGCTATGGCCGCCGTGGCGTTCTGGCGCTGGCAAGATAATTACGCTCAAACTAAATTAGCGTTCATTTCGAGTAAGTGCAGAGTAGCACCACTGAAACATACGTCTGTACCACGATTAGAACTGCAGGCGGCGCTTCTTGCTGCTCGCCTTGCAGATACTATAACAAAAGAACACAGAAATATGTTACCACAAGAAAGGTATTTCTGGTGCGACTCGTCAACGGTTTTATATTGGATTAGGAACAATGCGCGAGATTATAAAGCGTTTGTGGCTCACCGGCTTGGCGAAATTGACGAGTTGACACAAATAAAGGAATGGCACTTTATACCTACTAAAATGAATATAGCCGACATCGCCACGCGAGATTCCTGTGAATTAGATATGCTACAGAATGAATGGTTATATGGCCCCGAGTTCTTGTACAAGGGAAAAGAGACATGGCCAGCGGATGTACAACCGGAAGTCAGCACCGATGTCCTGGAACGGGTTTCTCTCATCGTCACTGAGAAGTACTCACCTGCTGTGCCGGAACCAGAGAGATTCTCATCTTGGCTACGCCTCCTGAAAAGTACATGTATGGTATTATTATTTATTGATAAATGCAAAAAACTTACCAGTGCAATCGATGGTGATATGATGAGGAGGGCAGAACGTCTGGTGATCATGCACTCCCAGAGGCAGACATTTGCTGAAGACCTGGAACACCTGAAACAGAAAAAACCATTAGATCGGAAAAGTAAGCTACTTACCTTAACTCCTGTGATTGACGAGTACGGAGTTTTACGCGTTGGAAGCCGCATCGACCAGGCTCCTGGAATACCCCCTGAAACCAAATATCCGGTAATACTTGACGGCCGCAACTACGTCGCTCAGTTGATAGTCAAGCACCACCACGTGAAAGCCGCCCACGGAAACCAGGAAGTTCTCGTGAATAATCTGAAACAACATTATTGGATTATACGTTTGAGACCTACAATTAAACATGTGACCTCAAAATGCATGTTTTGTAGAATAAGACGAGCACAGCCGCAACCTCCCAGAATGGGGAACTTAACTGAGGCCAGAATGGCTTATAATCAACGCCCGTTCACGTTCTGTGGAGTGGATCTTTTTGGGCCCATGGAGGTGACAGTACAGTACAGGCGACGAGAGAAAAGATATGGTGTTCTATTCACTTGTCTGACTGTTCGAGCCATACACATTGAAGTAGTATCGAAGCTTACTTCCGACGCATTTATCATGGCTTTACGTCGCATGGCCGCGAGGAGAGGGTGGCCACAACATATGTACTCGGATAACGGGACTAACCTGAGAGGAAGCCTCAATGAAATAAAGAAGTCGATAAGCGAACTCGATGAAGAAACGCTAAAGAAAGAGGCTGCTAACTACGGTACTACATGGACTTTCTCTCCACCTGCCAGCCCACATTGGGGTGGGGCGTGGGAACGCCTCATACGTTGTGTGAAAAATTCACTTAAGGTCGTTCTGAAGGAACGAGCACCCCGCGATGAGGTTCTTAATACCCTGCTGGCAGAGGTGGAACACATGGTGAACAGCCGTCCGCTGACCCACGTGAGCGTCGAACCGCATTCCGATGAGTCACTGACGCCTAATCATTTTCTTCTTGGCTCCTCATCTAACTTACCTACAATCGGTACGTACGACGAGTCAGATACAGACCTGCGAAAACAATGGCGCATCTCTCAAAGACTCGCAGATTTGTTTTGGAAACGTTGGGTGAGAGAGGTACTACCGGACATGCGACCTAGAACCAAATGGCACCAGGAACAAACACCCTTGAAAGTGGGTGACCTTGTGTTAATCGTCGATCCTGATTCTCCGCGCAATGTTTGGCCGCGTGGTCGCGTGCAGGCAGTAATGGCAGGCAGAGATGGACGCATAAGAGTCCTGGATATTAGAACCAAGTCTGGTATATTGCGTCGGTCAGCCACACGCCTCGCCCGAATCCCGACGGAAGATGAGTGCTGACGCACTGGGGTGGGGGATGTTAACCGTGAAAGCTTATGTATATGTCCACTGATTTCTTCCAACATATTATTTGTAGTCACCTTTATTTATAAATAAATCTATGAGTGGTGAGCGTCCGAGGAGCTTGTATGTAGCGGGGCTGAAGCAGGTGTGCGCGGGGCAGGGGAGCGCGGGCGCACGACGCGAGCCGATCCGTGAGTAGTCGCCTATGTGGTCAAAGCAGCACGCACGTACAACCTCCTCGTTCGCGACACTTTCGGAAAACTACAATCTTGATTTCTTCATTACCTCCGCTACAAACACTAATACACAAAATATTGAATACAAAAGTATCGATCACTTGAATACACCAACACAAAAAGACTTAGAACAACGGGATACAAATACTTACATCACTGACACACCTACAAATACGTTCACAACTCACATATCCCTAAACAATAGCACAGATCCTACAAAAATCTTATCTCAGACATTCGTAAATACAGATGATGGCAATTTCTTGAATGACATACATATTGGTCGGACAGACTGGGAAAATGAAACAACACGAGAGATTCCAGAAATGGAATTTGAGTTTATACCTATAAATACATTTATAGACATCATCAAACGTACACACAACTGGAAATCACCTGGCATAGACCACATCCACAACTACTGGTATAAGAAATTCTCTAACATACATCCGTTCTTACATAACCATTTAAGTACATTCATCCAATCACCAAATTTACTTCCAACATACCTTACACACGGAGTAACTTACATGATACCTAAAGACATGAATGACACTATAAACACCGGCCAATTACTTGTTTACAAACGTTGTACAAAATTTTAACAGCCTGCGAAAGTGAAGTGATATACGAACATTTAACTAAAAATAACATTCTAGCAGAACAACAAAAGGGATGTCGTAAGAATAGCCAAGGATGTAAAGAGCAACTTACCATTGACGCGATTACTATGAACAGCGCTATTAAAAACAGGAAGGATATTCACACAATGTTTATTGATTACCAAAAGGCTTTCGATTCAGTCCTGGACAGCTGGTTATTAAAAGTCCTAAACCTGTATAAAATTCACCCAACACTGAAAACATTCTTAGAAACTTCCATACAGAATTGGCAAACTGTTCTTAAAATTTATTCATCCTCCTCGACTGTAGCTACTGAGCCAATCTGTATAAAACGTGGAATTTTTCAAGGAGACGCTCTAAGTCCTCTGTGGTTTTGCATGGCACTCAATTCACTCTCACACTTGCTTGATAAAACAGACGTAGGATTCACCCTGAAAAACAATGACACACAATACACCCTTACACACCTAATGTACATGGATGACATAAAGTTATACGCAGCTGACAAAAAAGCGCTTTTCCAACTAGCTGACACAACACAACAATTTTCTGACGATATTTGCATGTCGTTCGGAGTAGATAAGTGCAAAATTTTATCAGGTTTAAAAGGAAAAATTCAAAATAACAGTTACACACTCGCATCAGGTGAATCAATCGAGCCAATGGATGAACAGAGTACATACAAATATCTAGGCTTTAAACAGTCCAGGCAGATACAGCAAAAGATGTCCAAACAAGAACTGCAAAAAAAATTCTCACACCGCCTCAACCTTATCTTAAAAAGCAACCTTAACTCTAGAAACACAATTAAAGCCATCAACACATTTGCAATACCTATTCTCACATACTCTTTCGGAATTATACGACGGTCAAAGACTGATATAAAAAAACTACAGTACACTGACAATACATTCCTAATCAAACATAGAAAACACCATCCAAAATCATGCATACAACGACTTACACTGTCACGCCAAGAAGGAGGAAGAGGATTAATAGACATACACAATTTACACAACAAACAGATACTTTCACTCAGACCGTACTTCCATAACAAATCAGAAAATGTTCTGATTTGTTATGGAAGTACGCTCTGAGTGAAAGTATCTGTAGTATAGTGATGAATGCATCACTACACAAACAAGTAACGGAAACAGATAAAAAACTTACACCACTAAACCTACAAAACAGGAACACGCAAATAAATGAACACATTGTAAGTACACAACAAAAAACTGCAGAATGATCTGCAAAAGCCCTACACGGAAGACACCGAGCCTACCTGAGTCAGCCACACGTCGACAAAGTTAAGTCGAACGAATGGCTCAAACGAGGTGAATTGTTTCCCGAGACCGAGGGTTTTATGTTGGCCATACAGGATCAAATAGTAGCCACTCGCAATTACAGAAAGGACATTATGAAGGACCAACATCAGCCGACTGACTTGTCATACAACATATAACAGGAGCTGGTAAATCACTTGCACAAACCGATTATAAACACCGCCATAATCAAGTTGCTGCAATAATACACCAACAGTTAGCATATAAATATAAACTCGTTAACGAAATGATACCATATTACAAATACAAACCAGAAATAATATTAGAAAGTAAGGATCAGAAAATTTACTGGGACCGAACAATGATAACAGATAAAACTATTCATTACAATAGACCTGACATTACCATTCACGACAAAACCAATAAAACAGTTTATCTGATAGATATAGCAATACCGAACTCACATAATATTCAAACCACCATATTCGAAAAGCTCAGTAAGTATCAAGATCTCGCCATAGAAATTAAAACCCAATGGAAAGCACAAACCGTTCATATTGTCCCCGTTGTCCTTTCATCTACTGGTGTAATACCAAAATCTCTCACACAAAGTCTTAACACTTTACAGATGCCTACTCACACACTTTACATGCTCCAAAAAGCCACCATTCTTAACACCTGTCGCATCACCCGAAAGTTCCTGACTTCTTCGACATTGTCATCCACCTTTTTAATCTAAATTTCGCCTTACATACTTGGTCCCGACCCGTGTGTAAGGGTTCTTGACCTCTCTTAAATGAGAAGAAACGTAAAGAACCGAAAATAATAATAATAATAATTCTTTATTGATACAAATATTTTTCAACAAAAGTAGTGAGGCCCTGACTCCTATGCTAGGTATAGTACCTGTGTTACAGGAGCCTATGACTATAATGACTGAGCCTATGTGTTATAATGACTGTGCCTTCGTAGTATATTTATGAAAATCTTTTGTATGCACATATATAAAAACATTAATCTGTTTAAAAAATACAGTGATGTCCTTAATATAAATACTAGGAACAAACTCAAATCTGTTGCTCTTACAACAAGGTTCAAGGTTCAAGAAACGAGGTGGCTCATTTAGATGCCACTGTATACGTTTTTATAATAATCTTTATTGAGCTGCTCCAATCAATTTACAAAGTGAATTTGTTGTGACCTCTGAGTTTGTTTCGACCTTTCTTCTCCGAGTAGTCAGATAGGAAACGCCGACCTCATCTAGTTTTTAAAATAATTAATTATGATTGACGTCAAAAAGTGTTTGTACACACCTACTTACAAAAATAAATAATTTATCATTTAGTTACAGTGAACAAAGGTATAAATAATTAATTCTAATAAAATCTGCAAAACGTCTAAAATATCTTCAATTATAAATCGAACCGTGCTGTGCTCGTCGTGATCTATGAACAAAAGAAAGCAAAATAATCCTAATATATGTTTATTTGCACCGATCACGACGCATTTAGGTTAAAATAAAGTTAAAAAACAAAACAAACATGGGCAAAATATACGTCAAAACCGGGCAACTAGGCCATCACTCAGCATAGGTAGGTAAGGCTGCGACTGATGATGCCGGGTTGACTTAATGACATCGACCGATGTAGCATATAAAGTACCTGGAAAAATTAGTTTAAAATTAAAAATTAATAAATAAGAGAACAATATGAAGTTGTACACAATATAATATTTAAAATGGCAGCATTCCGATTTCCGTTACACTGCCATCATCGCCACACGCGCAGAGGCACTACAAGAAAAGTGTTATCTGTGGCAAAGCTGTCACAGAGAAGAGACTTTTGACATTGTAGGGACACATGCAAGTACGGCAGAGTGCAAGGCAAGCAAACTGGAATACAAGCGAGACGTATGTACGGCCGACGAGTTACTTTGCACTGGTCCGGGCAAACGGTTCTCTTGTGGTTTCATTCTCAATATAGTGCTTATACGAACTATGTAGCGTTTCACTTAGAACTCCTACAACAGAACCTGATCAGATAGAGCAGTTCTCCTAAATATGGTCGTATCTTGAGCCGTCTACACTACGGCCAAGGTAACCCTAACACATTTTATAATGCTAACGGCTACATTGTCGCGATAAAGCGAACTATTACTTCGCGCGCTCTCTCTCGCACACCGCTCGAAGTCTCGCTGACAGAGAGTGTGTGAAATGAAGTTCGCTTTATCGCGACAATGTAGCCATAGCATAATAAGTTGATTTTCTTGTCAGTATTAAGAAAAAGGCGAGATGCGTAATAGGTTTTCAACATGTATTGATGGGTGAATAATTATTATTGTTGATTAGAGCTGCTGTGATCAGATTACAAACTCGAATGTGTGTGTGATCTGCAATCATTAATACCTACTAAATGAGAATACCACAAAGGTAGTAGTCATAAAGATAAATCTGGTCGTATATATAATATAGTATAAATGCGTCCGTCTGTCCGTCCGTCTGTCACCAGGCTATATTTCATGAACCGTGATAGTTAGACAGTTAAAATTTTCACAGATTATGTATTTCTGTTGCCGCTATAACAACAAATACTAAAAAACAAAATAAAATAAATATTTAAGGGGCTCTCATACAACAAACGTGTTTTTTTTTCTCGTTTTTATAGATAATCGTACGGAACCCTTCCTGCGCGAGTCCGACTTGCACTTGGCCGGTTTTTAATTATTATTGTTTTCCCGAATACCTGTGTCAAAAGTACCAATATTGTACCGAATCATTTCATAAAACGTACGAAATAAAACGTACTCGTCTATACCTTTTGAATTCCAAACAGAACCGCCTCCCGAAACACAGCATTATCCACAGTACATGGACTGAACATCCGGATTAAGACAATAATCCGAGCAACAGAAGCAACAGCAACGCAACAATCTTTTCAGGCGTTACCTTGAATAATTCGCAACAACGAGGAATTAAATTATCTGTCTGCATTAAAGATTCACAGCCTGTGATGAAGAGAAGCATTAAACTGGTAGAGTTAAAAATGTATGAGATATTGCGAGATTTCTGTACTGAGAACAAGTTTTCTGGAGCGTTCTTTATCTCATTTTTCTTGTGAAGTCCGTTATTTAACATCAGTAGTCTGAATTTTAAAGTACTTCAGAGATTGGCTGCTTTGCTGGTCGATGTCTATGCTTGCAGAAAATGCCTTAGGTACTTAACTTATGACATCAATGGTACAGATAACTAGGCATTTTTAGTAAATTTTCGGATTTACGCATAATTGTATTCCAAAGGCAAAGTTGTTAGGTATGCCGTGAAGGTATGCTTTTGTTTTTACGTAATTATATTTCATGAAAGTGTTTAATTAAAGCAACTAGGAGCACATTTAAAAGAAACGGTGTACGTATAACTTTTTTAAAGCGACTGTATTTTAGGAAGTCGAAAAGGTTTGCCAGTGCTCAACTCCGGGGAAAATACGACCCATAAAATAAAACCCAAATTAAAGCCGTTTTTAACTTCACAGAAAGAATATTACTGCGAAATAAAATGGAAGTTTAAATTTAACGTTCGTGAAGGTAACAATAATCTTTTCATGGACCGTGGCGTATGTCAACGAACCTACTATTGCATATTCATTTTAAAATTTAATATCCTACAACTCAAAATAGTAAGTACCTTGCAATACTTTTTGAAAACGTGACTCGGATATGTAGTAGTATACAATAATCGGAAAACTACCTACTTTCCTCTGGCAGGAAGGAATTCCTAGCAGTTAGTGTTTAAAATATCAACATAGATCGTAAACAGTCCTTGTGTTTGTAAAAAAAACATCGTTTTTTCTTTGCATTCCTTCGTTTATATAAACAAAATTAAACTATTATGTCTTTCCTAGACAATATTTCAAAGTGTTTCAGAATGATACTCCCACCTACCCGGTTGTTAATATGACAGATTCAGTTTTAAATGAGATTGACACACAGGCATAGGTAAAGTGGCAGAAACGACACGATCAGGCTCTACTTTTGGCACAATGAGTTTAAGTAAAAGTTATTTTATAATGGATTTCCGCAAGGTCACTCCTGAATCAATAACTTTCTGACAACCAGTCTTATCAATGGGTATCGTGTTACTTAGTAAGTGGGTTGTGGAACTTGTGGAGAACAGATAGGCAGTCGCTCCATGTAAAATACTGGTATTCAACTGCGTCCGGTTAGACTGGAACCCGACTCCAACATAGTTGGGAAAAGGCAGGCAGATGATAATAATGATTATGTGAAATAAATGTTTATATTGTGGCTATACATTGATGCAATATTATGGATTATTATGGCCCATAGGCGGCTTTAAACTCCGACACCAGGTTAATCACTAACCACACGAAAAGAGTGGAACAAAGATTGTAGACAATTAAATGAATTATTGTCGATGTACTTCACCTGACGTGTTTACCTCTCAACGAGGCATCCTCAGGATGACGATTGACTTGTCACGAACTCGAACACGGCGTGTTGCCAAACCAAGCGCTGCGCGCAGACTAAAGTCTAGAGTCTGCGCTTAGTGCTTGGTGTGTCGATTTCTTTCAGGGTTTTTTAAGACCCTTTAGGAATAGCTAAGCGGAACACGTTACTAAATATATCCACTTCTATTGTATTTTACACATTAATATAGGAAAAAAAATAGAAAAATGAAAATGAAATATGTTAAATATGTATGTATGTATATTATAAGTTATAACCTATTTATGTACTGTTGTTCCTACTTATTTTATTTCTTATGATATTTTTTTTTCTTTGTTCCTCTCAAACAGAGCACCTGCCAAACTTATCTCTTCACCACCCTTGGTTGACTGGCAGAGAATGCCTAAGGCATTAAGTCCGCCTTTGTACCTTTTTGAGTTTGAAAAGTTTAAATAAATAAATAATAGTAAATTATGTAACACAAACTGTAGACAATCAAATGCATTCTAAGCGAAGTATACATCTTTTTGAGGCTGACTGTACCAACTTGCATTTTTATGACAAAAGTAAATAAAAAGAAAAGAACCACATTTTCTAATCCAGTCTGTCATAATCAGAATTACCGAAAACAAACGAACGAAACAAGTTAAAAAAAAAAACAGCTGGTAAAAAGGAATATGAACTCAAAACTCAGAGTACCGAAAAACGTCAGCGCGGAATATTTGGTAATATTTCGTTGTAGTCTTGGAGTGTAGGTCAACAGTCAAGTTTTAACGAGCGTCGCTCAGCCCCGGTTTAACGACAGGTCAGCAGTTTGGGATCAAATACTTAGTATTCGTGTAATGATCGTGTACCTACTTTTATTGTTTCCACGTATTTTGAGAGCTGAACTTGTTGTAAATTTACTTTGTTTCGTCTTGTTTTGTTGGAAGTCGCAAACGTCACAAGATAGCTTAGGTTTTGAGTTCTAATACCAGAATAT
The DNA here is from genome assembly GCA_916610215.1 of Omphaloscelis lunosa. Lineage (NCBI taxonomy): Eukaryota > Metazoa > Arthropoda > Insecta > Lepidoptera > Noctuidae > Omphaloscelis > Omphaloscelis lunosa. The sequence continues at coordinate 22,504,642 of OU744250.1, forward strand.
TAATTCCCAAAGGTATTCTATAGTAGATATATCACTACCTACTTATTTTACATTTAATTTGCTATTTTTTATATTATGACTAAACTCTAATTAAATAATATAAACATTGCACCTGCATTTTCTCCTATATCTAAACATGGAAAGTTAAAAAAAAAAACATTTTCTCTATTTAGGGTTTCATATGTCAATTGAAAAAAACAAAACCCTTTTAGTAGACAGACAATTTGCTCCAAATCTAATGGACCGATTAAGTTGAAATTTAATACACATAAAGGCTCTTTCAAACAGGCGCGACACGCGACGCGACACAAAGACACCGCTCGTCGCGCGACGAGCGGTGCCTTTGTGTCGCGTCGCGTGTCGCGCCTGTTTGATAGAGCCTTAATATGTATTTCTATGAACCAAACACGTCCATGAAACATAAATAAATGAATTTTGAATATCTTTAATATCACTTCTTGGGGCAAACAAGAAAATAAAAAAAAAAAAACGTTATCCAACTATACCGCGTGACATATCAAACGAAATGACTTGTTGCGAGGATCTAAAATATGGTTATTCCATAATTTTAAAATAAATACATTTTAAGATATTTAAGAAAATAGATGAACATTACCATTCCAGAATGTTTACTTCCTATATATTATGCTCAGACGGAAGATCTACCTGTTGTCTGCAAATAAAACCGCTAACATGCTATTTTACTTTTATTTACCTAATTCTAATTTAGTTTATGCTTTATACTCACAGTTAATTTATTACATTAAGTATTTATGCACTTCGTAGCCTGAAACACAGGTTCTACTTAGTTCAGGCAATTAAGCAACAATGTATTTTAATTATTAAGTAGCTTATTGTAAATGTGCACATTTTTATAAATTAACAATTATTATTATTATTTCCCCTCCCCCCTTTTCTCTGAAACTACTGAGCAAAAAATTTAGAAAAACATGCAGAGAATGGTTCTTTACCCATAGATTACAGAAGAACATGATAAATCTCTCAATATTATGCGTACAAACTTACATTTGCAGTTGGAATGTATGGGAGAATATGTTTTTCAACTACAATGTTCAGTTTGTATTTGGGATAAATTCATCCCAACTACGAAACCTTTCATTGTGCGTGGTTTGACATGCACTTGGCCGGTTTTTAGCCCTTTTCTTAGCCAGTTTGTTTACTTTAGTTTTTAATAAAGAGTATCTGGCCGACCGAGATCTGCTTTGGTGAAAAAGAGTATAGGAAAGTTCATACCAATCCTTGTATAGTACCTACTTATTCCATGCTGCTATGATAGTAGGTATTTACTAATTCCATGCTGCCATATCATTATTCTCATGTCATTATTCGTTATCTTGTTCTAAACTTTGGGCGACCGAGCTCTGCTCGGGTGAAGATACGGAGAAAACTAATTTTCTCAGTTATGAGACCTAGCTAGATCGATTTTTTGCCCCCGTAAACCCACAACTTTCATCGAAATCGTTAGAGCAGATTTCGAGAAAATGAGTACAAACATATATACAAATATTGCTTGTTTAATAGTATAGGATTTACAAAGGCTAGAAAATTGTAATAAGTTTCTTTGATTCAAAACGATATATCCGGTGTCCGGCGCGCAGCCGAGGAACAACTTACGTATACTTACTTGTATTTATTTCTACTGACCGATATTAGATATAGTCTAATATATTCAAGACTCGGGTAAACTTCGTAATTGTGTACAAGTAACTTGTTGCTCATAATATGTGTTTCAACCGCAGTGGAACATTTCCCGGGCCCAATAGCAGTTTATCTCTTTTAGGCACAAACTAACTTCGCGTCGTACGTTCAAACTTCTGATACAGTCAACCCTGAAAATATACCGCAACTCCAACCTAATTTCGAACTTAAGACTTAAAGCAAAGAGTTTCAATTCGGATGGAGAGTTAAGGCCCAATATTTTGCAGTTTCTATAGGACATTGATGAAATAAAAGGCAAGCGGGGTTCGTGTTAATGCCTCCGTGATTGATCGTCGCCAAACATAACGCTTTACGAATTTATTGGCGGCACAAAGGACGCCCACGAACCACGAGCCTCGAGCCATGAGCCACGTGCCACGGCCTTGTTTGACAGGCGTGCTGTATTAAAATATAAAGTAGATTTGAAATTGCAAAGTGCGGGTTTGATGTGGGACTGAAAATGGAAGAATAAACTTGTCAAAATAACGGAAGATCTTAATGAATATAATTTATAATTAACCTTCATAACAAAGCTATAAATACAACAGACTCGAATGTTTTTTTTTTTATGTTAGCCTAAACTGTCCCACTGCTGAGCAAAGGCCTTCCCCCAATCCTTCTATTTTCCAGGGGCACCCCCATCCAACCCTTGCGGTATGCGTCTAGGTCATCTTGCCACCTCTTCCTGGGCCGGCCTCGGCGCCGCCGTCCATCCTCAGACACCCACCGTGTGGAAACTGTTGCCCAGCGGTCATGTTGCATGTGGCTGACATGTCCCGCCCAATCCCATTTTGTCTCGATTTTTGACTCGAATGTTCCAAAAAAAAATAATTGTTAAATTTGATTTAAATAACATCCTATTTCCTATCAACATTAACATTTAATTTAATAAAAAAACATTTAATTTAATCAAAACCAAATTGTCGAACGTTATTGGATTTGTTCTACATTTCCCCAGGAAGTGAGATCAAAGGGGTGCGAAGACTCGGCCCGAACGCGTACGGTACGTCAATCGCGCGCCGACATTTGATAGCCCGCCGTCAAAAGTGCCGTTATTTGAAACCACCGACAGATGTGAATTCTTTGACATTTATCTTTTCCGCTGTTCGTTCTATATCGACATTGTTTTTACCCGACTACGGCAAAGTCAAAAGGAAGAGTTATTGAAATATTTGAATATACTTATTCGACTTTTTGTGAAAAATCACGGTTTCTTTTTCTTTTCTAAAGGGTCTTTCAAACAGGCGCGACACGCGACGCGACTCAAAGACACCGCTCGTCGCGCGAAGAGCGGTGTCTTTGTGTTGCGTCGCGTGTCGCGCCTGTTTGAAAGAGCCTTAACGCTCCTTCGTTTAAATCACGTTCCAAAAACACAAATAAATGAAAATTCGTCTTCGGTTTTACAGTTACCTTTGCTACAAATATACAGAAAATGTCCAACAGGCCATGATCCTTACGTTTAACTTTACCAGAACTTGTTAATTTTTTAGCAATAATTTCACGCATCATATGTCACTAGATTTTGTAGGGGACATTGAGAAACGTTGGCGAGTTTGTTTAGCTAGGAAAGTGAACAAACATTGGCTCGATGAAAGAATAATGTTTGAGCCAAGGGTCCCTACGTCAATATTTGAGGGACATTATATAGGACAGTACTCTTCACCACGGGTCCGTTGGTCAACATTGTGTTTTTCTGGTTTTATGGCTTTCTTTTAAATCTTTTCCACCTCTCCTGCGACTGATGTTTTTCGTGTTTGTGTCTACAAAATGAAAAATAATATTCTAAGACTTCCTAGCTCAATAGAAGGGCGAACGGATATCAACGTCTCCTTCTTTAAGTGCCTTATGTCAGCGAACAATAAGTAAATTCGTCGTATTCTAAGGGTATTAGTATTTAGGCTCTCATTAAAATTGATACAATAAATAAGCAACTGAAAGCTAAGAGAGCTCTGAAAATGCAACATATAAGACTAAAACGAAGTGGATAGACCAGCTTTAACTTGTTCTTAAAGCTGGTCTATTACTTTAGTCAATTTAGTCACCTGCACAACTATATGAATAAATACACTATTAATAAATTACTACGCTAAGTTTCAATCCACAATCCGTAACATATTAAATTGAACTATCCCCGTTCATTGCAGTACAAAACAGTATCACCTAATAAGTAAAGTATAATGACGATAATTTCCCCCGGGGCTGCCAGAGATAATCGAGTGTCACTCATCGTGATGTATAGTAGGCTCCTTACCTACTATTGCACTGTACTCTGTCACAACATAGTTAGCTATAGAAGGCTGGCTTCATACAATGAGCGAACACGCACGCACACAAAGCCACCGCGTCAAGTAAGCACACTTGCGACGTCGCGATCGGCATTTGTTTGACATCGTCGTACGTACGCATCTGTGTGCATGTGTCTGTTGTCGCTTGTGTATGTCGGTCTTCTGTTCCTATCTATTCTGTGACTCTGTGGCGGTTCTCTTGCCGGAGCAATTGTCTACATAACACGACTCCAGGGGAATCATACGTTTACCGACCATTATAACGAATGGGGTTCCTATTATTCCTTTGCTTAGATACTGGTATTTCATTAGTTGTGTGTTTAGACAATAAGTACGTTAGTAAAAAAATTGGTCATGGTATGAAATGTCCGCTCAAATAAAATATTTCGGTTTTTAAATTAACGACGGTGGTGGTTTTCTCATAACAATACTAATTGAACAACAGAAACCTCAAAATATTATTAAATAAAACAAGTAAAAGCTCCGAAATCGTCATCGATACCTTTATCCTCTTATTGTCAATTTACCTTTTGTACTTACCTGCCCACATACAAGTAATGTGGGCGTTATATAAAATTACCCGTAAAAGTGATTTTTCGTTTGTAATTATGTTTGTGTAATAACTTTACGAAAAATTCCTCTATACCTAGTTAAATTGGGATCTTTAAAATTACGTAATCTGTAGTCCGAATCTAATAGCCTATTTTTCCAGACATATTTTTAGTTCCCTGTTCGTATAGATTAACTCATTCCATTTTATATTTGCTGTGCCATTTATCTTTATAAATGGCCCGCATCTTCACAGGCTCGCATGGCATGCATATCGTCTGCTAGCTCTTTATTAAAAACTCCTCGCATTCACAAGGCTCAGGCACAAAGCGCCGCGTGAATGGTGATGTTGGGCGGCTTTATTTCGCCTCTAATGTGCATGGGATATTCATCAATATGTGGTATGGACCTTGACTGTTAAATATTACAACAAAATACATTGTGACATATTGCAATTAAATGAAAGAAAATTTAAAACTCATATTAAAAGTACACTTTGTAAACAAGCATATTACAAATTAGAGGATTATATCCAAGATAAGAGTGCTTGGAAACATGCTGGTCCTGCTCCATAGGACAATTTAGAATCAAAACAAAATCAAACAGGTTGCTAATTTAATTGCAAAATTTATAATTTTGTGTTATATGACATTGATTTTACATTCTGTGATTACATTATGTGAGGAAGCTCACACACTGACTTATTAATTTAAAAAAAATATTAGGAAAATCGTCTACTTTTACAATGTTTTTAAATATGTGAGCACCATATATCTATCACATAATTAAATTATCTGTCGTTGCTTCATTTTTAATTATTTTTACCTATTGTGGTATAGTAATTTTATTCTAGGTGCATCGTCTTCACTTATAATTATTCAACTGATGTACGTACTTATACAAACTATTGTAAAACATTTTAAAAGAGTAACGGTGGAGTTTCTTGTCCATTCTTCTCCATACGAAAACTACCTTTTGGAAGGGGCGACTAGAATCAATTATTTTATTTTGTAAATTTTGACGTTCAAAAGTGCCACACATGGGCCTATTTGAAATAAATGATTTGACTTTGACTTTGAGTATTTTGTGTTTTTTTTTCTTTCTTTTTATCACTATCATTGTTTTTGAGCTTATCCAGAAGTGTTGCTGTTGTTTTATCGAAAACATTGATGTGGAACCACAAACTACTCCACATGTAATGTTGTGCTACCAATTTAGTGAATTTCAGAATTAGATATTTATGTTGTCGCTCGCCGCTAAGTATTCTTTCACACGATAATAATTTCGTTTTACTACATCAACTACAGAATTGAATAATTATCTATCGGTACCGGACTGAATGCAGCTATTGTTAGAAGCAAACTTGATAGAATCACATACTCCTTTTGCGTCACTCGCGGGAACACAGTTGACCCAATCCCTCCCACGCGCGTCCGGAACCACACGGCAATTTTAAAATTTTACACGTTTTGCTGACTGTGACGTCAGGCGATATTGCAAGTTCAAGAAGTAAGGAAAATTCATGAGTGAGCAAAAGAAAAATTCGGTTTATTAAATGTTTACCAATCTTTTGAAGTAGCACGACTTTTATGAACGGGTCTACCCTTTATAGCAGAACTTTTTATGTCATAATATTATTTTTCATAACAGCGCATAGCATAAACTTCATTTCGCAGAAAATCGTTTGGCATACACTCATTTATAATACATTAAAAACGCATAATTTTGTAAGTCAGAATCATCTTTAGGCATAAATTTCATATCGTTAAAACCACCTGCTCCTCAGCTCGCGGGCCGCCTCGCCCCTCCGCGCCTACGCGGGCTTAAATTACACTCTAGGGGTAGGGCAGACAAGACTACGTGCAGTCGGTTTTGCAGCGATTCGGTTCTGTCACTTCACTAACTTTTGTAGTACACGCTCTAAATAAACGTTATGTGAAACGAAATTATGCGAAATTAAGCTTTGCCAAAAGTAATTATGCCAAATAAAATTCTGCCCTCTTAAAAGTATGCCTTTGTAAATTCGGACATAAACATTCGGCCAAACAATAATTATATTAAATGATTTTTATGCCATATAAATATTCGTTTAATGAAGATTATGCCAAGTGTTTTATGCCAAATAAATTTCGGAGCATCAAAATTCTGCCAGATAGAGGGAACCCTATATGAACAAATTCTAAAAAACACATCCATTTTCTACACTCTTACTAGTATGAAATAAAAACAATAAATAACGAAGACTCGTTTCAACACAAAGAACAAACTAAAAATGCGATTAAATTCTGTAAAACTCCAACATTTTAATTATTCTTTATTAGAAGTATGAACATACAATATTAGAATAGCTCCGAACAAAACAGGGCTCGAATGTCTGTGTAATAATGTCCGAGTAAGCTCTTTTATGACACTAAATTCCTATCCTCATTATGAAATAAATCAGTATGATGAATGGCCGGCGACATATCACTATCCTGGAACTAATGACCCGCCAAATAACGCGTTCACCCCGTTGCAACTTAATAAGCTCAGACTTAAGGATTATTTTATGTTGACTCGGTGATAGGAATAAGTTGGTTAGCACAAGTCGTGGAAGCCTTATTGTCGCTGAATAGTGAAGCTTTCATCTAGTAATTTAGACCAAAATCTGTTATTATGTTCCGGAGTTCAGGTCATGTGGGGACTACTGAGCGGCTCTTTTATTTAAATAGACTGTGTGTTGTCACACAGAGTATTCAAAGTGTTAACAAACTCGGTATTAATATGGGAATGAACTAGCTTGTTTCCATATTTCATGAAAACAGCGATACGGACAAATTTTTGGATGCCCAATAAGCTCTTCCCTTTTTTCTTTCTTTATATATTTGTACATAATATGAATATATTTTAGTATTAGATTGTATATTGTATTTAAGTTTTTTCAAATGTACGTAAATAGAGCAAATAAATTTGCTTGAATGTAATTTGCCTTTCTGTTTTGAGAATTGGACAGAAAACAAATCTGTTTGACAAAATAACACAACCATTGGTGTGTTAATTTGGGTCAGTGACAGCTGGCCCCAAGTCAACGGGGCCCGAATAGAGGTTTTCAAATGGTTTTATTTCAGTTATAAGTGCAAGGAAACAATACTAATTTCGTGATTCTAAAGCCCATCGTTGAAGACGCTAATTAAGACGTAGATATATGACAGTGACTTTGAGTGGTTAGCTTGCGTGTACTGAGCTCACGCAACGTGTCGTACGTCCAGCCAGTAACAGGACTCGCCCATCAAGGAGCGCTGTCCCAAATTAAACGCTTTATTAATTTATTATACATAAAAAAGGTATTTTAATATAACTCGTATACTAAAAGATCTGTTCTTAAATTACCTTTAAAATGGTGAAGGTTTCAGAAAATACACTTAATAGATTTTGCGCGATTCTCAGTTTTTTATCCGCGTTAGACCTAACTTTACAAATTAATTTCACTTTGTAATATAAAAATAATCTAAAATATGCTTATATCAAAATATTTAAAAAATGCTCTAATTTAATATATATTTTTTCTAAATCATTAACACTACTCATTTGACGTCATCTTCAGTATAAAATCATTAAAATTCGGTTATCGTCGCCTTAACTAGTTTAGCAATTGAAATGCTAATGCTGTGACATTCCGGTACTCATCGGTGATTCGACTTTGTAACTGGTTACTTTTGAATAGCATCCTGGACGATGTACCCATGTATAGACCATTTTTATCTAAATAATTATATTAATAAACCTGTGTTACTCTGTTTCTAACACACTATTGTCACAGTTATCAATATTTTCCGGTTCCTAAAACAACTCGTATCTCTATAATTATATTTATAAGGTATTTTGCTACATAAACAATCGGAGAGCCGCTCATTGAACATTGCCTGTGTCAAAAATTCCTTCAAACTTTTTTTTTCATGCCGACTACCGACACACGTGTTATTTTGTCGAGATACTAAACTTCCAAAAAATTATGTGTTACTCGCCAAAGCTAGCTGTTTGAGTTTAAAATACTATTATAAGCACTTCGTGAATCTGCAGTGACCGTATATACTAATGTAACATTTAAAATCAAAACCTTTCAACGTTAATTTATCGTTACAACCGCCGCTGTGACGTCAGATAGCGGATATAAATAATTAACTAGACGTCTTTTTACATCGCATTAATTATTTACGTTATTTTAATTTGCATTTTAATAAAACGGTTTTAACCTTACAAAGCGTAATCTTCTGTGTCAACGGTGGAGCTTTTCGTGTCGGATTTAAATAATATAATTTGGTTTTGTGTTCAATTGAAATAACATGAAAAATTAATACGAGATTACCTTTGTCAATACATTATAAAATGATTATTTATGTCGCGTTCATAAACTTTATAGTATTTTCCAAATACTGGCTAATGGGTTTACCAGGAAAATGTAATAAATGATACAATATAGTCTGGAATGAATTACGTAAGCCATCATGCTCAAATTTTTCTCATTCCATCTCATTGAGTTACGATGTTCAGTGCGAAAAAACAAGTTCATTTTTATGAAGTTGTCAATAGTAACACGAGTGTGTGTCCGTAACACAATTAGCGATACGTTGGTTCACATAAATAATTGACGTTCGCCGGCGCGATGTGGTCCGTCACAACACGATCCGGCACGGTGACGGATGCGATGGAACCCGATTTATTACAAACGGATGTGAAGGACGGAGATCCCTCATCCGACGGTTTGCATTTTATAAACACATTTTATTTGGCTTTTCTGGTTTCTAGCATGATTTAGTACTTGACTTTTGTGCTAATAATTTCGGTTCACTTGAGAAAATTAGAAGTAGTTGAGATTTGTAGTAGTGTCCTCCATCTTGGTGTCGTTTAATAGTTAATATAAAGGCTTCGAATCTTACAAAGGATTTTAATTCGAAAGTACGTACTTAAATAATGACATGCGTCCAGGCTTACCGTGCATGTACATCTGTAATTTATATGGTATACATAATAAAGAGTATTCTATTATTTTCTTAGACAAAACACTCCGTTCTTATTTTCATAGTAGGTAGTAAAAATTCATAAACACTTTCCTATCTGCATTCAAACTAGTAGATACGCTTCTGAATTCAAAGATCATTGACAGTAAATCCCTAAATAAGTAGAGCACTTAAATAACGAATACAACGTTCAAAGCCTTTCCAAATCAACAAGACTGAGAATTACCCTAAACAATTTAGCTCAATCCCGAAAACCCTACCCGAAGCGACCCGACCAAGCCCGACCTAGTCTTCCAAATCCCTCTCCACATAATTTCATCAATATAATCCATTACTTACTTAGCCTACAATTCCTTATCCTACGTACTTTTTAAGTTCAACGTTCTCATCCCGATCAAATAGACTCCATTGATGAGAGTTTAAAAAAAATACCTGAATTTGAATTCGATTTGCGCCGCGGGTACTACTCGGAGTAAAATAACCTTTTCGTCATTACTTAAAATGTTCGGTCGCTAAACTGATTAATGACATTTGTTTGTCAAGTGGGTATTTTGTCATTTAAATTCGAATGATAGGAAATTGTATAAAGAACAAGACTATGGGACCTTATGAGATTTCTGGACAGTCAAAGTTTACAAAACAAGTATTCTGTCGTTTGCTGTTTACATAAATTAATCGATTTTCTAATGTTTGTCTCTTTTTTCAATGTACAAATAATTCAATGCATAATCTAAGCACATTTGTTGAAAAAAAAAATCAAATCAAATACGTTTATTTGTGCGCAGTACAAAGCGGGGTTTGTGGTGTGGTCACGGAGTACAGAAAGAAAACTTCTTTCTGTACTCAGTGGATGTGGTGAATGTAAGTACCGCCTTAATTATTATTTTTCTTTATTATTTTTAATTATTATTCACAAAGTCCATCTACGTTTATTAGCGGTATTATTGGAGTCAAGGTCTCTTACGTGTGTCAAAACAGCACGTGTACAGTAAAGTAATTTATCTTACTCTGACTTCCACGTAGCACTTATAATAACAATTATAGCCCTGTTCTTACCTTAATTTTCGTACATTCTACGAAATTAATACAAGTATGAATAATTTTATTTATGTTTACACAAATTCAACGGTGTTTTCTATTGTGTGAATTATGAAAAGAGACGGATTGAACCTCTTTCATAAGAATTAACGCTCACCAATCAGAGAAGCATGATGGTAGTATGGTCTTTCCGACAGACTTTTGGTTATATTTATTTATCTACAACAAAACTTATGTTTTTACCCAAAAGTTTAAAAACGAATTTGATGCAAAGCAGAAACTAATTTATTCATAACCAAATTCCAGTACAAAACAACACTTCTACGATATTATAATATAGCAACAAACAGCAGTTTGAAAAGCGCTATTAGTTTGAACAGCAATCAAAACGATACGATCTCAGATTGATATAGGGGTGGCGTGTGCCAACGTTACTACTACAACTGCATAGAATAAGAATAATCCTGTAGAAGTGAAACTCAATTGTGCGATATTAAGCATGCCTCGATGCCATCGAAATATATAATTAAATAACGCTCCTCATTACCCTTCAAAGATCAACGCTGGCCCAAGCTGTGACATTCTAACGGACAAAACTCCGTACAAAACGGCGGTAAGCACTATAATATAATCACGATTAATGTGGACGAATGTCACGCATTGTCTATGGGTCGTTTTTTAAATTTATGTACATTTTTTTGTTATTATAACACTAAAGTAACACAATTGAAGAATAAGGGCAGAGTCACAACGAAGTTGACGAATGTAATCAAATTATTTCTTGTACTTCCTTCCATTTTTGTGGATGTTTTGATTTTAAAGGCTCTTGGTAACTTCTTTGTCGTTCAGCGGGTATTAACGGCATCTTTCCTAAAACGGAAGTGGAATTACTATTCACATTTGAGTGAATATACTGTGTCAAGCCCTTTTTTTTTTTGGTGGGGAAATCTTCAAATAACTTCTCCCGCTCTGGGCGGAGCGGGAGGGCGTATCAGACTCTTACTGACTAAAACCCACCCGTGTTCCTTCGGTTGCCCTGTTGCCGGGGGCCACGATCCCCCTTTCGGTTTTCTTTGCAACCCCGGCAGGCATCGGCCCTAGTGGACCCCGTCAAACTGTGTCAAGCCCTAAGTGTCACGTGACACAAAAATAGTAACACAATGGTCACACAATTGAACAAAATTAACATTTCCCTAGCCTTCAAAAAATCATACTTTGTAATTTCATCTTCAAGTTACTCGTGAAACATGCATATGACTTTATTATAGCATTAACTACACTGATATCTTGCACTGTATCTTGTACTTACCGAATTAACGTAATTTGGCACTTTTAACACAATTTCTTAAAGTCCTTTTTACAACGCGCACGAATCGAAACCCACAGTTTCTACATAAAATGGCGTAGCCAAAAGAAACTAGCACCCTCTCGTTGTAACTATTTTGATGCATAGATTTCCCATACTAAATTTGGAATTTACTTGTATTATTATAAAATATCAACGTTACAAAAAGGAAGCACACAATGGAATATAATATGAGACACGTGTGAGCAAATAAAAAAATGGTTTATTAAAATTACATTTCTTTATAGTATATTTCTAATAACTTACCCTTTCACCTGACAAAACATTGTTGAATCTGATTACATAGTGCGTGCATTTTTTATTATTTGCTACATTTTTTAAATACGCGCGACTGTGGACGTAAAAAAATTGTATGGAAATCAAATTATGACAGGAATTAAATTTAGTTTTTTAAAGCAATAGAACCAATTTCCATATTAAAAAAATCTAAACTTGCAATTTTATTACTAATTAGTCTGAATGATGATTTATAAGTTTACATTTCAAACTGTATTTTATTTTATTTTGCCAACATGTTGGTGAGCACATAATTACAACAAAATGTCATACATTTTGAAAACGACCCCTTTGTAACTAACGGTTACGCGGTCGGGAACGCGGTGGGTCACAATTTCAGTTTCTGATTCGGTCACAAACATGGACCCTGTGCAAAACTACAATTCTGACTGTAAGAAAGTACCATTTTCTTGAAATTGTAGGCTTTTATAGTGCGTTTGGAGTGTGTGTGTCGCTTCTATAAATTCTTTTTCAATGACAACTGACATAAAATGTACGTGACTAATTTTGTTTTATTCCCGATTCTATCTCTCATTAGTTGTAATTCCAAAGGTATTACGATTAAGTACGCTTTTGTTTTTGGGAATAAACTTAAGGATATCGTGTCTAGGATTGTGTTTTAATTAATTTTCAGCAGTTTACTTGTAGTTTTTTTTTTACATATAATTTTCTTTAGTAGAAGTCAGCTATTAACTTATTGAAAAATACTACTTGAATTGTTTCCAAAATTAAACTTAGGATTTAAGAAAAACTTTTGGGGCGAAAAATTCTAGAATTTATAGTTCCTACGTTTGTTTTCATTACCGAACATAAAATAATAGCAAGATTTTTATGTTATCTCTAAAGAAAACTGAAAAGAAAAACGCTTTTTGTACCGAGATAGCATAGGCAGATGATTTGATAAAAACTCAGTTTAAAAAAGTATCTCGTGTCGATGGTAATGTGGGATGTGTTCACGACACGTAATAAGATTGCGTCCACTAGTATACATTAGATAAATAGCCGTGGAAACATCTCACAAACTGTGAAAACCATCTACGTGAACAGAGTGGGCGCAAGAAATTCAATAACCGAATCATGTCGTCAAGATAAATTAAACTCTATGTTTTGAGTTTAGGTTACATGGTAGCTTGGGTTGTTCAAGTTTATAAGGTGTTTTATATGTTCATTAGATCGTGCGTGATAATAGTGACATTAGTAGCAAAAATCTCTTCTTCTGTTCTTGCAAAACTCGCTCATCCGCTAAATGTTTAACATCTCTTCTTGCTGAAATTACAAGTTTCAGAGACAGACAATTTTATTGCAAGTTGTTATGATACACTTTCTTATGTCTACGCTTTTTAGATAAGAAAATTGTCGATCATAAAAATGCGATATAACCCTTAACAAAGTAATGGGTATAAAAGATACCTCGGCGAATAAACAGCACTTTTTCATTCGTAAAATTGTTTCTGTATTCAAAGCAATAAATTCTTGGAAATATATTTGCTTTTATTAAAATAAGCCAGTTTGTTTTATGTACACCATTTTGTTTTGTTTGCCTTTACTAGGCAGCAATATATTTTGTGTTCGACGTATTTTCAGTGATAAAATCGGTAGAAAAGCAGTCACATGACAACATAATAATTGTTTTGAATGTTTTAATTTAATAATGACAGTCAATCCAATTAGCCGCCAACAACCATATATTTCAACATTGCGCACGCATTACTGAAACGCAAACCTTAATTTGGAGCGATAATTATTCTTACATACATTGTTTTTTTTTATTTTTATTCAAAGCTGGGAATCGGGATGCAATAAAGCTGTTTCATTGCATCTCTCACATGACGTGGCACGTTGCGCTCGGATCCGGCCAATAAAACTGGGAAACAGAGGGTTATTTAAAAGGCTAGCAGTTAATCAGATGAAAGGTTGTCGTTAACGAGGCGTGCGGGACCATGCGGGGAGCGGGGGGGGAAGGGGGCCTGTCCGACCCATTGAGCATCGCTGGTGTTAATGAACACTAGTGCCGTATAATGGAATGAATTGAATACATGTGTTGAGGGGCTTTTATTTCTGTGAGGAACTGGGGTTGACTTTGATGTCCAGTATTCAATAGAACGGCGCATGTATACCTACTATTTAATTATTCATATAATACAATAAGAGTGTTATTTGAAAATTCTCAGCAGTTCTAAAAGTGATTTTAAACAACTTTTTCTCTTAGCTGTTGTGTGCGGCGAAAACCAATATACTGCGCGCTTAATTACTAATTTCGAGGAAACGATAACCCTAACAGTTTCCAAAGCAAAACACTGGTCTATTTACTGTTTTTCTTCTGATTGCTCCTGTGACAGACATTAAGGTAGTTTCAGTGATAGCCCATATTCTACTGAAGCAATTACATAACTTCGGACCGAGTGCTGCAAACTAACACAGATCACATTTTCGAATTTCCGACTGCATGCTGCATTGCAATCCGCATGAGTCCATTTTAATAAAATTGAATATTAACCAACAATCATCGGAGGTACATCCGCGTGCAGTGCGGCCAACCACATCACAATTACTTCATTTCGGTTCATTATTAAGTTATTACGTGGTCGGTTGTACCGGCCATAATGTTGCGTCCTTTTGAAAGGTGGAATTGTTTAGTGGATTGCGAGTGACATTCGTGTAGTGATTAGTCATGCAATTATAATATTCTAGGAATACAATAACGCTTGTTTATCTTATCGTGTGAGTGAGTAGGTATTATTTAAGGATTGTATTCTAAAAAAATGAATATAACATGAACTTTTCTGTATCGCGTAGCAACTTGTGATGTATGTTTCGGCGTATAGTCTGTTCCAAAGTATCTGATGAAAATGTAAACAAACGGATCAAAAATGTATCAGTAGTTGCCAATTTCTAGTACCTCTTACAAAT
Source organism: Omphaloscelis lunosa (assembly GCA_916610215.1). NCBI lineage: Eukaryota > Metazoa > Arthropoda > Insecta > Lepidoptera > Noctuidae > Omphaloscelis > Omphaloscelis lunosa. The sequence continues at coordinate 22,519,782 of OU744250.1, forward strand.
TGAGTGATTTTATTATTCAAACTTAAACCCAAAATTCTAATTTTAAAGCACCTTATAGATTAATCTGACAATTAAGGTTAATTTTACAGCCAAAATTTTCGTCGATTATTAAAATTCACACATTCATTACATACTCTACACACATAGATGCTTCTATTTCTCGTGTCAGGATTGTCAGGACGAGCTATACAAGAATAGCTGAATAGTTGTGGTGAAAAACTTGCATTCACCCAGGCAGGGTGCGGCCGTACTACCACTAGCAATCCGTAGTATCCGTATGGTCACTTATGGAGGTTCTTTAAACTTAGAGTCGAACAAGCTAGGTATTTGGTAAGACACCTGTGCTGCTGGGGAGTTTGTTGCGCCACTTCTTGTTTCCAAGCTAAAGGCACTAGGAAGTGGTGAAGGGTGGGGGTTTCGGGGGACTGTCTTATGTAATTTTGACGTTCGAAAACTGTTGATTCTCAGCCAAATTTGAATAAATAACTTTTGAATTTTGAGATTAAAATATTCGGCTTTCAACTAAACTATCAATATTCATTTTTATCGTGTGCGTTCTATGCTTATCCCAGAACGCTGCAATAGACTTGACGTGCTCACAACATTGTTTCAAGTAGTTGTAAGTTAGCTGCCGTATACCAGTTTTATACCAGTAACGAATTATTAAAAAGTACTGATTTTCACAACAATTTATGTGCTCTATTATGTTGTTTTAGTTATTATCCGCTCAACTGTTGACCGGCCATTGACACATGGTCACTGGACATTGCTTTTTATCCAATATTTAAAAAAAAGGGGAATTGATATTTTAAGACGAAAGGAAAGTCGCCTACGTCGATTGACCTTCATCTTATACTAAGCGTCAATTTAACCAGCCTTAAATAAAAACCCGTCAATAAAGCTCCAGATGCTTACAAAGCAGCCCAAAGAAATGTATTATTGGCATGTTTGTACGTATTTCTTTAGTAATATATGAATGGAACTTGGAAACCAGTCATTAGCGTAATCATTGTATTTTCGTACAATGTACACACACAAACTTTGATGAGGGACGAAGAAAATCAAAATGTATGCTATAAATAAAACTGTGTCGTCTATAAAAGGTTTTTGTTATCATCTTTAAAAAAAACAACATAATCACAGTACAGAGAACAGATTATATTATTAATGGAAACGGGCTTAATGTAGGTAATAAATACATTATTCCCTAAAATTTTACTTTTACACAAAGAGTTTAGTAATATAATAGGTACTACTTTCATCAAAGGGCAATATGGTTTTTGTTTTGGAACCAATGTACTACGTTGATTACAAAATCAGCAGATCTTCAAGAGTTCTCAATAAACATATGAAAGTATGGTGAAAAGTCTTAAAGATGTATGAAAGAGGTTCTTTGGAATGTTCAACCAAAGCTTACTTGAATATTTGAATTTTAGAATTTACCAATCCAAAAGGGCGAATGTTCTCGAACTATGCTGTAATTATAAAGCTTTTACGTTACTTATTAAGTTAGATGCCAATTCGTGCGGCAGACCAACTCACCAACACGATTGTTAAAGTTGAAACACTAATGTGGTAATAAAACACACCCACACAACCCAATGAACATTATATACTCGTAAATGTCAAAAATTTTCCCTCACTAACCTAATAACTACACAATAATTCTCAACAGTAGATACGAGAGGAAAACTTATAAATAAAAAAAACATTTGTTTATAAACTTTTACATAATTTTATAAACAAATGTTTTTATATTTTATTGGAATAAGCAAATTAGGTATCTCAAGAAAATTATGTTATTCAGGTAGGTGTACGGTCAAGTAGCAATTTTTTTTTGCAATTTTTAAATACATTCTTTTCCCACAAAGCGAGTGCATGCCACCTTTTCCCAATGTCTATTTTATTATGGCTCAAAAGAACAATGAAGCGCAAGTAACTTTTGATCCTTAAGGTGCTCTAGATTCTGCTCTAGATCGTGTTGGTATATTCAGGCAAGGAATGAATTCCTTGCCTGAATATACCAACACGATCTCGTAATGTCATCGTCTACAAGTAATTTAACATAATTCACTTTAAAATGTTATTTAAGAATTGTAATAGCAGAAAACACTTGTGTAAGCTTTATCAAACCAATTCACAACATGAATTGTATAAATTATAACACGCCATATAACTATCTGCACATTAAAACCTTTTACGATCTATCGAAATTTAATACAATATCCAGAGCCATAAACCTTATCGCCTTCATATCAAACTGTGTCGTAAACGAGCAGCACCTAATGATGCCGTAAAGAGGGTGGTTTTAACAGTTATCTGCGTTGCTAATCAGATGCCAGGATACGGTGAATGTTTCAAGTGAGGTGTCTAGATGATGGTGCATTTATCAAAACAGGTAAACAAGCAATTTTCATCTTTCTACTACTGAGGTAGATGAATTTTATCATAACCGGATAATTCGTACCTGATAATTAAATCATTTCTTACATAAATTAAGAACACTCTTACAAGAATTTAAACCATCGTTCTATTTCCGCCAACCGTTTGAAGATAACAGAATGATATTTTATACATATTCAGCGCTAAACGCATTTTGTGCTGCGTGGTTCAAGCTGGCCTAAACCACTATTTTTATATTTTGAAGAGTAAATAAAAAGGCTATAGTAACAGCTTCATTTTTTACCAAAAACGAATAGCATTAGTTTAACGTAACAAAGTATCGGTTCAAAGCTTTCTAAAAGCCGATGAATCGTTCTGTTCCATCACTCGTACACTGTGATTTGAAAACCGATACTTTAACGTGACACGCTACGTTTTATCTACATCGGTCTTTATAACTTTGAATGAACTATTGACAATGATAAAAATACTGTTAGCTTCACTCAACCCCTGTAATAATATCAGGTGATATCGAGTGATGTGAGTCAGTACATTAGTCGATAATGCATATTTTAAATCTTGAATCTATCATTACTCCAAGTACTAACCGGTAACACTCCAGTTTGAGCACATTGTTATGATACTTATATGTGACTAAAGTAGTTCTCAAAGACTTGTGATGCAGTGATTCCGAATCCGAACATTATTCTGTTTTGTAAGAACTTTTCAGATCCAGTCTAAAACAGTGATACTCTAAGAAAACTTGTAGACAAAGACTGAAAGTGGACCAGTTTGAAGTTTATATAAGTGTCGGTATAACTACAGGCACATGAGACATTAAAAACAAATCAGTCTCTGGGAAGGCAACGCACATGTGATGCCTCTGATGATTCAGAAGTTCACAGGTTCACACTTACCATCAGGATTTTATATTATGTGTACCGTGCTGAGGCAAATACATACTTTACCAAAGACTAGTCTTGTTCAGGATTTATGAACGTATGTAAATTCAATTCTAACATTCATGTCAAACTTCCTCGTCTATCTGTATACATCATTGTAATAAAATAGTAACGAAGTCAAAACTGAACATTGTTTTTTTTTAATACTTGCCACGAGTTGTGGGAACGAGTCTGAAGCCGACAATATACTTTTTAGCATTTTTGTCCATTTTAGTATTTTTCTGGATGTATGTTCCAGATTGGCGCGAAAACAGTTCAACGGATTTGGATGAAATTTGGCACACAGATAGTTTTTATATGAATAGATAGAGTAGCTAGTACACCTACTTTTAAAATCCCGCGGTAGTACCTACGTTCCCGTGGGATATTTCCCGACATCCATGCGGGCAAAGCCACGGGCAGAAGATAATTCAAAAGTATTGTTGCAAAGCTGAAAACAAATGACGCTAATACAATAGTAAAGTCCCTATTCTCAAGTTCTCAAGTGACACTCACACTTATATGAAGACTACGTCAAATTGGCATGAATTTCATCGCAATATAAAGTCGGTTCCGTCGTTGCACCAGCACCACTCTCCATCCGTCTCCGTCACTATGAAAGCTGTAGCTCTGTTTGTTTGTGTCCTGGCGCTGCTGGTGGCCGGAACCGCTCCCGCCGCAGAGAAATACCACAAGAGTGTGGGGATCCCCACAGCTACGAAGATCAGGCTACAGGAATCTATGAGAATAGCTGGAGGTCTCAGTTCATATAAAGGGGAACATCCATTTTTTGTGAGTATACTTTCGCCTATCAATTTCATTAATGAATCAATGCAGTTGTTATAACATGAACATGCGAAATAATTGTTTCACTGCAGGACCCATTATAATGAGTTTCTACACTTGGTAACGGCATGTTAGTGATCAATAGCCTAGATTATCCCATGATGTTTTCTTTTATCAACCGATCGATCAATCCATCTTTGGTTACTCTCATCCAGCTGGTAAGAACCACCCTGCGGCGGAGATCGTCGCTCCATCTAGCACAAAAGCAACGTATCTGTTTCAAAAGATAATTTATACATCATCACCATTCTCTTGCCCTTCTCCCAATTTATTTGGGATTGGCGCAACATGTCTTCTCGAATCCATATTTCAAAAGATATTCAAATAAGAATTGTTTCTACTAGTATGGGCTATTTGACAATTTTAGAGAAAGCAATTAGTAGTTTATTAACCTCTAAATACTAATATTTCATCGAAATATTAATATAAGGTGTTAAAAAATTAACTTTAGAAAGTTTAAGAAGTGCTTTAGACCATCGAATTGAATAACTTTAATATAGGACCAACTTTGAAATCGCGAACAAAAATTGAGCTGTTCCATAGTAAAGTTTAATACCTACTGTTGTATACTTTATGGTATAGCTGTTTTTTTTTTTTCAATTTTTTATCAGTACAAATTTTTATAACGTAATTTAATTTTGATTGTCAAAACGAGGCATACTGTTATGGCAGCCCGAGTTACCTCAATACATTTATTCGAAAGAAGATTTGAAAGAAGATCAGAATCTCGACTTTCGAAATATACGGGTATCGTGAAAACTGTGACGGTGATATCAGCTGTCATCATGAAACTACTTTATTTTTATTGTTTTTTTTTTATATTAGGTTGTATCAGGCACGGTGACATTGTTTTCTGGAGGGACCCGAAAATATACGAACTCAGTCACTCTGCATCCCGAATACAACCCGAACACTTTATATCAGTTCAATTATTCTGCCGGTTGCATATTTCAGTTCACTTGAAGGCTACAGGGCTGAGATTATTGGATATGGAAGAACTTCTCCGAGTAAGTTGTCTTTTGTAAAGTTGGAAAAACAACCACTAGAATCTTTTAAACAAGTTTTTTTTCTTATTAGAGCATAAACTACAGCTAACTGAAAGCATTTATTTCAATTAAACCATTTACAGGCAATTTTGAACTGTCAAGGACTCGGTTAGTTAATCAGAAAATTCAAGCTAGTTACTCATTCCAAAAATGCATTCATCTCTACGGAGAAGAACAGGCAAGAAAGTCCTAGGGCACTCTTTTAAATCAAGATATTACAAAATCCTGGGTACATTGTTCTTGTTGCTTTTATAAGTGAGAACAATGTTGGAAAAAAAAAAACAATATAAATCAAATCAAATATAAGATTTAAGATAAGTCCTGGCAGTTAAGAGATAACCAGTCTCAACTGAAGATCGGCATTCACGATCTTGACGCGTAGATCAGTACCATTTAGCTCTACCATTTTGAAAGGATCCCAATTATCCAACACGTGTGCCACCATCAGCGAAAAATTTGAGTGAGCATGACCTACTCTTAACTGCCATGCTCTTACAAGTAACACACATCATAATTACACAGTAAACGGCTCCATATGATCCTCACATTTAAACAATTTTAAAAATGCTTCCAAATTATACAAAGCATATGATGATTATAGAAATGCCTAATTTTAATAAAACTGTGTTAACCTTCAGCTGGTGCATTAGACGGGTCTTCGAGCCTTCGTGATGTGTACGTCACAGTCATGAGTAACGCTCAGTGCAGCAAGGTTTATGGATCCAGTGTGACCCTCGATGTCATGTGCACCAGCGGAGACAACGGCAAGGGTGCTTGTGGAGGAGACTATGGCGGACCTCTGATCCTGCGTCGATACGACGGGGCCTCCGGAGAGGATATGCTGGTAAGTCTTCTTATTGCTTGAAGACTGACTGATGAAAGTTTTAGTGTCGCCTAACATCTGAAATTTAAAAAGTAATTTATGTTAGAACATTATTTTGTTTTGGTAAACCGTTTGATGTTCTGTTTGCAAAACTTCACTACTTACGTATAACTCGTTTTGGCGTCAATTGAAGCTCGTTTTGTGGTTGAAATATAAGGAAATCTTTAATGCTAATATTTGCCGTAAAGCTACCTAAGAGTACTATTCTTTGTTTCCAATTTCAGGTGGGTCTGGTGTCATTCACGGCTGCCGCCGGCTGCAATGCGGGCTACCCTACAGGCTACGCCCGCATCAACTCACACCTGCGATGGATCAACAGTTTCTTGTAAGGCCACTCGACGTAGCATCAGGCGAGATCAAGAGCAGGATCATTTTGCAATAAAAAACTAAAAAAAAACGATTACTATTACCTAACCTTGCAGCAACCAATTACCGAACACTCATTGCACAATTAGCTACTTGTTATTTTTGTTTGTATTTAATTAGAAATAAACGAATCATGCATGAGGTATAATTTCTATTTGACTGAGGTAGTACTGAGTGATAGATCTGCGTACACCATACAATTGCGATTTAAATGCTTTGCTGGAAAAATCTACAATCATAAATCTCATGTCAACAAAACATTCTCTGTCATTTCCATGAATATAACTATTGACTATTGTAAATCTGTAAGTTATGATTTTTATAATTATCAGCATAGCAAATCACAATCGGGTTTCTAAGGTGTTTAGGGGGAACGAAGTAGTGTCAACTAGCATGTTGTAGCTTTTCCGTTATATAAACCTTTCAATTTGAATGCGGGAGCGTATTGAATGTTTGGAACTCAAGTGCAGATATGTAAAGAACACAAGTACATTTAAAAGTCCGTACCTAATACCCATCATGATATGCATGTAATGTGTTCATCATGATATGCAGCTTCACCATCGGCTCTTTGCACAACCGGCCTGTCTTTCTTTTTCTGCCGGGTAGTTTGCACAGTATGGCATTATTCCATCCGCGCTAAAGAAATTGACATAGCGCTAAACGGTACCTGTCGCACTCTGGCGATGTTGTATTTACTGGCGGGAAATAGCTGTACAAGATGATCGCCACGAAATAGCCAGTCACATAGTGAAGAAAAACAGGAACGAGACAACCGCAACCCTCTCTCTGTTTGGGCATCAACTACTACCTGCACGCTTAAAAAGCCATAAAAGCTTGTAGAGATATACGACCTCCTTGGAAGATAGTGCGTCTGACGAGAGATGCGAAGTTCGGAGGAACAGGTTATGATGTCCCACCCGTCCACACTTCATCACTCTGGCAGAACATCTGCCGCCTGGGCATAAACTGCTGTAGCCAATCTGGAACTGTAGAAATTAACTGGGCAAATAGGGTATTCCAAACCCATTGCAAACACAGTGCCAATGTGAAACCACTTCAGAGGATATGACTCACCATTATTCCTGCCCATCGTGCACAACCACTAGCACCTTCCAGGATTCAAACCAAGCCAATGATAAAACTGACCTGTGGCTGCATACTGTTCCGACAAAATTTCCACCCGTAAAGAAGTTCACCTATAATAATTTCCTAAAATTAAAACAACCTTATTAAGTGTTTTTGTATTTAGAAGAAGTGGGCAATATTTTATTTTTTAAACAAAATCAATGGGTAACGTAACAAAATATCGGTTCAAAGCTCTCTAAAAGACGAGTAATTATTGTTCCGTTAATCGGACCACTGAGAATTGAAAAAAAGAACTGGGTTTTAACTTTTGAATGAACTAATAGGCAAGTTAACAGTAAGAAAAATACCAAAGAAAGCATTGTAGAATGGTCGTGAGCTAATAATAATGACAAAAATTTACTTATTCTGTAAATGATTTCAGATCAATTAATATTTTTGAGAAACAATTAAATTGCGTAAAAATAAAACCATTGGTCACGTGACATTGAATGCGAATCAGAGCGCGACACGTCACGGCAGATTACTGTATCAAAGTGTGAAAACAAGTTTCAAATGCGTTCGACATACAGTTTCTTTTGCATATACAATTGACCTAAAGTGTTGAGGTAACTCGAGCCGCCATGATAGAATGCAGTGTTTTGAAAATCAAAATTATATAACGTTATAATTTATACTATAAATATTTTGTACCTTTTAGAATTAGAATTTGAAATTAGTTGTGTTAATATTAATATTTCACTGAAATATTCCATTACTAATTTATTTCTCAAAAACTGTTTTCAATTATATTATAATGACATTTTTATGGTTACTGGAATAATTGCAGCCACTTGAGTTTACTTTGTACTTTGAAGAAATTCAAAATTCTCTTTATAATATTCTCCAAATGATAATGAAAACCGCATTCAAATCGGATGCGTAAAAGAAAAAAAACGTGGGCGGTCGGGGGGAGCCCCATCAGGAACCAGTTCTTTCTCACGTATGATTTAAAACAAAAACATTTTTTTTTTGCAGCCACCTTCTCGGATTTACATTTTGATCTCACTATTGGCTTTACCACCCTCGAAAACTATGAAAACGACACCCATGACGAAAAAATTTTAAATTTTCCCATCAGCCATCTTGGATTTTCATTTTGACCAAATTCACACTTTCTCTCTCTCTTTCTCTCTCTGCAGCGTACTCGGGCCGATAAGTATAATTTTATACCACGACTGTAATCAATTTACTCTTTTTTGTTTTTTTTCTGCCAGCGTTCTCTCTCGCTTTGCATTAGATTTTTTTTATCCTTTAGCTATCGAGTGGTGTAATTAAATTTTGGATGTAGATGATAGCTATGTATAGCTGCAGCAACAAACTGTATTTCCCGATTTTGTTACTAGTTTTTTAACTACACCCATTAGGGAAGCAAATATAAAGACGTATTCACGTCTAAAAATTAAGCAAACAGACAGCTACGAAAGCGACTTTGTTTTATACTTGAGGGAAAATTGTTTTGAAGTTGCAAACAAATGACGCTAATACATTATGTAGTAAAGTCCGTATTCTCAAGTGACACTCAAACTTATCTGAAAACTACTTTGAATTCACATCAACAATATAAAGACGGTTCCATCATCGTTCCATCACCACGCTCCATTCATCTCTATTACTATGAAGGCTGTACTTCTGTTAGTTTGGGTCCTGGCGTTGACAGCTGCGGAGAGATACCACAAACGTGTGGGGTACCCCACGGCTACGAAGATCAGGCTACAGGAGAGTTCCATGCGAATCGCTGGCGGTCTCGGTTCATATCCAGGGGAACATCCATTTTTTGTGAGTATATTTTTGCTGTCATCCATATGAATACAGTTTTTTACATATTCAATAAGATTGACAAGGCTCTAACTTACATTATTCCTCGTCTATTATAACATCAATATGCCTAGGTATATTGATGTTATATAATACAGATCACAAACGCATACGCATTAGTTACTACCCTCGCTTACCTTTTGACAGAATTCAAGTTTGTTTTCCAGGCGGGCTTGCTTTTCACGCTCAAGTCAGAAGAGCTATCAGTGTGTGCGGGAGCTCTTATAAGCAATTTCTATGTTGTGACTATTGGACAGTGCTGATACGACGGTGAATCCGAGGGCAGAGCAATGGAGGTAAGAGCCCTTGAATTTCTTTTCACCAGTATGACTTGTTGCTATATCCTTGTGACCGTGGGTATCTTAGAAGAGAATACCGATTCTTAATCAATTATGGATAGTAAATGTAGCAATTTTAGATAGGGCGCCACAATAGGCGGCCTTGCCGCTAAAAGCGATATTTTGAAGACAACTTCCCCTACCTTTTAACTTCCACAAAAACAGAGACCTACTTGTAAATCTTGTACTTAATCATCACGCTGGTTTACATTTAACTAGGCTTGTGGCGATAATAAACACTGAAAATTATCCTAAAGGTGCTGTGGTAATTAACAAACGCCTTTCAGTCTGTATCTTGGCAGGTAAAATTAATTCAAATTTTTGGATTTCTAAGTTAGTTTTTAAGACTTTGGCAAACTACCATGATTTCGCATCTACTTCTGATTAAACTTGAAGAATTGTTCACGCACATTAAAGAGTTCTGTAGTCGAGATGAATATTTACGCTTGCACAATAATGATTTTATCGGCCGCAAAAATAAGTTTGCGTTTCATATATTTATTGAAAAACTTATGTAACCGAAAATATCCCATAATTATTTTTAAAATTATTCACTTTAATTGCAAAGTCACTTAGATACATCATAATATTTTAATTATGGGATCCAGCAATACCCCAAATGCTTATGTCCATTAAATTTTTTTTTCATCCATCGGTTATCTGTGGGTATGGTAGTACTTAAATCCCAATTCTTTTTTTTTTCGTTATTCTCTACACCATTATTTAACGGTGTACAGAACACACCTTTTTTCCAATTAGTAGAATTGGTACAAATAGACTCCGTGTAAAATGGCTGTGCGATATCCCGACGGATGGTGAGGCGGTCAGACGGACAGACGGACAAGATGAAAAAAATCAAAATTCAAAAGTCATTTATTCAAACTAGGCTGAAAATCAGCACTTTTCGAACATCAAAATTACATAAGACAGTCCCCCAAAACGCCTACCCTTCACCACTTCCTAGTGCCTTTAGCTGGGAAGAAGAAGTAGTGCAACAAACTCCCCAGCAGCACAGCTGTGTGTTCAAGTTAGAAATAAAATGATTCTATACAATAGTAAACAAAAAAACACTTTATACAGATACTTTATGAAGCACAAAAAAATATTTAAATGATAAATTATTGCCCTGTAGCTAGCACACGTCAATATACCAAACAAAAACATCGAAAAATTTTCTCAAGCAGAAATAAAAAAATAAAAACAAAACGTAAACAGAACTAAATATCTAAATAAAGCCTCCAGGCATAAAGGGCATGCCCGCTTACACAAAGGTATATAAAGCTTTAATTGGAAGTTATAAATGATAAACTAGGACCATCGAAGTAAAATAAATAAACAGTTAATTACTAGTAACAATAACAAAACCATGATCAGCAAGACAGCCAGTCACCACAAGCAGCACCCGTTCACGAGCATAACGCAAAAATCAGCCATTACCGCACTCACCATATTTGAGGGAAGGAGGCAACCCGACCCCCAACGCTACCGCAAGCAGTGACATGTAAGGGAGCATGAAGAACTTGCTGCCGGTTGCTCAGGAAAAAAATAATATGATTAATTGTTGAGGTCGCTAGCTAACCACAAATTGCAATACAACTCATAACAAAAACATTGTAATGAGTAGATTATGTCAACAATAAAATCAAATGAATATGAATTGACTCATTAAAAAGAAAAAAAAGACTTATAAATTCAAATAAAATAAACAATGATATAAACTTATATAAACTGTCAGTAGGTAAGCTAATTCAGGAGAAAGAACATAAACATTGTCTTGAGTTAACCAAAGCAACCAACTATTCTTATCATTTAACCCTTCGTATGGCCGGAACGTGGATCCACGCGAGACACAATGTCTTTTTAATTGTTTCTGTAATTACGGCATTCAACCGGTTAAGTAGTCGTTGATACAATAGTATGCCTTTGAACAAAGGTTGGATTTTACTTTAGTTTTAAACGCATTAAAAAGCAAATCTAGCAAAGAAGAGGGTAGCTTGTTATAAAAGGTTATAGCGAGCCCAACTAATGAGTTATGAACTTTATGAAGCCGGTTAAAGGGAGCTCGTAGTCTGTCTTTATTTCTAATGTTAACATTGTGTATATAACTGTTTTTTTTTAATTTAAGTGTATATTTTGCCTAATATATAAGATGTTGGCGACGATGTGAGGATACCAATATCTTTGAAAAAATCTCTCAGAGAAACTCTGGCACCTAGCTGGTAAATTGTTCGAACAGCACGTTTTTAAAGGACATTTTTATTTTGAATATTTAGCTTTGCCCCACAGCAGAATACCGCAGGACATAACGCTATGAAAATAACTAAAATAGACTAACCGAGCTGTATCAACGTCAGTGTATTGCCTTACTTTCCTGACAGCGTAGGCGGCCGAACTAAGCCTTCCCGCTAGGCTCGATATATGTAAGCCCCATTAGAGTTTGGCATCTACTGTTATGCCCAGAAAAACTGCCGAGTTCACAGTTTCAAGCACCTCTTTATCTTAGACGATGTTGGATCCTAGATTTCTAACATTTGGTAGGGCGAACTTTACACATTTCATTTTCTTGGCATTGAGAACTAGATTATTTGTCGTAAACCAATCCGTAACCATTGAGAGTGCACTGTTTACATCGTCAAAATCTTGTCTATTGCGGTCTACTTTAAAAATAAGAGAGGTATTATCTGCAAACAGTACAACTTCACAGATACCCTTTAAATAGAATGGTGAGTCATTAATATACACTGAGAACAAGAATGGACCCAGTATTGAACCTTGAGGTATACCTAACTGAACTGGTAGCCCGGAAGATTTTACCCCATCAACATCTACACGTTGGAACCTATTACGTAAATAAGAATTTATAACGTTTTGAGCTTCGTTTTGGCACACCGTAATGACGTAGTTTACCCAAAACCGTATCATGGTGCACGCAATCAAAGTCTTTGGAGAGATAACAGAAAACTCCAATAGTATTTTGCGGATTCTCCCATGCATTAAATATGTTTTTCAGCAGAGCAACACCCGCATCTGTAGTCGAACGAACTTTTGTAAAGCCATATTGTTAATTATGAAGAAGGCTATTTAAATTAAAATGTCTTAGCAACTGCTTGAGTATTAACTTTTCAAATATTTTGCTAAATACAGGTAAAATAGAAATAGGCCTGAAATTGCCAACGTCATTTTTATTAGCTGATTTAAATAGTGGTATGACTTTACTACTCTTCATGAGGTCAGGAAAAGTTCCTAAATCAACACATTTATTAAAAGTAACAGCTAGATACGGCTACGATGTCTATTATATTACTTAAAAGTTTAATGGAGATGCCCCAGTAATCACCAGTGTTTTTAGACTTGGTCACGAGGCGTTACATGTTCGAAGCTAAATAAGCGAACAGTTTTAGACTTTTATTAAGCAAAAGGTTTTCAGCTTGAGACGGAGACGAATTTAAGGAGCGAGTTGTACTTATAGGTATGTTGGCAAAAAACTCATTAAACGCCTCAGCTACGTCAGCTGCTTTATTAACTAATTTATTGTCAACAATAATCTCTAATTGTTTATCTTATTTAATAGACTTACCCATTTCATTGTTAATAATTTTCCAAGTTGGTTTTTACTTTATTATTGGAATTTCTAATTGTATCGCTTAAAAAATTGGATTTAGCAAAAACAGTAACCTTTTTAAATAATTTCGAATAATTTTTGACATACTCTAGGAAAGGAGTATCAAAACTGTATTTTTTCAGAACATATAACTCGTGTCTATTGCCCATTGGTTAAAGCCAACGGAAATTATAAGGGTTCCGTTTTTGCCATTCTACGGAAACCAAACGGCTAAAAACACTCATACTGTCAGGTAAAGTAGACCTTCGATAGTTTTAGATATATATAAGCCCGCAATTGGTAGCATGTGTCAATCGTGCACAAATCCAGACTCTAGGCTTTTACTAAGAAATAAAAATTCAAAACTCGAATCGGAATCGAACGCACCAAAAGTCACGCTTGTCCCTAGATCAACGAAGCTGTCTACGTATAGGTTGGCTTTTTTGGAAGATTATCTGATGCATTTTAAATGATTTGTTTCTCTTTATTTTTAGGTTGTACTAGGTTCAAATTCGTTGATATATGGAGGGCTTCGAAATTATGCAAACTGGACCATTTTGCATCCGCAATACAACCCTGATAAGCTGGTTAACGACGTGGCGGTTGCACGTATACCTTCTGTTAAACAGAATAGTAAGTTCAAGGTATTCTTTACATTAGTGCTAAGCTCTACGAAGCTATCAAACATAGAGCTTTCAGCCATAGTTATTGATTTTAACAGTTTCAGATTACATACGACCAATTCTTTTGCCATCGTATTATTTTTGGATTCTCTTGAAGGCTACTTGGCCCAAATAATAGGTTTGGGAAGGACATCTCCGGGTAAGTTATCATTCTTAATTGTAAGTAACATTCACATACACATACCAATTGTAGTCTCTATTCTCCATCTTGACAGATTACTTACTTGACCTCTCCAGGAATCAAAATCAGAAGTCATTTATTCAAACTAGGCTATAAATCAGCACTTTTTAAACGGCAAAATTACATAACACAATCCCCCAAAACGCCCGCCCTTCACCACACCAGTTGTTGTAGCTGGGAAGAAGAAGTGGCGCAACAAACTTCCAAGCAGAGAAACCTCACTAGCACCTACGATTGCTCAATATGCTTATAGTATCACTGTCATCACGCTTAGTAGATAAGTAATCGTTAATAGGAGCTCTAGGCAAAGCCCTCAGGCACTCATTCAAGAACTGATCTCTATACCTACAGGAAAGAGTTAAGGATTTTATAACTTTTTTCACTTTCAGATGCTCCATACAACAGAACTTCAGGCCTTCGCCACAGACTTCGTCACAGTCATGAGTAACGCTGACTGCAAACCTTATTATAGTCTGATGTGAAATATTTTAGTGATTTCATGTGCACCAGTGGAGACAAAAGAAAAGGTGCTTGTGTAGGAGCTATGGCGGCCCTTTGATCTTTTGCCGATACAGCTCTGGGCAAGACATGCTGGTAAGATTTCTTACAGATTTTGACTTTATTTAGTAAGAAGCCTAAAAACCTGTCTCATTGGTATAATGGTCGCAAAACCGAAAGCTGAGAGTGGATTCTATCACCTGAAGGTGAAAGGGTAGAGCGTAATTGGGTATTCCAATGTAAAAAAGGTACGTGGAGCAATTCTTTTCGAATTATTATGTAGAGATCTTCAAAACAATGATCTGCCGTCTTGTTTTAAGCGGTTGTTTTAATTGTGGTGTGACGATATTGGATAAGATAAGGAATAACTTTAAGATGATGAAATACGCTTAATAATATTTATAAGAGAGTGTTTGAAAATAACGGCTGTGTCAGAATAGCTGTGAAGTAGCTGCTTGTCGCGGTGAGTACATATCATGTATCTTCCTCGTAGCGTTTCGATGGCAATTTATGTCTAGGTGGGAGATCTTCAGCTGGCGGAACGATTGGTATGGGAAAGAAAGCACTGTCTCGCTACAGCTTCAGTCTTTTTTTTTATCGTACGCCAGTGAGTGGGACATCACCTGATGTTTCTAGATAGTTTTTTCAATAATCATTAACATACACAACACAACAATCACCACATAACAATCTTTATCGTTACAGTTTTTAGCATAACTATACTATATATTTACATTAGGTACTAAATTAAAAGACTAACTAACTATTTTTTTAAATATAAAATAAAAACAAAAGGACACTTAGGCGTCAAAGAATTCGTCTGCATCGTTGTCATCTGGAAACGTGCCCAGAAGACTGGCAGCATTGCCACGTCGAATAGCACTGCTAATTCTCCACCTGCAGGTAAAAAAACTAAAAATCAGAAGAAAATTTATTATATTCACTTTTCATCGCCTCCTTCCCATTTCCTACCCATATCTCTATATACGATCTGTTGAGAAGCACAGCGATCTAAATTCATTATGTAATCTTTTAGTTAGGTAAATTGTAACATTTTGGTTAGGTAAATCGTAAATACATATCTTTGTTTTCGTATTTTAAATGTCTAATTATAAAGAAACCTAACTGTATAAGTAGCTGTGAATAATGTTGCTAGCTAAAAGACGATCAGTTCTAAAGATTGTACCTACAGGGAAAAGCCCATTTGATAAAGAGGTTTTAGCCATGTGACGCCCATGAAATAAACAAATTATAGGCATTAGGGTTGACATTATAGATAAAGAGACAAACACTATTTTTACATAGAACTCGGTTGGTCTTTTAAAAATCATATATAAAAAATAATAGTTAATAAAAAATATATTTATAGTTTGGGTATAATCCATTCTGCAATTATAGTTCTTATTTGTATGTCCCTTGTGCCTATTTGGCGTTGGTACAGTTCACACAATCATATTTGTCGATGCCCAACATTTCGTTCTTGTGAGGAAGAAGCCCGAAAATGAGTAAACATTTTCTTTTGTCTCTAAACAAAAGCGTAACAACTGACGCTAGCGAGACGCTGGGACAATTAGACCAGATGCTGCACAGCCTAAATGGAACCTCTCGGCGGGTTGGTCTTGGAATTTGGACAAAATGAAAGTCATGTACAATTTGCATGTCTTGCCTAATCCAATCCACATCAAAGAGTCGCTTCTCGAAGTTTTGAAGGAGTACGTCTACCTAAGGCAAGCTCGCGAGCTCGGTAGGCACAACTTTAAGAAAAAAGCCGACAGAAGGATCCAGTTAGATTGGGTAGCCTTTGGAAAATTTCGTAAAGTCTTGTCGTCACCAAACCCGCAGTGTTTGAAGACGCTATAGAGCGGGTAATGCTTAGAGTTTCTTTGAAGGATAAGATCAGAAATTAAGTTTTCCGAAAAATAATCGGAGTTACCGACATAGCCTGCATAGTAAGCAAGCTGAAGAGGTAATATTTTTTTTGTATTTACCACATTGCCGGGCAAACCATGGCCAAGAATGGGCTTGAGATGATTTGCCTTATGTATTTTGAAAAATGTGAAATAGTCATTAAACCAGACTAGATAGGGGAAATCTGAGTATGGGATAGTCTTAGTTAGGTAATTTCCCTGTAGAATATAGTTTGTTCATAAGTAAAATCATTAGGGATGTACACTTTGAGAGAAGAACCAAGGGAATATGTACATAAACAAACCAACTGCGTAGTTCCCACCCTCTTCATTCCCTTCAACACCTCCGGCATGCCATAAATATCAGGTTACCCCACAATCCCCGTTCACATACTACACTCCCTCACCTTGTGTCGTCCCACCATAATTATTATGTAAAATCATCAAAATATACCAGTTTTATTATATACACATTGTTGAAAATTATATTCAAAATGACATGATTACTTCGTAAAGTATTATATTATTTTAATTAATTACTGTGAATGTGAGGACTATGTGGATATCATTATTATTTTCATTTCTCAGCTAGTTTCAATGATGGTCTGCCAGTTTGGGTAGTTTTTTATGCGGCCTACTCAAATGTTCTTTTTTTGGTATTGTTCGTCGAATTGAGCTCCTTAAGTTCTAAGTTGAGCTCCACGATTACTGACAAATGCTTGCACTGACTGGACAGGTCCACTCAAATCTGTGTGGTTCTTTCCTCAAAAGACCATTTCAGACACTAATCTACATGGTCCTCATATGGCCTGACCAAGATTATGTCTGGACTTTAAAAGAGACTGTGACCTCTGAGTTTGTTTCGGCCTTTCTTCTCAGAGTAGTCAGATAGGAAACGCCGAACTGAACTAGCTTATTTTTAATTTTTTTTTTAATATGACGTGTAAAAGTGATTCCGATATCCTATTTACAGAATAAACAATTTCATTTCAATTCAGGGGAATTTTCCTAGCGGCATACTCGGCAAACAGGCCGGGCGCACTATTGTGCCAAAATTATAAAAGTGATTGCCTCTGTTACATGAGTTCATTAATTTGATTCAGCCTGTCCCTTGCTGTCCTCCACCAGAGACGCCCTAAGCCGCAGAGGGTGCCGGAAATCGGCCTGCGACGCCCAGGGCGTTCCTGTGGCGATTAAGCGCGTGAGGGCGCGAAATTTGCCTCTCCCTCACGCGTACCGCCTTCGTACGGGTTCGGTTGTTGAGATGAATTTATTTATCACATGTTCTCGTGTGTGACCCAAACACGAACGTGTAACGTAAATAGATTAATTTAGAATATATAAGTCCAACACATTTTTTATATAATTTTAAAATAAATACTTTTAAAGATATTTAAGAAATTCATGAAAATTGACCATTCCCTCCCTTATCTCCGAAACTACTGGACCTAAAATTTTGAAAGAAATACATATTATGGCTCTTTACTCATACATTACAGAAAAGAGCCATACATATATGAGAAGTCTATGGTCTTAACATATCATGGTATATATCTGAATATTGTGCGTACAAACTTACAATTGGAGTTCGAATGTATGGGAGAACATGTATTTCAACTACAATGTTAAGTTCGTATTTGGAATAAATTCACCCTAACTACGGAACCTTTCATTGTGCGTAGTCCGATACGCACTTGGCCGGTTTTTTTATTTTTATATTTGAGTTGATTGAATGAAAGGTAAATTGCGGTTTACGATTTATGACATATTAAAAAAAAAACCACTTACTAGATCTCGTTCAAACCAATTTTCGGTCGAAGTTTGCATGGTAATGTACATCATATATTTTTTAGTTCTATCATTCTCTTATTTTAGAAGTTACAGAGGGGGGACACACATTTTACCACTTTGGAAGTGTCTCTCGCGCAAACTATTCAGTCTAGAAAAAAATGATACTAGAAACCTCAATATCATTTTTGAAGACCTATCCATAAATACACCACACGTATGGGTTTGATGAAAAAAAAATTTTGAGTTTCAGTTCTAAGTATGGGGAACCCCCAAAATTTATTGTTTTTTTTTTCTATTTTTGTGTGAAAATCTTAATGCGGTTTACAGAATACATCAACTTACCAAGTTTCAACAGCATAGTTCTTATAGTTTCGGAAAAAAGTGGCTGTGACATACGGACGGACAGACAGACAGACAGACATGACGAATCCATAAGGGTTCCGTTTTTTGCCATTTGGCTACGGAACCCTAAAAAGGAGCCGAGCAAAAAGAAAAACAGACAGAGAGAAAGCTAAAACGAAGTAACAGAACAAAGCAGCAGCAGGATATAATTTTATGTTTAAACAAGAAATTTCATGCGGATGACGTCACGGGCAGAAGCTTGTGTAATAAATATAATTATAATTAAAAAACTTGATTGACGAGAGTAACCGTGGAATTTCTTGCAGTTAATGAAATTGATCGACCGGTCAATGGTTTAATTGCTTTGAGTTTAAGTAAATTCTCTGTCTCGGGTGTATTTAGAAAAGATGGCATGTTACCAACATGAAGGAACATTATTTGAAAGTAAGTAAAATCCTCACACACCTTTAATTCCCAAATAAAAATTAAATCGAAACTGTAACGTAAGTAAGGTACCTACATAATAAGGGAGATATTCGGTCTCTTTTGTACGCAAAATTATGGAAAGTTCGATAATCTACACTCAATATCTTTATTGCTTTACCAGAATGTGTACTTAGGTGGTAATTATATAATTTAGATCATTATGGACCCTGTCGGACACAACAAAAAGAGAGAGGAAGCACTGTTTTAGGAGATCATTAAGTTGTTTTTGTGGGAACAAGTTTTACTTTACATATATTATCATAGTCAGGAGATCGCGAATAAGATATTAACATTTAGCTCAACTAATATTTATGTTTTATCTGAAAAATTATTTAAGTACAATAATTTAGATATTGTTATATTATTTATTGATTATCATTATCCTTTATTTAATTTTAAAACATATCATTTTAAATATTTAAATAAAAACAAAAAAAAAAATAGTAGCCCACCGGTGTCGGGAACAGGGTCCAAGCTACTGGTGGTCAGGGCTCCTGAGAGAGGAACCTCCTAACAATACGCGCCATGTCCAGGAGTACCGCTTTCTGGGTCAAGCCCTTGATCCAGCTGCCTAACGAGAGCCTCCCCAGGTGTTGGTCGAGGTTCTTGGCTATTATGCCATTCGCCGTCACGACTATCGGCACAATGATTGCTGTATCCACATCCCACATGTCGACAACCTCGCGAGCCAGGTCAAGATACTTAATCTGTTTATCTTTTTCAGCTTTCACGAGGTTTTCATCATGCGGGACCGCTATATGAATAATCATTGTGCGACGCTCTAATCGATCTATCACCACTATGTTTGGGTTATTGGCAATAATAGTCCTGTCAGTGATGATAGATCGATCCCAATACAACGTGATATTGCCATTTTCGAGGTCGGGCACATATCTATAGTACGGTACTTCCGATTCCACAAGACTGTATTTCAGAGCAAGTTGCTGGTGGATAATCCTGGCTACAAGGTTGTGTCTATGCAAGTAGTCTCCGTTAGCCAGACGAGAACAGGCAGATATCGGATTGATTCCCCGGGACGGTAGCATGCCCGACAGATGTCAACCGTGCCGTCCTTCACAATATATTTCCGGTAGTTGTTCGTCATTTTAACTTCGTCCATATTCGCAAAGACAAAGCCTTTGGTTTCCCCAAAGAGGTCACCGAATCGCAACCAAGATACGGATGCTAACAGGTCTACATCGGGCCCATGTAAGGCCCGATAATAGCGCCCGTGAAGCTCTCTGCTCTGCCATACCTCCTTCCGGTCATCAGTCCAGTCAGTATCTAATACTATAGGTTTGCGCCGGTTCTCGTTAGCAAAGGATAGCGGGGTGAGGCCCTTGTCCACTGAGACCACATCTCGGTGTATCCCCATGTCGCTTCTAATAAGTATTCCCTGAAACTGCATACCTCACGGTTATGCAGGATCTTATCATTTAAAAAGCCTCGACCTCCGCACTTCCGCGGGATATACGGTCTCATTACCGATGAACGTGGGTGATGCATCCGATTTGCAGTCAGCAGTGTGCGGACCCTCCTATCCAAGGCGTCAAGTTCCGTCTGAGTCCATTTGAGTATGCCGAAAGAGTACACCAAAACTCGCATGACCCAACTGTTGAAGGCGCGCACCTTGTTTCCACCTGATAAAAGACTATTTGCGCCGACACGTTGACAGCTGGTTCAAGCACCTGAAACAGAGAGAGCATCGGACCACGGTACGCAGTCAGGTTACTTCCCCCCTCTGTAGCCCCAAAGTATGCGCGCCTGACATTTTCGTTGCCAGTTTGTGTCCACCTCATGCGCTGCACACTTTCACCGGTCGGCCTCTTCCGCGCCGACGTACTGTGGTGGTGTCGTCGGTGGCGAGAAGTATTCGTCGCTCGAGCTCACCGCAACTGCAGCGGCCGGTATTACTGGGCTCACGTCTGGAGAAGATTCCGGCATCTGCGAGGTGGAGCTGAGCGACGAACCCGAAGATGTTGGGTGTGTGTTTTGTATCAATCGTCGTGCCCGACTTCGCGTCAGCATTGCATTGTTCTCCGTCTATAATTTTTCTTCTTACATCAAGGTCTCATCTTTCGGTTTTGTTACCAATTTTGGTTTCTTCAGGAACACATTTCACAACTGTGTGTCATATTTAATGTGTGAAAATTAAAGAAATCGGTAAAAATACTATAAATATAATACGGACAAAAA
Organism: Omphaloscelis lunosa; assembly: GCA_916610215.1. Lineage (NCBI taxonomy): Eukaryota > Metazoa > Arthropoda > Insecta > Lepidoptera > Noctuidae > Omphaloscelis > Omphaloscelis lunosa. The sequence goes on from OU744250.1 coordinate 22,541,212, forward strand.
AAAAATATGACAGTCGGGCCACAGATTGATACAAAATTATTATATTATATATTAATTATTAGGATTAACGTATCATTAATATATTTTAAACATACCTATAAATTGCGTGATTATCATCATTATATTATTAATTCTACTATTACTATTATTTATGTTTATCATTTAAATATTCATCTAAGGAGTAATAGCATTTGTTCGAGTAATTTTTTAAGTTTTTTTATTAATATATTTCACTTTTCTTCTTTATTTATTATGTCAGGTAGTTTATTATATATTTTTATAAACATTACGTAGGGACTTGTACAATGCATTTTTAGCTTGAATGTTGGTATGTTTAGCCTAGATCAGTGCCTAAGTGTGAAGTGTGATTGGAAATCTTCACGTTTTGTGTAGAACTCTTGATGCTTACGGACAAATTTACATATTTCTAAAATGTAAATACTGGGGTGAGTTAGAATATTATGCTTTAGAAAATAGGGTTTGCAGCTGTCAGTTTGATCAATGTTTATCAAAATTCTAGTAATTTCTTGTGTATGGTAAAGAGTGTCAGTGCATCTGTACTATTTTCCCAGAGGGTTACGCCGAAGCTAAGCCATGCATTAGCATACGCATAATAGGTGGTGAGGACAGTTTGTAGATTGTTTTTTTTTTTTATTTCGCAGAGAGCGTATGAGAATTTTGAAAGTTTTGACCGGGTTTTTTGTATTAGTGTTTTCCAGTTAATATGTTTATCTATTGTAAGTCCAAGTAATGTAAATTCATCAACAGTTTCCAATTTTGAACCGTTAAAGTTGAAATTTAAGTTTAGAGGAGATTTTTGATAAGGGTGAAAAGTCATTAATTTAGATTTAGTATAATTAATTTCGAGATTATGTGAGGTCAACCAGTTACATGTTTTAGTGAGTATGGAACTGAGTTTGTGTTGTTTTGACATGAGACTAATAAAGATATGTCATCCGCGAATAAAACACATGGCCCGTCTATGATTTTCGGTAAGTCGTTGATGTAAACGAGGCATAAAAGGCCACCGATGACACTTCCTTGGGGGATGGAAGCGTTGGTTATTTTGCTTTTAGATCGGATTTTTTCTATAATTCTACTATTTTGGTTAAAGTATTCGATTTCAACTACTTGTTCTCTATTTTTTTAAATATGACGTAAGCCATTCATGGGCTTTCCCGCGGATTCCTATTCCATACAGTTTATTAAGCAGTATTTTAAATTGTACGTTGTCGTACGCTTTGGTCATGTCCAGTCATATCCCTACGGCGTATTCCTGGTTATTTATAATATTAAGGGCTTCTTAAATATAATTATCTAATCTTATCTTTATCTAACCCTGCTCTTGTAGGGTCAACCCTTACCTTGAATCAATTCCAATTCTCCTCTGAAAACCGCAAATCAAAGGTATCAAATATACATCATAAATGGAATCCCGATTTGTCTTTGATAAACTAAATATAACCAAAGTAAATAAGATTGTAGGTAAAGTTTAGTTTTAGAATGATTTATTAATAATTATTAAGATTATAATTCCGCATATATGACTATTTTTAGACACAGGTATTATAGACCAAATAGGGCGTTTAATTGCATACTTCTATGCATCGTACTCTAAATAACGTAACCGAGTGTTTACAGAAATAAATCCCCAGGAACCAGATCACATTATGTAAAATACTGTCTATAACTTAACAGCGAATGATTGGATGGATTATGTACGCTTTTACACTGGACTGGCTTCAAGCCAAAGACACGAGAAATGAACGGACACCTCCCTAGACCAGCATGATAAACGTTAAGCCGTGCGAAAAGGTGATCTAAGCCTCAGCTACGACGAACTTTGCCGAAGTTGCTCCGAGTTCGGCCGAAATATTCCCAACTCGGCCGAGCCTACGGCTGTAATGCCCGCCTCCTGACGTGAATAACAACTAGAAATGTAATGTTCAGTGATTCCGTACATTATGACTTATTGCTAGATTTGTGCACGTACACAGAAAATTACGTGTGTGATATTCCGTCATAATATTTATAATTTGTTACGTTTTTTTCCTGAAACAGAGATAAAAGGATTAAGGTACAGTGGGCTGCATCAATTGTGTATTAAAATTTTAATTCAACTAGGGTACTCAATTGATGCAGCCCACCGTACATATTTACTGCAGTATACACCTCTCTATTTTCTAAAAGGAACACTTATAAGGAAGTTTTAAAAAAAAAAGTGGTGGCACTCCGGGAGTGCCGACAGAAGTGAAAACTTGAACAAGATCGCTTTGGTGGAAGAAAAATACTTATATAGAACATTGGTCCGTAACATTGTCTAAATAAAGAGCACAATCGCGTTTACAAAACCTTTAAAATAAAAATACTTGCATGGAACATTGATTCGTAACGAAATATAAATAAAGAGCACAATCGCGTGTACAAAAATGAGGTGTCGTCATGGTGTCGCGAAATCAATGGTTTAGCTATCTCAAAAATGCCCAACGCGCCTTAAGAAGTTTTCATTTAAAAAAAGAAGATATTAAGTAGGTCATTCAGCATTGGTGGAGGAACTATCTATGCATTGCACTCAGCACGTATTTACTTCTAAAGGGTCTACAAACACAATTGGCAATGACGATTGTTATTATTACTGAAAAGGAGTGAATATCGGGCAAAAACATTTGCATCACAAACGAACTGTCGGGCAACATCTAGTATTCCATAATTAAATAAGGTGTCCAGGTTTCCTTAAAGGACGGCTTCAGCTGCAGGTGCAAGTGACAGTATTATTAGAATAGTTTAGGAGACAGTTATCTCCACCCTTCCTTATACAATTACCTTGGAATAGAAGATAAGGCAGCATCGTATTTTATAATACTAGAACAGATTTTATTAGCAGTAAGTAGGGTAATAGGCGATTCGCACACTGTACCGCATCACGCTGCGTGGTCCGGGGCAGCCATAGCAAATAATCTGCGCGCGGGAACGCGTCGCGCAAACAGATTGTGTTTTCTATACAAACTGGTACTATGTTAAATCTGCTGCCCCGCGCCACGCTGCGTGATGCAGTGCAGTGTGCCAATCGCCTTAATAAGATTAGAGGAACGACATTATCGTCATTGTAGGCGGTGAGCAGACGATGGACAATTTATCCACGGGCAATTTATCCGCGACGATAGAACGTATGGAAATCTATGCAATAACGCACACGTAGAAATAGACTGCCGGGATTTCATACATTCTATAGTGGAGGACAAATTGTCCTCGGGGAAAATTGTCTATTGTCTGCTCAGCGCCTTAAAGTAATTTGTCTGGTTAGTGGTATCACCGAAGTGTCGTTTCATTTTAAATAGGTCGACGTGTATTAGGTATGGTAAATATCCTATAGAATTGATACTTAAACTAAACTTTAACAAAAGTGCGATCAACCGCTCGTCTCTGCTAGCCACTTCACTAGGTCCAAATGACGTAGCTCATAGCTCTGAAATAAAATAAAATTTTATTTGCAAAAATTGTAGTACATTACAGATGGTCTGTTAACTTAACACAAACATGGTGACAAGAAAATAATATCAATGCAGTAAACACAACAAAAAAATGAGCCGTCGCGGGACGCCTGGCAGATGTGAAACATCGAAATTATTATGTACAGGTTATATGCATAAAGGATAGTTTACGACAGGAAATAAATATGGCGACCATTGGCGTGTTGGCGTGTTGGCTGGCCGACTGTTGGCGTGGCGACGCGCCACTACGCCAACATTCGGTCTGATCCACCGCTATAGATGTTTCACATCAAAAAACAAATTATGCTAGTCATCGTTTACAGAAACTCACTACAAAATAAAAACACTACTCGCATCAACGATAGAAATAATTAAACAATTTCGCGTCAATAGGCAGCCATAAATAACACTTGAAATGCAATTAATTAACAGAGTTGTTCTTCTTGTTACCATTGGGTAACAAGAACTCTGCTAAATAAATACTACACTTACTACTACTACTATACTTTAATTATAAAGTACCCGTTAGTTATCCTCTCACGCTGAAGTGGGAAAGGGCGCATTTCCACTGCTGCGTAGGAAGAAAGTGCACGGAGAGGGGCCTTGGGTTGCAGTGGATAGTCTCTGCATTTTCATAAAATGCGAAGCTAAGTACACGTGCGCAGCGTAGCTGTGGGCAGCAATGGAACTGCGCCTTAAGACTGCTGAACTCTTCCCATTGAAGAGGGTCGTTGATATAGATTCATTATCATTTAGATACACTTTCCTAATCTTTTGTGGGAGCTACGATACCTAAGGCACCTGCATAAATGATTTTAAGAAAGGTACAAAAAATGTAGGACCTGAGTAAGTAAAAGGGATACTGCGATATTAATAGTTGATCACTGATTGTTCACATCGCCGCAATAAGGCTCCGGCTAAGGCCGATCGAAAGAAGGCTCTCGAAGACATAGGGGCTTAAATTTTAAATTGTCGAGTTTTTTTGCTTGAAATGGCTTCTAATATATAGCCAATATCATCCTTACCTATCTTTTATATATATCTATATCTATAAAAGGAAAGGATGACTGAATCAATGACTGACTGATTGACTGATCTATCAACGCACAGCTCAAACCACTGAACGGATTAGGCTGATATTAGGCACACAGGTAGTTATTATGACGTAGGCATCCATTAAGAAAGATTTTTTGGAAATTCTGCCTTTAAGGGGGTGAAAAGGGGGGATTTTGTTTTTATGAAAAATCTTATTCCTTGACTTAATAAACTTGAAACTTGCCAAGAATACTTTTATCTATGTAAATTATAAAGTTTCACATTTTTTGTTTTTTTTAAACTACCCCCTAAAAGAGGATTGAGGAGGATCCCCTAATAGAGGGTGTCAAAGTTTGTATGGAAGAATTTTAACGCACGGTCTGATTAACTCGAAACTCTGTCTTTATACTAAGACTGAAAATAAATAAAAACGTATAGCAGGGGTTTTTGAAAATCTTCCCTTAACGGGGTGAAAAGGGGTATTGATTTTTACAGGGTAGGATTTTACTGTGTGGCTTGATTAACTTGAAAATGGGTATAAATAATCTATATGTCAAATAATAGGAAATCACAATAGACTTTTCAAAAATTATTATCACACTGTTTGCTTTGGGGGAAGAGCAATATTGCATTGTGATCGTATTCTTCTATAGTTCACCGCGAATTAAAAAAGACTAGTCAAAAGGTTAGAATATTGTAGATAGTTACGAATTAAACCTTTTAAAAGATTATCATCACGCTATACCTATACGGAACTAAGCAGTCAATCATAATATATACAGGTTGGATTTTGAGATGGGGCAGTAAGGGAAAGATACCTTAAAACCGTTGTCGCCACAAGAACACGGTCTTAGGAAACTGTCCTTAACTTTTTGATCTGCATTCACAATTTAGAAAAAAATTGTACAGTCGACAAGAAAATGGGCAATTTTCACAAACACTTTTTTGATGCCAGTCGATTCTATTTCTTATTACTAGGCTCAAAAAACTATATCGGGCCAACTGAGCTTACGAGAAAAATCAGAAATTGAAAAAACTTCCCGTAGATTTCGTAAGAAATGAGCCTGAGAGGAGATAGAACACAATATACCTGTGTATGATGAAATAACTTTTTAATGAGATACTTATTATTACTTATTATATCAGTTGAATTATTCCAATACTTCACTGGGCTGAATAGGGAACGAATGTAGCAGATACATAACATAAAAACATAACATCACGCTTTGTTTTTCCGAAAGGTTGGGCAGAGGTGTCCCTGTAGCAGATTCATTTCGCCAATTATTTTGTAGCAAATTTAACCTTTTAAATGATTATCACAATATTATCCCGCTATACTTTTTTGGCGCTAAGCAGTCAATCATAAATTCATGAAATATATAAAAACCGGCCAAGAGCGAGTCGGACTCGCGCACGGAGGGTTCCGTACAAACCTGTAGGTATATCAGTAAAAGGTTGTACCTTTGCATTTTTGCGTTGAGTTAGAAATTTATTTTATTTTCACAGGTTGAAGGCAATTAGACCTAAGTATTTGATATGAGTTTCAACTTGATATCTCTACGCGTTCATTAGGAAAAGGGTAATAAGTATTTACTTATTAAACAAAAAAAAATGTGCTGTAACTAACAAAAATAAGGTTTTCGGAATTTTCCCTTTATATGTGCTATAAAACATTGCTTCATGCCAAATTTCAAGATTCTAGTTTTGATTCCTTTGCGAGTAGTTGCGAGTTTGAAAATATGCGGCTTAAATTGCTGTTTCTTTTGATTGCGTTGACATAGAAGTTTGATTTTGTTACAGTTTAAAGGTAGACTTGAGTATTTGGTATGAATTTCAATTTAATACCTGTACGCGTTCATAAGGAAAGGGCTGGTAAGTTTAAAATTATTAAAAATATTTTTATTATATGATAACTAAAAATGTACGGTATTCGCAATTTTTCCTTTATCTGTGTTATAAGATGTTGCTTCGTACCAAATTCCAAGATTCTGAGTTTACGGGAAGTACCTTGTAGGTTTTGATACCCTTGCGAGTGTCGAAAATTTGCGGAAATTTGCGGCATAAACGGGCGTGTCTGATTGCGTTGGCTTAGATTTTTTCACAGCTTCAAGGGACAGTAGGCTTGAGTATTTAATATATTGTAAATTGCAGCTTGATACCTTCATGCGTTTCTGAGAAAAAAGGTCTTGACAGACAGACAGACAGACGGATGGACAACAAACTGATCCTATAAGGGTTCCGTTTTTCCTTTCGAGGTATAGAACCCTAAAAATCGGTATTTTAGTCAACTTTCAACAAATCAAGTATGTTAGCGGTTCGTCGACTGCTTTGCAAACCTAAGTTCGATTCCCAACAATTGATATCACAGGCCAACAAAATTTAACCAAACTTCTTAACCCTCGCTGAGATATCGTGATTTAAAGTTCTCATATTTTCGTACACCTGAAAATCAATTGAGATCATAGACGTGATAAAAGATGAGAACTTAAAACTTAAAAATATTTGAGCAAACTCAACGGCATTTGAAAGAAGAAGACTTGTCCTTTAATATGGTAACCTTTATTTTTTTTAGAAAAAAATATTCATTACCTTTTCATGGGTAAATCACAGACCGGATTTCGATAAAATTTGGTAAGGAAATAGGTGGCATCCTGTAGAAGGACATAGGATACTTTTTGTCTTGAAGATAATCTTAAAGGGGGTGATATAGGGGATGAAACTTTGTATGGGAAACTTACTCTTAGTTTATCACGTAGTCATGTCTTCGGGGAGTCGTAACCCGCGCCGGGGGAAATGAACCAGTGATTTAGTGCCTGCATACTTCACGTAATACATAGGATACTTTTTGTCTTAAAGATAATCCTAAAGGGGGTGATATAGGGGATGAAACTTTGTATGGGAAACCCAGCATTTCTTGAGTTAGGGCTATAAAAACTCAAATGTATGCTTTTGGTAAGAAATAAAGAATTATGTGTTTCAGTGTTTTTGTAAAATCATTCCCTAAAGGGAAAACATAGGGGATGATTTAAAATTCCTATTTTTTTAGGTCCACTTTTCAAGAGATTTAAGGGATTGGAAATATAGTTCTAAGATCGTAACTTGAATTAACATTTGGTTTTTATTAATTAAAATCGGCCCACTCAGTCAAAATTTATCAAAGTTATTACAATTTAAAGTCATAAACTAACCTTTCTAAGATGTAGGTATTACGTGGTCAATGGCGTCACTAGAGCAGGTATAAAAAAATAATGGTAATGATAATATTAACATTAATAATTAGTTTTTTAAGGTATTTATAATCATATTTAAAAAAAAACCGGCCAAGTGTGAGTCAGACTCGCACACGAAAGGTTTTGTACCATTTATAAAAAACGATCAAAAAGATTAGGCGTGTTATATGTGAGCCCTTAAATATTTATTTTATTCTGTTTTTTAGTATTTGTTGTTATAGCGGCAGAAATACATCATCTGTGAAAATTTCAACTGTCTAACTATCACGGTTTATGAGATACAGCCTGGTGACAGACGGACGGACAGCGGAGTCTTAGTAATACCCTATTACTAAGACTCCGTTTTACTCTTTGGGTACGGAATCCTAAAGACTGGACAAGTGTGAGTAGGACTTGCGCCTCGAGGGTTCCGTCTCAAAGCTGTGCTTGCTGGGCTGCCCGAATTTCCAAATCCGGAGTGAGGGACAAACTTAACTTTTCAATTGAAAAAAAATCTTTAATAGAGCGGAGAGTACCGATTTGAATGAAATACAGACTAAATGTTACTGGAAGTCACGGCCTATGAAATTTTGATTCCAGATAGAAGAACAAACCGAACTTTGCAGTTCATATACATATAACTATAAATTACCAATTTTCGAATTTTACTCTGTACTTGACCTTGCTTCTCGCCAAACTTCATGCTGCTGGGCCAACGGGAAGTGCCAAATAGGCTTTGGTATATTTTCGAGTGTCAAAATATGCGGCATAAATGGCCGTATTTTTTTATTGCATTGACTTGGAAGTTTGAGTTTCGTTACAGATCCAAGGGACCGTAGATCTAAGGCTAAGCGCGCACTACGACATATTCGCAATCATTGCGGATAATATTCACCAATCTGTGAACAATATACCATTAACTAGAGTCCGCACACTGCTAAAAGAAATCGTTTGTGAGTGCGCGTAGGAATTATTTTCGTTTATGATTTAATTTCGCAGTTTAATAATCGCAACGATCAAAATTCATAGGGCGCGCTTAGCCTAAGTTTTTGACATCCTTGACTTTTTCATATTTAGTGTTTAAAAAAAACCGTCCAAGTGCGTGTTGGACTACGCACAATGAAGGGTTCCGTAGTTGGGATGAATTTATCCTAAATACAAACTTAACATTGCAGTTGAAATACATGTTCTCCCATACATTCCAACTGCAAATGTAAGTTTGTATGCACAATATTGTGAGATTTACCATGTTATTTTAAGACCATAGACTTTTTATGGGTTTCTCTGATGAGTAAAAGGCCATACTATGTATTTTTTCAAAATTTTAGGTCTTGTAGTTTCGGACCATTCCCCCCTTGGAATGGTAAATTTTCATCGAATTTCTTAAATATCTTTAAAAGTATTTATTTTAAAATTATATAAAAAATATGTGTAAGATCCTCGCAACAAGCCCCAAGCCCAAGCCCATTGGATATGTCACACGGTACTGTTAATAAAACTTTTTTTAAATTTTTGTTTGTTTTCCCCCCAAAAGTGACCCCTATATTCAAAATTCAATTATTTACGTTACAAATTCGTGTTGGAGTCACAGAAATACATATGAGTATCAAATTTCAACTTAATAGGTCTATTAGATTCGGAGCAAATTGGCTGTGACAGACGGACAGATAGACACACGAGAGATATTTTTCCTTTTGAGGTAAGGAACCCTAAAAATAAATTAAATTAAAATTAATGAAAATCTTTTATTTCAGACCCATAAATATAGTCCATTTGGTTATACACACGACTTAGAAACTAGTGTTGGTACTTACATCTACCAGAAAAACAACACAAACTATACATAAATACGCCACAGTGGCATGTAGGCGTATCAAATATCCCAGTATGGGGCTGTCCCACTTATCAGCTATAGTTTTAAGGATCCTGTTGGGGTTAGCGCGCATAAAACCGCACAAAATCTCGGTATATGAACACATACATAAAATCGCACCTTCTTCCCATGGGGAAGGCACAAACTACAGAACGCCACCTGCTATGATCCTCGTTATATGAAGTATATCAAAAAAACATTGCTAGGCTATTAGAAGCCATTTCAAGCAAAAAGCCGGCACTTTAAAACTTTAATCTCCTATGACTTCGTGAGCCTTTTTTTCAATCCAGTGTGCGCCGTCGCGCACTCGCAGCTCGCTGCTCGCCAACTCGTGTTTAGTTGCTGGCTCTTCTCGTTACTCATCGGCGGTGGGATAGGTGCCGTATTTGAAAGTAAATGTGTGAATGTCACGTTTATTTTCGTCTTAAACAATTTGATTTACAAAGTATTATTATAGGAAGCGGTTTAGATTCTCTCGATTTCTTCGAGTTTTCATTACATTTTAGAAAATCGAAATGTATTTGTATTGGAGTCTGAGGATTCTTTGGACTTCTACCTTTTTAAGTCTCATTAAATAATTTAGTTTTTCACTGTTTTAGTTGATTCTATAGCTGAGCTATGTTTCATTGTTTACTGCTGGAATAACATCAGCTCTAATAAAAGCGATTTTCATCTCAAAACGTTTCAAGAGAGATGTATTAGCTCAACAAAACATCGAACAATGAACACGTTCATTATTAGTTCCGGGAAAATTGACTAGTAAAACAAACTTAACCTTTTGCCTTCATCCTTTTTAACAACTTGTTTTACATGAAGTATACTTTGTTTTCCCCTTACTCTTAGATCAGGCTGAATAGTTGAAATCCAGATTTGTTAAATCTATGAATATAAATTTGTTATTCGTATGCTAATCTTAGTTTATCACGTAGTCATGTCTTCGGGGAGTCGTAACCCGCGCCGGGGGAAATGAGCCAGTGATTTAGTGCCTGCATACTTCACGTAATACTTACTTACATAATATATTTATTTACCGAGCCGAGCATGATGTCAAAATACGGTAAATTTCTTTTACGTTAGTATGAATAGAATATTTATGAAGGTCATTGCTTACTTAGAAGATTTTGTAAATGTGATAATTATGAAGTCTGATTTCTTAAGGCTACGTTTCTATAAGCTACTAATGCTAAAGGCTCTTCCCTTTCCTGTTAATTATATTAAATGCCATGAATACGCTACGTCAAGTTTACTTTTGAAATATTTAAAACAGCATCCATTTTGAAATATTATATTGCAGATTTCTAAACGAATCAAATCCATATTAAAAAAACAAAAAAAAAAAAAAATCAAAATATTTTTATTTCACATAGACCTACATGGGCACTTATGAAACGTCAGAAGCTAGGTGCACGGTTCCAATTGGTCGTTTCCTATGGAGAAGAGCCGGCAAGAAACTCCACGGTTACTCTTTTAAAAATAATTGGCTTTTACAATTTTTTCAAATAACAGTGTGACAAGGTATGGGAGGACAGTGTAGGTATTTCAATAAGTACCAGGTACTTAAGAAAATAGAAATGGTCAACAAATCTACAGTCCACTAAGCCTACAGTGTTCTCACATTCACAAAATAGAAAAGAATCTATACAAAATTATATAAATTAATAAAAATAAAAACCTCTTTTAATTAAACGCAATTACATTATTGCTATTACAACTGTAATAAATCTGAATAATTATCATGTGCACAAAAGCCACTAATAAAGAGTTGAAATTAACTCGTAGCTATATAATGTCAAATAATACGATGAATATGTCAAGGATGAATGTAAAAAAATAAGATAATAATAAATATGGTAATTTGGGAGCAGTTAATAGACTCTTACATAATTATGCCGTTAATGATATACCAGGGAAGCCACATGTGCAGAAGGAATTATTGCCAAATTTCCTTGTCTTCAACATAGTCTTTAATTTTGTAATATGCTTTCTTGATAAGAACACGTTTGATGTGGGTTTTGAACTTCCCATCGCTAAGTTCTGTAACAGACTTTGGCAACTTGTTATAAAAGCGGATACTGTTTATAAGAAATGACTTGCTTGTTTTAGTTAATCTAAATTTGGGTATCACAATTTCATGTCTGCTACGTGTATTTATATTATGGAAATCGCTTCTTATTTTGAAAAGTCCTAAGTTTTTGCGAACATGCAAAATACTTTCTAAGATATAAAGAGAGGGCAGAGTCAGTATGTTAATTTCTTTAAATTTGTCTCTAAGGGACTCGCGAGGACCCATTTTATAGATCGCGTGGATTGCCCTCTTTTGTAGAATGAAAATTGAATCTACGTCAGCTGCCGATCCCCACAGCAGAATGCCATAAGACATAATACTGTGGAAATAAGCAAAGTATACTAACCTAGCTGTGGCTATATCAGTCAACTGCCTTATTTTTCTAACTGCATATGCAGCTGATCTTAATCTACCTGAAATAGTTCTAATGTGGGCACCCCATTGCAATTTTGAATCTAAAGTAATGCCTAGGAATATAGTTTCCGTTATTGCATCTAGTTCTTTGCCATCAAGTTTTAAATTTAGACCTACTTGAGGTACATTTGGTAATGAAAACCTAATACATTTAGTTTTGTTCGCATTAAGTAAAAGATTATTAGCTGCGAACCATTTTGAAAGAACAGCCAGACTATCATTGACATGTAAGACATCTGTATCTTTCCTGTCTATTTTAAAAATAAGAGAAGTATCGTCAGCAAATAAAATTATATCCGATAAGTTAGCCATCATGTAAGGAAGATCATTTATATAAACTAGAAATAAGAAAGGGCCGAGAATTGAACCTTGAGGCACGCCCATTTTAACTAGAGACCCCGTAGACGTCGCCCCATTAACGTTTACTTTTTGCTCCCTGTTGGATAGATAGGAAAGAACAAGATCAGCAGCTTGTCCACGAATTCCGTAGTGGTGTAATTTACAGATCAGTGTATTGTGGTCAACGCAGTCAAACGCTTTTGAGAGGTCACAGAAAATGCCAATTGCATCCTGGGGCTTCTCCCAGGATTCCAAAATGTGGGTGATGAGTTTTACTCCTGCGTCAGTCGTCGACCTACCTTTCGTGAAACCAAACTGGTGACTATGTAAAATCCCATTTGAATTAAAATGTGACAACATCTGGTCTAGCATGATTTTTTCATATATTTTACTTAATGCTGGTAGCACAGATATTGGTCTATAATTTGAGGGATCACTCTTACTACCCGATTTGAAAATTGGTACTACTTTACTATGTTTCATTAAATCAGGAAACGTACCGCTATCTAAACATTGATTAAATATGCCAGTTAGAACAGGCGCAATTGTGTCAATGATATTTTCAAGAACCTTAACGGAAATCCCCCATAAGTCTTCAGTGTTTTTTATGTTAAGACTTTTGAATGCTTTTTTAATTGTGAAAATAGAAATGGGCTTGAATTCAAAACTTGGAATGTTCTTACTGTAGTGTTCTTTTAGAAGAGATTCAGCTAGTATAGATGATGAGGGGAGAGATTTCGTAACCTTTATTGGGATGTTGGTAAAGAATTTTTCTAGTGTCTCAGCAACTTTTAATTTATCTGAAATGGTTTCATTATCAATTTTTAAAGACAATTCATTCTGATCTCGCTGTTTTGTGTTTCCAGTTTCTTTGTTAATTACCTGCCACACAGTTTTTATTTTATTGTTAGAAATATTAATTTTGTTACTTATTAATTTAGATTTAGCTTGGGCGCAGACTCTTTTAAATATCTTAGAATAGTTTCTTACATAATTATGAATTGCTTGATCAGAAGTCAATGATTTTTCGTTATATAAATTATATAAAATATCTCTGCTTTTTCTAATACCAGGAGTGGCCCATTCATTAAATTTTGGTTTGGTATTGATTGTTACTGTTTTTACAGGACATGCTTTATTGAATTCTTGGCATACTGTAGAAAATAATGTACTGTAGTTTGTGTTGGGGTCTTGTGAATCAAAACTAGCTGTTGAAAGATTGCTAAGAACATTATTATTAAATATCTTCAATTTATTTTTAGTAAGTAGTCTTAACTGAAAAGTTTTATCTAAACGTAACTTTTTATCTGATTCAAAGGATATAAGTTGACCTGTATGATCAGACCTGACGCCACTAATTAGGGACCAATCTTTTATTTTACAATTAGTAAATACATTGTCTATGCATGTAGCCGAGGTTGCTGTTATTCTAGTTGCTACATTAAATATACATTTTAAATTGAAAGATTTAAACAATGAGATAAGCTTATATTTATCCGGTGAATTTACTAATAGATCAATATTTAGGTCACCACAAACAAAAACTATTTTATTATCTCTAATAAGTTTAGTTAGTATTTCTTCCATTATGATTAAAAATGATGACAAGTTTGAGGCTGGTGGTCTATAAACACATAAGAAAGTATGGCCTTCAACCTCTGCACATGCTACCTCACATAAGCGATCAACAGAGCAAGCAGTGATATCCTTCCTTTCCTTATATTTGAGAAAACTATTACATAATATCAAGGTACCACCCCCTAATGAAGACCGGTTGTACGCACTGGCAACTGAAAAATTATTTACATTAAACGACATTCTATCTGGTTTTAACCAGGTTTCACAAAAACATAAGATATCCATACAATATTTATCTATTAACATTTCCACGTCTAGGATTTTGCCAGAGATGCGATTTATATTTTGGTGATAGAGTAAAATATTCTTATTATGCTTCTCTTTTGTCGATTCTAAAAGTTTGAAGAATTTATTACAGCATTATTAGAAGTACTAGATAATGCTGTTTCGTCACTTAAGCTAATCTCAGTTAAAACATTCATAACTGCGTGTATATTGTAGGCTAATAAAGTAGCTAAAACATGTTGGCTTTTCTTAGGTAAGAACATCTGCTCCTGAGTCAACACAAAGTCTCTAACAAAATTGTTAGTATCAAAATACAATAAACGGTCACTATGACGACATGCCAAAATATGCATAAGGTTATTTAAACTAAAAATGTAGTTGTTATCTTGCTCATATAACTTATCAGAATATGGCAATGCACATAATATTAATTTACCTAATTTTAATTTAAGTAGGGTGTCAATACCATTAACTATGTCCCTTTTAGTGATGCTCAGACTGTTTCCAATTAAAAGAACTACAGTAGTCTGCTTATTCATTGGTGTATGTTTTATTTTATGAACAAGCTCATTAAAATGCAGGTTATGGTAGCAACAGTTAACTATAGTATATTCGGAGCGATTATTTAACAATGATCCAAAACCTGCTCCTAATCTATCTGAATAGACCAAAACATTACTTTGAGTGGGATTGATAGTTTCTAAAGTATGAGTTAAAATGGGTAAAGCTGTAGGAACAACATGCTGTGACATGAGAGGTGGCGGAGCGGGAGAACAACTACAGGTCAGATTGTTTGTCAGTGACTCACAACTCTCTGCATTGCACTTCACCAAATTCACCAACTCACAGTCCCCTTGCAAGCGGTCACTTAACATTTTTTGGCTATACTCATACTTACAAAGGATTTCCTTAAGTGAATTTTCCCTGCTCAATAATTCCTTCTGAAGGTTCTGTATGTCAACATCATAAATTTGTCTGCTACTTTCCAACTTATCATTACATACATTTAATTGTGTTTGTAAGTAGAAACGCTCTTTCCTAAGATTAATGTTACACTTATAAAAATTATGTGTTTTCATGAGTTTTTTGTATTTTTTAATATTTCTAGTGATTTTAATATATTTCTTGATTTTATTATGACTAGTTAGGATGGGACATTTAGTTAAGGTATCTTCCCCAGTCAGGTCTATGGTAACTGTGGACTTCTCACACTGCAGTCCGGATACACTGCCAACCAGCTCGTTGTAAAGATAATTGGTGCTGGCAACCTGTTCGCTGGCTTTCAGAGAATTGATGTTGGAAATTTTGTAGTGTGCCTTGCACAATTCCGCTTCAAGACCTGATATACGTTTCAGTGCCTGGTCATGAGTGTCACTGCACTGTTGAAAGTCTGACACTAGTTGACGGAGATGGTGATGCTGGTCAAGTATATCCATGTGCTGGGTGTGAAGTTCTACAAGCTGGTTCTTGAGTTGAGTGTTTCTGTCATTTACCCTCTGGACTTCAATCTCGCTGTCCTCTCTTTCCTGTAGCAGCTGATTGGAAAGTTTTTTTGATGTCTCCAGCTCCTTCAGTGTAACATTCAGTTTGTCACTGATGTCACGAACTGTGGCTCCGCGGGTCATCATATTCACAAATTTCCCCAAATGGCACCTGGAATGCGATAAGAAACAGCTGAGTCTATAGGAATCTAAATGAGTTGAAGACTTGAGAAGATATTAGATAATATGATAGTAATTATAAATGAAAAAGAAAGTTTTAGAAAAGATTATGAAAATGTGGAGGTAGAAAGTAAGAAGTTATTTTATTTATTCAGGGACTTATCACAATTTTTATTGTTTGTATGAATACTTTTACTTATTGTATTAGCATTTATTATTAGTAATTCATTATTAGCTAGCTTATTTGTACTAAGACAGTTAAGGACATACTAAGATTAGAGGTAACAAAGTTTCATCAGTTCGACAATATGATTTGTTTTAAACAATGGTGAGTAGCAAATTAAGAATAAATATGTGTGAAGTAAAATTTGTAGTGGATGTTAAATGTCTGGGGCAAGTGTTTTCGCCGTCAATTTTGCTTCCACAATTTGTCAAGCAAAATGAGACATAAACGGTGCCGGTGTGTACTGGACGTAGCTCATAACTCTGAGCAGTGTTTACAGGTGTTGTAAAGTGTGTAAATATAACTACAATATTGAATAGTTTAAAACAAAATACTCCCCGGGTTCGATGAATTCAAATCCGCAATCCAAACGTTGACAGCCGGTTGTAGACTTATCGAATTATCGATTATTACGTGTTATCTCAACAAAAACACGGCACAAACACTGAGTGTGATACTTTTTACTTAGATTCTAAGGTAAAGAATAGATTTTACACTAATTAAACACAAATAATTAATAATTTAAAATAATTTAACTAAGAGGTCGTTTTTCACGACCTGTCACAAGTGTTGCCAGCGTGAATAACAAATTAGATTACTCTATAGTCTACACAAAAACAAAAAAGGCAGCACTTTCACTGACGTTTGCTGAAACACAATAAATTCCCGTCACCGCCTGCGAGGCACCAATATATTTGTCATAGTATTTGCTCACTGATCAATCAGCGCGCGGATCTGTTTGTTCGTGCTCCTATTCCTATCAACCGGGATTAACCGGAAAATCTGTTTTAGGCGTAACGTTGCGGATATACCTACAGGGTTGAAATGATGAAGCGATTTTTTATAAATTGAGTAGGTACCTACAAGATGTAAATCGTGCTTAGTAATCAAAGTTAATGACAAAATTAATGCCTCAAATCATACATTTGGTATTTATGTTTAGACTTGATTTAATTTTAGTAATTTTGTAAATGCTATTAATGAGTTTTCACCTCTTTTTGTAAATGTTGCGTTTTTTATAAGCTTTCTTAGAATAGATCTAATCAAAATCCGATAAAAAAACATATTGTGCAGACCAAATCAACGTAAACTAATCCTACAGTCTAAAATCTAAACTGCTAAACTCACTAAGGACTAAACAACAAGCCAGTATAATTAAAACTTATCGAGGCAGAACAGCTAGCCAAACGTGAACATAACCATTATGCATCCAAACACTAATATTTGCAGTTAGTGCACAAATATTTACAGTTATAGTGCACTAAAATTCTCCGCCACAGCGTCCGTCATAAGTTCATAACACATGCATAGACTAATTAGTTTGACGTCATGAATCAACTGTTAATGAATTTTAATGCAAACTGTAGCAAGAAGTGAATCCGTTGGCTATTGAGGTCATTCTTACATCAGCCTCTGAGAGCCAGAGTAAACATGCCTGCCAGGAGACCGCGCTTTCAAAACCTTTTGGAAACATTCTAGAACATTCCAGTTTTAATACCTCCCCACTGAATTAACAACCTTGTGAAGAAGTGGTAAGGTTGGTTTTGGAATGGGTTATAGTAAAAAGTTAGGATGTTATATACACGGTTGCGGGTAGGTATTGCACCTTTGTGGAGTTCGCCCGAGGCGTTGCAAAGTTAGACCAGTGTTGGTGATATTCATTGTTGAGAGCATATGTAGTGGCTGAGATGTGCGAGTTAAGCCGTTTGTCCATGTAAAATGTATGAGAGATGAGCGTGCTTGCCGGCTGTTGGTATTCTACGTGCCAACAAACTTGTTTTAAAGTAACACGCTTATTGAATTCCAGGCTAGATTTTTGTGAGAAATATTATAGTGAGTTAAAGAAGTTATACAAGAGTTGTTTTGTGTTATTAAGCATAGTTAGGTTCGCAAAACACGACGAAAAATATGATCTTTTTTTCTAGATTTATGTTTGTTCTCTTAGTAAAATTGGTTTACTGATTTAAGGATCTGAGATTTAAGGTTGCACTAGTCGACGGCTCGAACTCGTTGGTGGTGTGGCTAACATGCATGCTATTTAGTATAGTTATATATTTATTTATTTTTATTCATTTAGTATTTATTTATCGAGTTTTTATTTATTTAGTTGCATATTTATTTAGTGAATTAGATGATATTTATAACAAAAACGAGCGTGTAACATTTCATGAACAGACCTTTGGGCGTATACAGGATTAAATTTTAACCATTGCGCAAACTTAAACAAACTAAAACTTAAAATTAGTGATGGAATATGGAAGTTTCGATGCTCTTAACTTTCAAACTAATATTTTTTTCCCAATTCTACTTCCATACAAAATAAATAATAACAAGACAAATAGATTTTTAGTTGTGAACGTACACCGTCAAACAGATGAGTAATCACCATACTACGTTTGTATGGAAGCATGACCGACTAGTGTACCCTTAAGAGACTGAAGTTTTTATCGACTTTTGTTTCTGACTGTAGTTTAACTTTCGGCTTCTATGCTTATGAACTATTACTACCTACCGATCTGTGCTCTTCGATCTTACTTACTTTTTTTCCATATCTCTATGTTGCTTTGGAATTGACTCCAATACCTAATTGAACACATTCATAATATTAGCATCGCCCTACCTATAAGTAAGTATTCTCAACAAGAACGTAAGTTTTACCCATAGTAGTCTTAGATTAGTAACCCTGCATAAGTAACAGCAAGAGATTTATAATATTACTCACGAAAGCAAAATTAAATTCATGGAAATTTATTGTATTGCAAAATAACTACCAAATTGTCCGTATATTCAAATCACAAGGGCATTTTTTGACAGTTGTATGAAATGACTATAACACGGAAAATATTGACATATTGTGCCATTTTGAAAAACAATTAATGTCCCCGACTGACTGACAAGAACTACTTTAGCTGACGTCATCAGTACAATTGCACAGTAGGCCGCGAAGGCGTCACTTACTGATTAATCTCTCTGGTGGAAATATTAACCGAGATCCCTGCGGTGACTGCAGGGCTGTCCAAGGCAAAGGTAGAAGGGAATATGCATCGATAAAGCTGTTAGGCGAAGAGATTAGGCACTGAAACTGTTAAATATATATTTTTTGTTTAATATCCTTGGAATCTGAAGCTCTAAACATTATGTATGCGTTTAAGAACTTTGCTTACACTCGGGCCCTATACTACAAACTTTACAATTACAATTTAAAATTAATTTTGTGTATCTTACAAGTATTTGTACCACGAAACTCTAAGTCACATAGGTATTTAATTGGAACGGGAAAACCTTACAAATATGTAAATTGTAGTGACTTGTAGATTGTAAATTGTAACTCATACATATTTGTACTACTTTTATTTGTATACTCATACTCATACTCATTTCTGTGGTAGGTACGCATGTTTTTCTACAATATAACAATTTTGTAGAACTGAAGATTTGTAAAGTTTTGTGGTATATAGGGACCCGTACCCTAATGGCGTAATACAACACAATCACAATCTGTTTCGATTTGAAACAAATTGCTAATCCATTGCTTCATAAGTAGGAAAAAAAATGCTCAACAACGTAAATAACGCAATAAATGTTGTTGAACTGTCAAAATGAAATAGCCATAATTGTTTAGGAAAATAAGTTACGCAATTAGGATACCGATTGCTGGAATAATAATTACTATCGACGTGTCTGAATTAAACGCAAGTCAAGTGATCCGATTGGTTGTTGACAATTCAGTCAACCAATATATCAACAGTTAACGAGCGGTTTGTTAGCTATTTATTATTGATTTTTATTCCAGCAACTAGGCGTTAGTTAATTTAATAATGATGTTTATCGTCTGTGTAATGTTTTTGACGTTTAAATATAGAGACATTTACGTTGAGACGTTGTTAGTAAAGAGTTACTAACAACGTTTACAAATAAATAAGCCCTATAACTCCTTCCCGTTACTAAACCATTTTCAAACATGTGAAAGTGTGTGCTGAAACTATGAAAGTTTTTCGTATAACGTCAATTCTTAAAGATCTACAAAATGTGACGTCTTTCTAAACAATATTAACTGAAAATTGCTACCTATAATAAATACAGCTTTATTTAAAACATCTTTCATACATGACAGTGCTTTTATCTGCTGAATACATCGATCACTAATCAATTAGTGATCGATGGCTGAATAATAAATTAGGTATCAAGTAAAGGCTCTTTCAAACAGGCGCGACACGCGACGCGACACAAAGACACCGCTCGTCGCGCGACGAGCGGTGTCTTTGTTTCGCGTCGCGTGTCGCGCCTGTTTGAAAGAGCCTTGAGTAAGTAAAGATTTTTTTTTTGTATAATCTCACCTGCGTAACACAAGTAAAAAATATTTGTTTTCCCCAGTCCTCAGCTTTCGGCATCACTCAAACAAACAACCCCTTTTGATATCTCTCACATTCAAAAACATACTTTCTGTATAAACTACAAAATACGTCAATCCTAACGGAATAAAAAACTAGCTGCTTCACAAAAAAACGTTTGTGAAAAACAAAGTCGTTTGGCATCCCTGGGACAGCAGTAACAACCTCGCTGCCTGCTTGTGACAGACCAATGGATGCCAGCCTTTGTTACCAACCCCCACTTTGTTTTGTACACTTTTATTGTCCTAGCCAATAATATTGTTTTATTTATAACAATCGTAGGCTGTAACGTTTCCTTTCTTCGTTTGCTTATTAGTAGTTACCAAATTGGGGTAAGTTATTTTCAACATTCCAGCTTGACACGATGACACAGTGGTTAGATTTATTATTATACTCTGATAATGTAGGTATCATAGAATTTATTATACAAAAATGTCTTAATAGGGAAGTTTAACATGAGATTTACGTAAAGGTACCAGAAATAGATACACTTTGAAGGATGACACACCAAATATAGAATTATTACCTATATTAAGATAACGTGAGATTATTCTTAATAATATTGTTTCGGTGTACAAACCTGCGCTATATGATCCGCTCACAGTTAATAAAACAAATATTTACTCTTCTCATCTCAGTATGAAAAGACTCAATATTTGTTCCAGAAGAGCTAAGACCTAGGATTTCGCACAACTCTTCAAATAGACAGCGTTTCATAACAGAAGGCGTCCTTCCGGCCAAGCGAAGCCAATATATTTAATGTTCGAGCCAACTTGACTCGTAAAAAGTTTAATAAGGGGCCCTCTGGCTCTCTAAGTCCCAGTTTCTGGCAAAATTGAGTAATGGCGTGGCATATTTAATTTACGGCGAGGACCAGCCCTTGTGAGGTCAAAAAGGTACCTAAGTACTTAGATCTGAGACCTGTAGGCCTGAATAATTTATCACTAGGTTTCCGACGAAGGGTTGGGTCCAACACGTGATTGAGATTCCTTGTCAACGCAATGACATGCCTAAGTACTTTATGTGTGTTGTGGAACGACACTCTTTAAGGTACGTAGTTGGCAATGGAGATTGTTTATTATTATTCATTTATTCATTCGAGTTACAATGACTCGTACACAATATACAAAATTCAATAACCATAATAAAACCACCTTACATACAACACTTACATTAACACAACATTAATGGTCGACGACTGTAGGTGACGCGCAAGTCACTGCAGTGTCGTATGTACGGACAGTCGAGCCTGTCAGCTATCATCATCAGCACGCTGTTGGGGCTGCCGCGCACCCTGCGCACCAGAGACGCGCTCCGCTTACGCATAGTTGCATAGAAGCAGTCGACGCTAGCTTCGGCAAACATGCCCGAGGCACTACAGTGCTGCGGCAGCCCCATTAGCGCTCTGAACACGTTGTTATATTGGACGCGAAGGGTTTCGTATGCTTTTTGGGTGTGATACACCCACAGGCTGCACGTGTACAATGAGGTACAATAAGCTCTAAAAAGTGTTTGCTTGAACGACTTGGAACAGCGTGCAAATCTACGGGCTATCATATTTGCTCTAATTGACAACGCCCCCCGCTCCCTCTCGATATTAGTATCGTCCCTGAGACCGTCTGTAACTACATGCCCTCGGTAATTAAAATGGTTCACTTTTACCAAGGGAACCATTTTAATGGGTGGTACTGTCACAGGACATTTAGAGCCGGCCTCAAACACCATAAACTGACTTTTCGTCACATTGTATTTCAGACCGTGTCCTTCAGTATATGCCTCACAAATCCGTAACAATGTTCTAATGCCACAAACTGATGCGCTCAGCAGCTCCATTTCGTCCGCATAGCTGATATTATTCAGGCATACTCCATCAACATGATAACCGACATGACTGTTGAGAGCAACAATTAGTACATCAACATATAAGTTAAAAAGTGCGGGGAAGCTCAACCCTCCCTGCCTCACCCCGCACTCTAACCCATATGGTGGTATGGTAGTTTATGGGGGTACGGTTTATTGAATCATTTTGGACCCTAAGCTTTCTTTTGTAAATACTCGGAGGGCTTTTTATGCTTTTAATGCCCAACCTTATTGAATCGTACGTCTCAATATTTTGGCCTTGAGTCACTTCATACCATGACACAGAAATTAACTGGTCGGATAATGTACTTGCGGACCATGTTTCTGAATCAGACAAGTGCACTGCGGGTGCAGGTGTAACTCCTGTAATTTCCGCAGATAACTTTATACGGGCGAAGATATCGTGTCTAGTGTCGCGGTCGATATTTTTGGACTAGCGCAGCATAAACCCGAAGTGCTTTAATGATGAACTTTCCGTTAATTCCCCAGGTTCAATTAAAGTTAACTAGATTTCATAAATAAAAGAAAAAAAATCTTTCTTGATAAAAATATTTTTGTATCAACATTTAAAACTAATTTTTTATTTAAAGCAGAACAACACTCAAAATAATAAAGAAAAATCAAGTAACCTTACGAAAACTGACAAGAGACATGTACTTAATTTCCAAAAGCAATTGTTATATCTCGTGAACATTCAATAACATTGTGAAGAGTCTCATCAAACTATACTGGCCTCAATTTACTATCGTGTCTATATCAAAAACTAATCCGTGGAGTTTACGTGGATCAGTAATGGATATGTGTGGCTGTGACACACAATTACGTCCACATTACCCGAGACCAACTATATTTGCAGACTGTCTCAGTTCTAAGCTGGACAACTTAAAGTTCAAATTGCCTGTGGTTGAAGGCGAGGTTGTTGTATTGCCAAGACGTCGCTGTTGGTCGCAGCGGCTGCGGTATCCGACGAATGCAATTCTGGATTGATCCCTGATTGTGCAGCCAAGATAGTTTGCTATGGAGTTTCTGATTGGCGTCGAATTACAAAAAATGTTTCATTTTTATAGCAGTATTTATATTCGTGTGATTTAGCGTCCCTGTTTTTCAGGCATACATACATACATATATGAACCTGAAAACTTTTTTACAATTTTCTGGTGAGTAATAGATGGACGCAAACGAAGGTATTATAAAATATTCCATATTCAAATCCATATTTGCGTTCCATAATTTTAACAAGATCTCACAATTACTTACAGCTAAGATACAAAACAAGACTTTTTGCTGTGTGTACAGGGTTGTAGGGCACAGCAAAAACGTTTTTATTTTATTTTGGTATCTATTAACAACTTTTACTAATTACTAAATATTAACTTAGTTAACCGGTTGAATGCCGTAATTACAGAAACAATTAAAAAGCCATTGTGTCTCGCGTGGATCCACGTTCCGGCCATACGAAGGGTTAATTATAACATTTATTTATACCGAGATCTGTTATAGGCACATCACAATCAAAATCAAAAGTCATTTATTGAAACTAGGTTGACAGTCAGCACAAATGACGTGATACAGTCCCCCAAAACGCCCAAACTTCACCACTTCCTAGTGCTGATAATTATCTGGTAAGGTTTATCCACTAGTGACTAGCTAGTTTATAGTTATTGTTTTAAGGAATAAGGATAGTGTCTCTTATCCTCAGACAAATATCGCCTATAAATGTTTCCATATATTTCACCATCGATCTACTCAACGTCCGCGCTTGACTTAAGATCTCAATTCCCTTTTTATTTATGTTTACTAGAGCGTATATTATATAGGTAACTAACTATACGTAAATCCCCAATATTACTATATATGTGGCACGAAAAGTGATATCAATCACTGATCCGACCTTATTCGATATTCACTAACGTATTTCTATTACCACCTCCGCTGGATAAAGCACTCTATATTTTATATTTAGGGTATGTTTTTGGTTGGCTATATTATTTCTGTACAGTATGGGTTTTTCACGCATTTCCTCGTGATTCCCACCGTTTGACGGGCGACAAATATACATTTATCGTGACGTTTATTACGTGACATTGATTTATGAAGTGTGTCTACAGCTTATATTCTTTAGTGAAAGAGGGAAGAAGACATTTTACTATTATAAATGGGTGAAATGGCTTCTTGGAATGCTCTGTTAGATCAGTGATTTAAATTATTGCCACACCTCTGCTACGTATGTGGTTATTATAGTATTGTTGTATTTTGGACCTATTTCGTCTTTCCTCCGCCAGGTTATTTCGTAAAATCTGACCGTAAAAATAAAGATCAATTTTGTTTTATCTATTTATTTTAGTCACTCCGATTCAGTCACTCTTCATAAACCTACGTACCTACAAAGACCTAACTATAACTACTTTCATTTCTAATTTATTTCCACCCGCCTCTGCTTGGCACATCTCCGGTCATAAACCGGTCTCGTCTCATCCACTGCCTTCTTAGCATACACGGGATATACCAACGTATAAAATAACTTCTTCACTTGGTGAAATTAAATTCTAACTTCCGCAGAAAGCTCATAAAAACTTGAGGCTTTACTTAGCGAAATAGACACAAGATGGACTTTTAGAGAACCTAAGCTCGATTTAATGATACATTTCAAGATAAAATAAATGTAGTAGGTCCCAAATAAACGTAGTAGGTAAGTAGGTCCCAAAACAAAAATAACGGTAGACAACTTTCTAAAAATAAATATTCATTTATATATAAGAACAGTTTCTGGACTACCGAGCGGCGAGAAGGTTATGCGAGAGTCGCCAAGCGATTATCGCACTAATGTGTTTACACTCTAGCGAGTAACAAAAATTCGAATTCCTATGATTAGCAGATGCTTACTATACGAGAGTCGCCTTGTGATGTTCTCGAACTGGGATTTGAAATCTCCAAAGATAAATAAAGTGTTGTTCGGTGTACTTGCCTACTGTACGATGCAAAAATGTTATCTCTGTTCGATGATAGCCTATTCGTGGCGAGCAACTAACCTCGTGTTACTAACCACGACAAAAGCGAGTATAAACAAAAAGCGAGCGGCTGACGGTTCTTTACGAGCGCGACATTAGGTCCGTACCTCAGAGCAGGCCTCGCGTTATGCCAACTGTTGCTAAATAAATAACACGCCTCGTTGGCCGCACATAAACAAAAACTTTCAACGCATACTTACAGGTAGGAACACAAGTTGTGAACTTGGGATATAAGAGTTTATCCCGTGGTTAGATGGCAATGTATGTTCGGAATAAAGTTTGTGAATGAAACGGAGAGGATGCTTCACTTTGTAAGTTTAGGTCTCTAACAAACTTCAGGGTGTTTCTACTAAGAGCAACGTATTGTGAAGTTGAATGAAATAATATTTCACTTATTCCTAATTATTTATTGATGGCACCAACTGTGTATAATAATATAAGCCCGTGATAAGTAGAGTCATGAATTGTGGGCCGCCATCAAAACTCCCGCACTACGCTAGGCCATCTCAAGGTTAAAGTGTTACCACTGTTGTGTGGTCTACTGTACAATCGCGCGGGCGCTTTCGGCTTCGAGCCGAACGTTGAAATTAAAAATCCAGAGTACGGTAAAAAAAAAACGTCGCCAGACTAGAAAAAGTGCCCGTGCGTATGTGCGCTAAACCAAAGTTAAGAGGTATAGATGTAAAAGAAAACAATAATAACTAAACAAGTTACCAAGCAAAAAACCAACATCCACATTTTCGGAAATTTCCACGCGGACAAGTTTTTACTAATTTCCCATGACAACAGAGATACGATCCCTCGTAACTTGCCGCCATGCGGTAAACTTGACGCGTTTATCTTGCGCGCAAAACACACGCGAACAAAAACCGGCGACGCGGAACTTAGCTTTGTTTACCGAAGCCGAGGAGCGACTAAATTACACAAATTAAAATGTCACTTAGTCGAGCCGATAAGCGTGTTCACTAAATTAATTGTTGACGCAGTTGCTCCTGGTTTAAGTTTAAATTGAGTTTTGTATGGGGATTTAGTGGTGTTTGTTTGTTAATAATAGACTAGATGTATTGGAATTGCCAAACTGTGAAACTTTCAGGAGTTTTCTGTAAGTTCATTTTGACTTTGAGAAATAGTGTATCTTGGTAATCTTATTGACATTTTATTAGAATATAATTATTAAAAAAATACTATTATTTTTTTCTGATTTAAGTATTGTTATTAGTGATTTCATTAGTGTAGAATGATACGTTGTTTTAATAGTGAGTTTAGACCTTTTTTTTTTGGGTGGGAAATTATCGAATAACTTCTCCCGCTCTGGGCGGAGCGGGAGGGCGTGTCAGACTCTTACTGACTAAAACCCACCCTTGTTCCTTCGGTTGCCCTGTTGCTGGGGGCCACGATCTCCCTTTCGGTTTTCTTCGCACCCCCGACAGGCATCGGCCCTAACGGACCCGTCAAAATTGAGTTTAGACCTAAAGCAATATTCGGAGAAAACAGACAGGAAACGCTATGCAAAATGTAACAGAAACATCTATTTAAACATTCAATTGCATGTTTTCACTAACCCAAATTATTCGAGCGTTGAACTCTAATACAATTCCAATCTATAAACTACTATTACGAACACTAACTCAGTTCAACTCTAGCCTACCAAAGTTGGGCGAGTAACGAACTATCTTCAGGCAGAACGAATAAACTAAGTATTCTTCGACCGTCCACACGCTCTCGTGGCCGCACTTGTAGAGTCCACATGTGCCACACAAATCAGGCCTCAGCCAGCTAAGATATCTCCGGAGCACTGTTTACTTAGCAAATAACTCACATTTGAAGACATCTGCAAACTACTGTCACACTGGTTTAACATAATTCTGGGTTGGACGGTGTCAGGGCAGCTCCTTTGATTATTTTGTAAATAGTACGTAGAGATAGAATGGGTTAGTAGCTTTGAACATTATGTTCTGGTAAGTGTTAGTAGGACGAGAAGTATAGCTAACCTTTATTGCTGTCTGTTGGTAACGAAAATAAACATGAATAAGTGAAGTAGTTTAGGTGTAAGGTACCTACGTAATTTTATTGAAACCTGCACCATAATTGCGTAACGCACTTTCAATCACGATCCGAGAGTTCTGAAGGATATTGTTAATCCATTGTTTCATAGGTTTGAAAAATTCGTCTGCTCAACAACGTAAATACCGGAATGAACGTGGGTGAACTATCAAAATGAAACCCATTGTAATCAATTGTCATTTTATGTGTGTTATATAGGTATGCAATTACGCCACACGCATAATCGTTTACACTCATTCAATAAAGTCAATTTTAATCATATTTAACTCAATAATTATCAATATTTTAGTGCACTACGGAGCGATATTTCCTAATGTCATTTCACAATATTGCCAAAAAAATTAAAACAGAAAAATATTTGACAGCTATATGCGACATTGACAACTCTTAGAATGCACCTACTTAAATTATTCGTGCTATTTCTGAAAGAAGAGTTAAAAACGTACCAATTACCAACCTAAAAGGGCCAAGGTACCTACATCAGACTATATAGCAGCGGTGGCCAACTGGTCGATCGCGCTCGATCGATCGATTGCGGCTGTTAGTCCAGTCGATCGTGGCAAAACAAGAAAAAAGTGTTAATATACCTAAAAATATTTATTAAGTAAAAATAGGTAGAACAGGCCACGCAACGTAATCACCAACTGCTGCGTGCATCAACTTGTATCATTTTTCAATCACCGCTCCATCACGTTATTTATCCTCTCTTCCACGCAGTAGCTCAGACGCAATACTCGCACTATTATAAATAAGTAGTTACTAAGAATAATTTTCAATTTTATGGTCTCTTAATAACATAAATAATACTACGTAGGTAGTAATAAGTACGAACACGTGCTACGTAGGTAGTTCCATAAAAACATTCAAGAAGTAGATCTTGGGTTTAACCAAGTTGGCCACCCCTGCTATATATTTTAATTAAATCTTTGAAATACCATCAAGCTTTGTATCACGCTCACGACGACTAAACTTCCTCCCTCAATATACACGTAACTTTCAGTTTTATTTTTTATTACTTAGACTTATCTCCCAGTTGACCTCAGATCATTACTACTTAACCGGGCTTTCCTGTGGGTGCCTTAAGCTACTACACTTAAAACCTCCAGCCAGGGGTTATTCAACTATGCTAATTAAAACTACGTGAACGCTCGCTAAGGGCACCCCCTGTGGGGTACGAACCTCGGCTTAGGGCGTCAACCGGAGGGAGGACATCACGGATGGGACGGGCTGGGTAACTTTCAGCATTCTCCAAATACTCCATTTAAACCGTTATATTGAGGAGTCGCCGCTGCGTTGTAATTTAGACGAAGATTGGTGAACAAACTCGCGCATAATAAACCTGAAAATCATAAAGTTATTATTGTTTGCTATGACCACGAAATAATAGCTTGAGCTAAGTGCTCCAGCTATTATTTAACAGGGTTAAATTAAATTATGTTGTATTACACATGAATGACATCTCTCTCCATTTGTTAATTGACCATTCGTCATTCATTCTTCGGTGAATTCACAAACATCCGTATTTTTACAACTTTCAAACGACTAAGCAACTAATCCAGTTCTAAGTGAAAGAGTTAATTTTCCTTCCCACTGGCGGTAGTGGCAATCTTACAACATTTCTCGCCTCTCGCCGCGCAATGGTGGCTGCTCAAATATTTGCGGAGCGCGTCGCTTTGCACCCGCACTGCAGCGCAATATGAACCTTGTGCCGGTTAGTTACTTACACGACGGCGGCGGCGTTACGAACTGTTCACTGAAAATGGGTATGTTTTAACCTACTTGATTCCATTAATGAGTGATGATAGGTTTAAAATTGATTTACTTGATAATTAAACGTTTTGATTGAAAACCTCTTGAAAACCGAAACGATTTGATACTTGACTTAGGACCCAATTTTTCAACCGTCAAATAACTTTAATTTGAAACATAAGCGGTGGTTTAACAGCTTTTGTATAGACAATATTTCAAACTGTCATGTTTATTGTTCAGATAAAACGCTATTGAAAAATTAGCAAGGTAAGTACTCGAGCGAACTAATTATCCGAAATTGTATGAAGTATACCAATACACCACGTTTCATAAAAAGGTACTGAAACTACAGTGAAAACGGTTAAAAAGAATATATTTTTAATTCTTATGAAACAGCTTATAAAATAAAATCGTTGGAAAACTCGGTTCAGGTTATTACTTTAATGGACCAAATCACCGTATTCGCTACATCACACTATCAAGCTTTAATAAAAAGGCACTAAAATCAGCACTATTCAGCAATCCAGCGATAGTTTCAAACGCTTTAAATTTAACTGTGAAACGAATCGGCCGTTTTAAATGGAATGGTGTGTACCTTCGCAAAAGCTGTTATTTTTATGGCCGCAAAACATACAGGGAGGCGCGTGTACTCCGCTATGAGCGCTCGATTAAATATTTCTGTTTGCAGCGCGGTATTAAGGATTGTCATCAACTTTTTGTTCAAGATTTTCATAGGCTTTGTGAATGCGTTTTTCCGAGGCTTCCATTAAATCAAAAGGGTATTAAGCATTAGTGCATTGTATGCTCATTATGTATGCATGAATAAAATATAACGACTTAGTAAAGGCGTGAAACTGTATAACGTATGATAATAATTCGGTTGTTCGTGTCGGTAAAGAAAAACATTGTAGTGTTTCCTCTACCACGAATAACCACAAACATAATACCAATACCTTGAACATCAACACCAATACGTCACAATCCCTCTATAAGATTACCACTCACCCACAATCCCCGTGGGTGTAGCAGTGACGACAAGTCATTACAACAGGCATTGTGTACACACGGCTCAATAACAACTAGTAATCACATTTCGATCACAAACCTCCTGCTGGGTACAGTAATCATGGCTGCCAACCCCTCAGTATAAGCTAAGTCCACCCATAGAACATTAGATGAAAGGTGATTATTGAAATAGGACGACCTATTCTGTTTTTTGGGATTACTACCACGTAGAGATTTCGCAAATATTTGTTTAGGGTTTCCTGCTAAAATCCTTCGTTTTATCTTGTCAACCAGTCCCTTTCGTTCGTCTAAACATGTTATCCTAGTTTTAAATTATACATATATATATATAGATGTATCCTAATAATCGTCATGCATTTGTTTTTGGAATTTTCCCGTAACATTTTTTTATTAGAAAAACCTTGTAAAATGTTATATCATCGTCATTTTACTATGAAAACTTTTAATTTTCAAAGAATAAAACTGCAAGTAATACATGCATGAACAGCATTGTTTTATAGCTAACTGCTAACACTGCCCTCGTACGTCACTAAATTAAAATTGCGGAGACAGGAGCACACAAAAAGTTATATTATGTTGTCCGTTCTTATGAAATAATGCGACACAATGCCTTTATATAACTTCATCCCTTTCACTCTATAACGAAAACTTTTCTATCTCTTTCCCTCATGTAGACTAAAACCAGTGTTACGATGTATATTAATCTTGCTTTTAAAACAAATGTTGTGGACTGGTGTAGTGATCAACTCACAATCGCCGGCTATTACGCGAAATAACTTTAATGAGCGTGGCTTTTGACTAACAACGAGTGATGCAGACAATAATCAACAACAACGGCTTTGATATGAAATTTGATTTTTAACTGAAATTATTTAAATCTTCTACTTTGAAAAATATAAGGTATTTTCAATTAGATGTGTTTTGTTAGTTTAAAAGCCGTTGTAATGTTTACTTTGGTACCTACACAAGGCTAATGGAATATCATGATTACAAACAGTTAACTTTAACCAACTTAATAGAAGTCTGCCATTTCAAAAAACTTTCTTATCTTTAAAAGTTCAATTATGAATTATTATTATTTTGTATATAATATTTTATCACATCATTAAATCAATGTATCAGACAACGGCGCTAGTGTCGCAGTGAAATATGGCCGCCATCTTGAAATATAATCTGTGGCAGCAATAACTGTCACCACTCCGATGCATCATGGCGGGCTATCAGGGTGAGCGCACGTTTTTGTGGTCAATACATCACTAATAAAGCCGTATGAGACCCTGTCTTTTATTTTTGTCGTATCAAGATAAATTGATTAAGAATATATGTTTTTTTTTTTTCTGTAATAAGACGGGGATATTTTATAGCTTGGGGTTGAGATGCATGCAATATTTGAAACTGTCTAATAAACATGTCATAAACTTTACAACTTTTTTTGTTATTGTACCATCAGCTACATAAATGTCTATTAACAGTGTCACTTTGACAATAATCAAAATTGATACTAATGATTCGATAAACTGCTTTTTACCTTTTTTTTTTTATTATAGGTACGAGTTAATATTCTTTTACTTTTACTTTTCTTTTGATTACAATTAAATATTTTGCTCAATAGCTAAGATTAAAAAAATTGAAGTGTTCATTGACTTTTATTTCTGACTGTACTAACGTCTATTTTCGTAATCATTTGTTTATTGCTTTGTCTAGCAGAATAACATATTTAAATTTGTATTACAGAATTTTCTTTATTGCCAAGCAAACCGTAGTTTTAACTTTTAACTATCATGGGTGATTTAATTTAACATGCTCTGTATAAAATCCCAATTATATTTGGAACAAAGCGGAAACAAAATGGTTATACTAATAAAGTTCACAGAACATTTGATATTTACATTAAAACGAATTAGGCGCTTCACGTTTATAAGCGTGAAATAATTTGTTGCCGCCATTTATTAAAATCTAATAGCCCGTGACGGTGCCTGCAATCATTCTGTCCATTAGATTTGCGCATTTACGTTGTTTATTTTTAGAAAGTTGTATTTAAAAATTTAATTGCAGTGTGTGCGCAACTTATCATATAACCTCAATATTAATTATGTGGCAGTTTTTGCAGTCATAGCAGTGATAGCCTGTCCCGTGACCGTCGGACTGCCAAGTCATAGGTCTCGAGTTCGAACTTAAGGCACGTACCTCTGACTTATTGAATTCATGTGCGTATTGTATAATTTAGCACTTGCTTCAAAAACGGTGAAGAAAAACATCTTGAGGAAACCAGCATGCCTGAGAGATATTTTTCGACGGTATGTGAAGCCAAGTCAGAGGCCCATGGGTTGTTTTAATACTCTGACACCAGGTTAGTCACTAACCACACGAAAAGAAGAAGCACGTTTTTTTGCAAAACTAAAAACTTTTGCAACGTTCCTTACAATGCCAGAAATCTCAAAAAAATATTCTTCACATACAGTTTGCAGGAAGTTTGAACGAAAATATTGATAGAAATAATATTGGACCGCCATCCCGCCATGTTTGATGCGTACGTAGAAAATATTGGGAGGCACACATTTTCTATTCTTGTTCAGGAATGGAAAGAAAACAACTTGTGGACTGTTTTTTTTTACCTTTTGAGTGGCAAACCCGCATACAGTGTTTCAACTCGAATTAACGGTAGTTTCGTCAAAGCTCGGTGTTAAAATGTGAAATATTCTCTGAAAATCAATGATCTTTCTACTATCCTTGCTATCTTATAGATGCGAAAGTTACTCTCACTGTTTTTAAGAGTGAACGGATTTAGATGAAATGCGGCACACACGTAGACCATGAACATAAATTAGACATTGGACATAAATGATATATTTTATCCCGGAAGTACCTACTTCCCCGTAGGATAATTTCCGACCTTCACGCGGGCGAAACCGCACGTTCAAGCTAATTTCTTATAATTTTCGCAATAGATAATAGATGACTGTATGTCTGTCTGTAAACGTTAAATAGTGTTACTGAAAATGAAACCGTAATACATTCCCTATCAGGAACAATCGCTTTCATTGCAAAACAATAATGTAGCAACATTAGCCATTACAGTCGTCCGTGGACGTTGACAAACGATGGATAAATGGGAAACGCTGGAGACGGCAATAAATTGCACTAATTGGTAGCTCGCTGTACTTCCTACGAACACGAACAATTATTGAAGAGATATTATTACGTACGTTTTTAGGAATGTTTTGTGGGTGTCACTATAATTAGAGAGAATTGAGTATTTGTTGAAGCTTGGTGTCTTCTATCCTAAAAATATACCTACGTTTACATACATGTTGGTGAGATGTGTACCTATGTATACAGGTTTAGCTATTATAGGTAATTGCCTAGCGGTTTCCTAACTATGTAGGGGTCGACTTCCTATCTAAACGGATGCTTTTTATTGAGCCTATACTGTCCCACTGCTGGGCAAATGCCTCCCCCAAGTCCTTCCAGGAACTTCGTTTCCACCCCAAAAAATGCAGAATTCATCATCTTCCTAGCCTTTTCCGACTATGTTGGGGTCGGCTTCCAGTCTAACCGGATGCAGCTGAATACCAGTATTTTACATGGAGCGATTGCCTATCTGACCTCCACAACCTAGTTACTAGGTAACACGCCTTGGTAAGGCTGGTTGTCAAACTTTTGGGCTTCTAACTACCCGTAACGACTGTCAAAGATCTACTAATGACAGCCGGGACCAACAACTTAACGTGCTTTCCGAGGATGGAAGGGTCTTGGTACGTAAAGATGGTCCAACTACGGCAAGCGTAGCTTAACCTGATCGATCGACCCGTGCGGCTGTTATTACTTTGCTCCCTCCAAGAAATGCAGAATTACGCTTCAGAAATTGTCAAATATTCACAAGTCCAATCACGACAGTGTAGCAGAAAAATCAACGTAAAACCGACCACAAAAAGAAAAAATAGTCATCGAAACATCTCAGCCACTCAGCACAGTACAGTTATCAGCAGCGATCAGGCGCGCAATCGATCGCGCCTGTGTGATCCGACTGATCAGATCATCAATCAGCGAGTGTGCGCGCCCGTATTTGCGGACACGACGCCGCGCGCCGCCGTCAACAGTTTGCTGCAATCTACTCGCGGTAATTATTTACTAACTGTGGATTGTGTGTGTTTACAGGTAGGATGGGTAGAGTGGCGTGAAGGGAAATATATGTGTGTGTATGTGTTTGTGATTTTTTACCGTTGATATTAAGGTAATTTTGAAATAGAGGAAGCTTTTTAAACAATATTGATAATACTTTTAACATTTAAAATTCTGTGTTGTTTTTGAGTTTTTGTATTTGTCGAACACGAGGCTTTTGGCTACTTTGGATGTATTACTGTGTGTAATGTGCGTCTTATTTGTGTTTTCTTTCCTTCTTTTCCTTTTCTTTGATTTTTTTATTTTCTTTACCTATAGGCGAGCAACAAGCAATAGCTGACGAGGCTATCGGAAGATATCCCCGCTTAGTTAATTACGTAACAGAATCATAACATCACGCCTGTTTTCTAGGAAGGGTTAGGCAGAGGTGTACACCCACATTTCACCAGTTACGTTTAAGTCCCAGCCCCGGGTCAAAGGATCGGAGGGCAAACCGGGGCATGTGACCCGGGCGCCAACTTCACGGGCGACAAATTCAAGCGTAGCAGACAAGTGCACCACCCAGCACACAAGACGCACAGCACATAGTAATTATACTTTCTATTTATTTTTTATTTTTTTGTAACAGTTTTGACGCCCCTGTTCGATTGGCGCATATCGATCGATAAAATTTGATTAATATAACTTAGCGCATCCCTATAAAAGATTGGCGGGGGCGGCAGATGGCAGTGTTTGCCCCACCTCAAAAAAAAATCTAGATCCGGGGCTGTTAAGTCCCATGTAATAAGGGGCGAGTCTATTGCCACCAACCGGGCAAAAATCTAGACTCCGGGCTGCTAGTAATTCCTGATGGAAAACACGATAACACTTGCTCGACCCGGGAATCGAACCCAGGACCCGCTCCGCAGTCGTGACCACTAGACCAATCTATTTACTTATAATTGCATTTTACTTCAAATAACTTGAACACCCGCGTACCTCAGCCAGATCATGAGTGAGACAGAATAATTTCGATCGTAAACCAACCGATATTTAGAAACCTACAGGTGTACTTATCACTTTTAATGCCTGTTACACAATGTCCGAACAGTCAGTATTCACCAGGCTTAAAAACCGGCCAAGTGCGTATCAGACCACGCACAATGAAGGGTTCCGTAGGTGGGATGAATTTATCCTAAGTACAAACTTAACATTGTAGTAGAAAACATGTTCTCCCATACGGAATGTATGGGAGAACTTGTACTCAATACACAATGTTATTTTTTTTTTTTTAAAGTGGGGGGACACTTGACTCTAACAATTTGCACTTTGAAGCTTAAAATTCGGATCCCTGAACTTCACAATATTTTTGAACGACCTTTCCAACGACACACCATGGGATAGACGAGAAAAAAAAAACATCGACTTTGCGTGTTCCCCTATAAAAATAAAGGTACGTGATTAATATGTATAGTCATGCCAAATTATAGCTTTCTAGTACTAACAGTCTCTGAGCTAAGCCGCGGACAGACAGACCGATATGGCGAAACTATAAGGGTTCCTTGTTGACTACGGAACCTGAAAATGGGACAGAATTTAAATAAAACGAGCTTTTTCCCGCGGCTTCACCCGCGTGGAGCTCGGAAGATATCCCACGGGAACGTTTTAAAAAAGTATGCTATGTCCTTATGATTTCGTACAGCTGTTAAAGCGTCAGAAGGAAGCAGACATACTATCGCATTTATAATATTTATTAAGTATGGATTATCTGCCTAGTACTTTAACGGGAAGTTATTTTGCAGGTTGTTAAACAAGCCCTCTCCGTCTCCCTCTCTCTCTCTCTATTTTTAAAGATATTTGGTGAAACCAACTAAGTGCGATTACAATACGTAGATCCACAAACATCAGTAGTAAACGATCCCTGTCGCGGACAGCGGTCGAGTGAGGTGGATGTAGGTCGAGCCAATAAGGTATTTTACGTTTATTTATTTATGGTAAGACGCTGTCTGTTATGCTGTGTGATGTTTTGATAGAGGAGAAAATATTCATGCTACCACTCAGTATTGATATTGATAGTGCAAACGAAACTCAAAATGTAAAAAAACTAGCTTTTGCCCGCTGCTTCATGCGCGTGAAATTTCTTGTTCCCCCGAGCCGTCGCCCGCCCGCGCTGTTACTTTGATTTCGCTTAACGTTCTTTCTGACTTTTTTACTTTTGGTTCGGCTCCTAAGGGTCGCAGCGTGATGTTAAATAGCCCAAAAGATTTTTCAAATCCGACTAGTAGTTACAGAGATCAGCTCGTTCAAACACACAAACAAACGCTATTAGTATAGTATAGATTACATTGAACATAATAACTCCACCGCCACCACCTTACATGCCGCCGACGCTGCCCTTAGCACAGTTTGCTACGGCGTAGCTCATGGTGTGCGACGGTGTAGCTGAGGCTGAGCTACGGCGTAGTTTAGGCTGTGCTAAGGAATAGCTGAGACTGTGCTACGGCGAAGTTGAGGTTGTGCCACGGCGTAACTCAGGCTGTGCTGCGATCGTGCAGTTCGCTTGAAAAGTACCGATATTATAAGGGGAGCATTTTTTTTGGCATGTCATAACAGTTCAATAACCTTAAATACTTCCTAAATGTACTGAGTAAAGAAGAGGTACACGATCTTTCATTTACCAGCGGTACGTTCATCAAATTTTATTCTGCCAACGTAAAGACAGTAAGTAATATAATTCGGTGTACATCTTTTATTACGGTAACTACATACCTACGTCAGTCTTGCGAGCCGCGAATAAATTATGTTCCCTTCTTCACTCCCCTGGGGTAGGCAGGGCTGTCAGTTAGGTTTTACTCGCTATAATTCGTTTAGGAAGATATTTGGGAAGTTGCTTAGTTAATACATTATTTTATTTTGTGTAGACGTACCTAAACTTTTAGGACATATTGATTCAGTGGCATGCCAGAAAATAACTACATATTACTCATAGCTAATATAAGGCACAGAAAAAAAAAAAAACGATTTTTATCTAATATCATATCGATTGTTAAGTTTGAAAATCCGTCTGATTTCTCAAATATGTTACACACTGAGTATTAACCTAGTGAGGCAGGTATTCATTATGAGTATGATACTGCGTTTCTATTTACTACTAACAATTTTAAACCCTTTTAAAACTTCAAAATAAATAAACCACTCAACTAAAAGTTTGTCATCCCTGCTTCAGCCCATCAGAAAGCCTCTTTTGTATGTAAATGTTTAAATAGGTTTATCGAGGACACATTAGGGTGACACCTCTCATATAATATTCACTGTCCGCTGAGACCTGATGACCTTCACCTTGTATTGGTTCAGAGCACGAAGATGAGTAAGATTTTCAGCAAATATTCAAATTCAAATCAAAATATAATATTCCACATAAACCTACAAGGGCACTTATGAAACGTCAGAAGCTAGGTGTACGGTTCCAATTGGTCACTTCCTATGGAGAAGAGCCGGCAAGAAATCCACGTTTAACTCCACTATTATACCTAGTCAATATATGAAGTAGATACTAATACCAGCGACCCGCTCTGCTTCCCACGGTTTTTATGACTTGACAAAACATTCTGATTTCTTTGTTATATAATTATGTCAGTTTAATTATTAATATATTATTTATTTATTTGGCACCTCAACGACTAACTCACTTAAACATACACATACAAAAATCACATACAGTTTTAGGTATTGTGAACTCGTCACTTATAGAAGTGCACAGCACTAGCAGAGAACTTAATGATTATAGGACGTTTTAGTTAACGTTAGTTGATTTAGCTGCAAAGAATAAAAAATAATTATGTTCACAAATACGATGGAAATTACAATGGAAATTACAGAAATATTTAACTACATAACAAAAAAAAGACTTAAAAAGATGGAAATGGAAGTGGATAGAATTTTATTAATAGGAGGCTTGTGTCGCACTGAGGTCTTGAGACTCCGAGCTGGTTAAAATTCTCGAACATCTTGAAAATTCTCGAAAATTCTGATTATACAAATAAACCTTTCAGAATAAATTTTCTAAATGATGGAAAAGTGCATCAAAATCCGTAGCGTAGTTTAGAAGAACTCGGTCAGAGACAGACACGAACAGCGATCTTAATTTATAATTATTATCTTCAGTACCGACCAAAAGTTCATAGGCAACCTCACAAAGCAATAGACTGACGCTTCTGTTTTACTTACGACCTTCTTCTATAAGTTATTATAATACTATAGACATGCACAGTACAGACACACACACTCACTCTGTCTGCAACTCAAAGTACCGGCTGGCTCCGGCTGCGGAAACGTCACGCGTAGGTACGTCAACCTCTAAACGTGCCTACGCTGCTATTGTCACCAGTGCCAAAGCAGATGCGTCGCAGCCAAAGCAACGAACCAGAAAAGGGGAAAAACAGAAAAAGGGTACTCAACTTGCCCTGACTGCGGTCCGTAGCTCCTTGCTAAGAACCTGCAGCCAAGTTGATGAGGAGGGTTTCACGAAAGTAGAAAGGAAGAAGAAGAAGCCCTGTTCTCGTAACTTGTGCGACACCGCACCGAGTGGACCCAATATGCTACTACGCCCTGCTGTGCCTACGACGCAGCTTTACGTTTCGCGTCTGCATCAGTCCACTACAACTGAGGAAGTCGTGCAGTATTTAAAAGTGAAGACCAACTGGACTTTGAGGGTTAAAAGGTTGTAATCGCGCCACAACATCCACTTTAAGTCATTCGTGGTACGAGTTCCAACCCACCATCTACAGACTTGCCTGAAAGACGACTTTTGACCGAAAAGTGTCGTTTATCGATGTTTCCGAGGACACACGCAGCGATACACGACGCCGTCAACATTATGTGTGTATTCTATTTATGGGCCTTAGTTGCCTGATAATAAAATAATAATTATTTTATTTCATTAAAATATTTATAAATTATATTTTTGAATATTAGTATATAGAAAATATAAAAACATTTAAAAATATAAAAATAGTAGCCCAACGGTATCGGGTCCAAGCTACTGGCGATCAAGGCTTCAGAGAAAGGAACCTCCTGACCATGCGAGCCGTGTCCAGGAGTACCTACCGCTTTCTGAATTAAGCCCTTGATCCAGCTGCCCAACGAGAGCCTCCTTAAGTGTTGGTCGAGGATCTTGACAATTAAGCCATTGCATTGGCTGTCACGACTATCGGCATAATGATCGCTGAGTCCATATCCCACATGTCGACAACCGCGTGAGCCAAGTCAAGATACTTGATTTGTTTGTCTTTCTCGGCTTTCACGAGGTTCCCGTCATGCGGGACCGTTATGTCAATAATCATTGTGCTCACTCTACTCAATCCATAACCACTATATTAGGTTTATTGGCAGCAACAATCCTGTCAATGATGATGGATCCTTTCGAGAACTGGGCTGGGCATATACCAGTCGTACGGCAGTTCCGATTCCACAAGGCCGTATTTCAGAGCAAGTTGCTGATGGATAATCCCGGCTACAAGGTTGTGTCTATGTAAGCACTCTTCGTTAGCTAGACGAGAATACCCGGAGATAATGTGTCGGATTGATTCTCCCGGACGGTGGCATGCCCGACAGATGCCAACCGTGCCATCCTTCACAATAAATCTCCGGTAATTGTTCGTCACGATAACTTCATCCATAATTGCACAAACAAAACCTTCGGTTTCCCCAAAGAGGTCACCAAAACGCAGCCAGGTCACGGACGTAAATTTACATCGGGAATGAAATGAAATGAAATGAAATGAAATGAAATGAAATGAAATTGTTTATTCTGTAAATAGGATATCGGAATCACTTTTACACGTCATATTAAAAAAAAAAAATAAGCTAGTTGAGTTCGGCGTTTCCTATCTGACTACTCTGAGAAGAAAGGCCGAAACAAACTCAGAGGTCACAGTCTCTTTTAAAGTCCAGACATAATCTTGGTCAGGCCATATGAGGACCATGTAGATTAGTGTCTGAAATGGTCTTTTGAGGAAAGAACCACACAGATTTGAGTGAACCTGTCCAGTCAGTGCAAGCATTTGTCAGTAATCGTGGAGCTCAACTCAGAACTTAAGGAGCTCAACTCGACGAACAATACCAAAGAAAGGACATTTGGGTAGGCCGCATAAACTACTCAAACTGCCAGACCATAATTAAAACTAACTGAAAAATGAAAATAATAATGATATCCACATAGTCCTCACATTCACAATAATTAATTAAAATAATATAATACTTTACAAAGTAATCATGTCATTTTGAATATAATTTTCAACAATGTCAATGTGTATATAAAACTGGTATATTTTCATGATTTTACAAAATAATTAAAATGTTAAGTTTTATCACAAGGCTTAGCAGAGCGAGCAGTTCAATCCCATGCTTTTTTATCTTCTAAATAATCTGAAATTTTATAATACCCTTTTTTACAAAGTTTGGTTTTAATACAGATTTTAAATCTATTAATGGGTAAGTTTCGAATGTCAATGGGAAGTTTGTTGTAAAAGCGTATACATTGACCCATGAACGAGTTGCCTACTTTGTGGAGACGTGTGCGATGCACAGCAAGATTGTGTTTATTCCTAGTATTTAAACTATGAATATCGGACATTTTCTTAAAATTTGATATATTTTTGTGTACATACAATAGGTTTTCAAAAATATATTGTGAAGCTACAGTCAGAATATTTATTTCTTTGAATTTTTCTCTAAGGGAATCTCTTGGACCTAGGTTGTATATGGCTCGAACAGCCCTTCTTTGTAGAACAAAGATAGTATCAATGCCCGCACAGGTTCCCCAGATAAGAATCCCATATGACATAAGACTATGAAAATAACTAAAATAAACAATTCTGGCTGTATCCACATCAGTTATCCGTCTAATTTTTTTAACAGCATAGACGGCCGAACTTAGTCTTCCTGACAATTTTCTAATGTGTAATTTTCTATGTGTGGGCCCCATTGTAATTTACTGTCAATAGTGATTCCAAGAAAAACTGTCGACTCAACAGGGTCCAACTCTGTTCCATTTACTTGAACATTGGTAGATAGCTGCCTGACATTTGGCATTGAAAATTTAATGAGTTTAGTCTTTTTTTCGTTCAGTAGAAGATTATTTACATTAAACCAATGCACTACTTTAGAGAGTACATCGTTAACTTGTTCAAAGTTGACTAACTGACGTTTGATTTAAAAAATCAGCGAAGTGTCATCTGCGAATACTACTATCTTGTGATTATCCCTTATGTGATCAGGTAAATCATTTACATAAATTAGAAATAAGAAAGGGTCCATCTAGGGTCCGGAAAAAGCGTCCGTGAAGCTCTTTACTCTGCAATACCTCACTGTGATCGTTAGTGTCAAGCACTACAGCCTTGTGTCAGTTCTCTTTAGCCAAGCAGAGTGAGGTAAGGCCCTTGTCCTACGCGACCACATCTCGATGCATCCCCATGTCGGCTTCGAGGAAATATTCCCTGAGACTGCATATCTCGCGATTGTGGAGGGTCTTAGCGTTTAAAAAGCCTCGACGTCCACACTTTCGCGGGATATACGGTATCATTACCGATGACCGTGGGTGATGCATTCGATATACAGTTAGCAGCGTACGGACTCTCCTATCCAGGGCGTCGAGTTCAGTTTGAGTCCATTTGAGTATGCCGAAAGAGTACATCAAAACTAGCATGACCCAACCGTCAAAAGCGCGCACCTTGTTTCCTCCTGATAGAAAAGTATTAAATACTTTGTTCAGGCGGCCAAAGAAGCGCTCCTTTAACGATTGCTTCATGTCAGTAACATTGATGCCAAAAGCTTTCGACATACCCAAATACTTATAGGTTTTAGATGCGGAGAGGGCTCTAATATTCATTGAATCCGACAGTTGGGTTCCCACGGATTCCAAAATTTCTCCTCGCTTTACATGCATGACAGCACATTTGTCCACACCAAATTCCATTCTGATGGCGCTACTGAAATTTTCAGTCACTTTCAGTAGCTTCATTACTTAAAAATGGTTGAGGGCAAAGAGTTTTATGTCATCCATGTAGAGGAGGTGAGATATAAGCTGACCACCTCTCCTCTCCCTCCTCCAACAGTGTGCTTAAAAGATTCAGGGCTAAGCAAAACCAAAGTGGACTCAAACTATCGCCCTGAAGTATGCCTCGCTCGATCCTTATCGGCTCGCTATTCCTCTGGATATTTCGACATCCTGGGTAGCGAAGAACCGTCCTCCATTACCTCATTCACGGCATCGGGAAGGGGCACAGAGTTGGATACAACTCTGTGCTGGATACAACTCTGTGCTCATGACCCATGAGCCATGTATGTGGCACCGAGTCATAGGCCTTCTTATAATCTATCCAGCATGTCGACAGATCCTTTCGGGAATGGCGAACCTGTTGGCTAATGGCCATATCAATGAGGAGCAACTCCTTAGTACCGCGGAACCCGTTCCTACATCCATTTTGGGCGGCAGACATGATGAAGTTGGTATCTATATGTTTGTTAATTTTAGCTCGCAAAATGGATGTAAGAACTTTATAGACCGCTGGTAAACACGTGATTGGCCTATAATTTTTGGGTTCCGCGGTGTTACCAGATTTATGGAGCAGATGGGTAACTCCTGTTGTTAGGAACTGGGGTAGCAACCCAGACTCTAAAACAGTCTGGTACTGAGTCGCCAAGCGAGCGTGTGATCTCACAAACCAACCAGAAGTTGTGTAGCCCGTCCGGCCCTGGAGACTTCCAGTTAGGTAACGGACGAACTGCACGTGCTACATCTTGGGGACAGATGGTAATAGCCCCGATTTGTGGTATTGGATCGCAGGCTCACTCGACTTCCCGAGTTCCATCACCTTCGGTGTGACTGATAGGCACCGACCAGATACCAGTATGAATGAGTATCAGTGAGGTCTTCGCAGTCATCAAAATAGTTTGACAACTGCGAATCTAGAACCGCTACTAGCGCCTTATTTTTGTTATGCATGGGCAAATGAGGTAAACGTGGTCTAAGTTCGGGTGACATGAACCGATATTCCTGAATCGCACCCTTCAAAGCACTCCTCAATTCCTCAATGCATTGGGTACTTACGTTTGTAGCCCTGTCATCACTCCCCTCGTCTGCTTGGCTTGTGTTGGACCATAGTGCTACTACAACAGTCAGCGACGGGGGAGCAATGATATGGCTACTCTACATTTCAATTCGTAGGCGATCAAGTGCTGTGTCGTTCAGCATATGATTACGCTGGATGACCTGCACTTGATCCGACAGTCGTTGTGGTGAAACGTTGACAGCTGGCTCAAGCACCTGAAAAAGAGAGAGCATCCGAACACGGTACGCGGTCAGATTATTTTTCTCCATCTGTAGCCCCATGGTATGAGCGCATGACGTTCTAAATGGTTATTATAAAGGGTCTTTGACATTTCACCCTGGGATCCCGGACCTTTGGAAGGCGTACCAGGGGCCGAAACCAACTCGCAGAGGCCCCTTAAACATTTTTAAGTGTTGGAGCACCAACCTACAATTCAACAGCAAATCCCTGGTTCGCACTATGCAAGGGCACCCAAAGACAACCCCCGGTTGGTGTAGGACTATGGCCCCTGCCTGATTAATGTTTATATGTACACGGATAAAATGGCAGGGGGTGACTTGCATGCACACTCAATAATGGGCCCCGAAAAACGGTCGCTACCACATAGTGACGTAGCGACAAGGGGGCAACACTTCCTAAGGTGCTTGAGGAGTTGAGAGGTATTCCACGGCTATCAGGACAATCCTGGAAGTACGGTCAAGATCCCTACCAGCATCTTACTGGAATACTTCCTTCCTCCGAGCACGTTTGCTTTTGCGAGTCTCCACTCAAGCCAGCCAATAAAGGAAGAATGAGGTGTGAGCTGTGTTCCTCGTCATTGTTCACTCCAGCCGGCCAATAATGGCAAGCCAGAGGTGAAGAACAAGACTTCTCCCGGGTGATTGGGTCCGTGGGG
This sequence comes from Omphaloscelis lunosa, assembly GCA_916610215.1. Lineage (NCBI taxonomy): Eukaryota > Metazoa > Arthropoda > Insecta > Lepidoptera > Noctuidae > Omphaloscelis > Omphaloscelis lunosa. The sequence goes on from OU744250.1 coordinate 22,585,589, forward strand.
TCGCTTCTGCCAACAGCTTGCCACATGCTGCCCTGCGGGTTTATGTATCTCTCTTGCTCTGGCTCCTCACCTGTTTCGGCAATGTAAACTCTACCGATACAGACCCAGAGTTCAGGAGCGCGCAAGCCCCACCACGACGTCAACGTAGAGATACGGCGGTGGGGTTATTATATTATTATTCTCATTTATTTCTTTTCAGTACATACTGTTTATATTTTTTATAAAAAATCATTAAAAAAACATTTAAAAATATAAAAAATAGTGGCCCATCGGCATCACGTACAGGGTCCAAGATGTCGATGGTCAGGGCTCTAGAGAGAGGAACCTCCTCACTATACGTGCCGTGTCTAGAAGTACTGCTTTCTGAATCTAGCCCTTGATCCAGCCGCGCAATGAGAGCCTCCTGAGGTGTAGGTCGAGGCTCTTCGCTATCAGGCCATTAACCGTAACGATTATCGGTACAATGATTGCAGAGTCCACATCCCACATGACGACAACCTCGTGTGCTAAGTCAAGATACTTGATTTTTTTTATCTTTCTCAGCTTTCACGAGATTTTCGTCATGAGGGACAGCGATATCGACAATCATAGCACGGCGCTCTCGTCGATCTATTATTATTATCGTTTATTCATTTAAAATCTTAAAATTTACATTTTTAAATATTTCTTAAAATAAAAGTATAAAAACATTTAAAAATATAAAAAATAGATTTCCGCCGGTGTCGGGAGCAGGGTCCAAGATACCGGTGGTTAGGGCTGCAGAGACAAGAACCTCCTCACAATGCGGGCCGTATCGAGGAGTACTGCTTTCTGAATCAGGCGTTTGATCCAACCGCCTAACGAGAGCCTCGAGAGATGGTGATCGAGGCTTTTGGCCATTAGGCCATTAGCCGTTACGACAATCGGCACAATGATAGCTGAGCTCACATTCCACATGTCAACAACCTCGTGTGCTAAGTCGAGATATTTTATTTGTTTCTCTTTCTCAGCTTTCACGAGGTTCTCGTCATGTGGAATGGTAACATCGACTATCATTGCGTGGCGCGCTAATCGGTCTATCACCACTATATCAGGTTTATTGGCAACAATAGTCCTGTCAGTAATGATAGACCGATCCCAGTACAACGTGGCATGGTCATTTTCGAAACTGGGTCGGGCACATACTTGTAATACGGTACCTCGAGAGTCTACAAGTTTATATTTCAAAGCAAGTTGCTGGTGAATAATCCTGGCCACTTGGTTATGTCTGTGCAAGTACTCGCCGTTAGCTAGACGCGAACAACCAGAGATAATATGTCTGATGGACTCACCCGGACGATGGCATGCCCGACACACGTCAACCGTACCGTCCTTCATAATATGTCTTCGGTAGTTATTCGTCAAGATAACTTCGTCCATAATTGCACAGATGAAACCTTCGGTTTCCCCGAAAAGGTCACCGAAACGTAGCCAGGATACGGACGCTAAGAAATCTACACTGGGCTCGTGAAGAGCCCGATAGAAGCGCCCGTGAAGCGCCTTGCTTTGCCATAGCTCCTTGCGGTCATCTGTAGTAAGTACTACAGGTTTGCGCCGTTTCTCTTTAGCCATGGAGAGCGGGGTGAGCCCGTTGTCCACTGCGACCACATCTCGGTGCATACCCACATCGGCTTTAAAAAAATATTCCCTGAGGCTACACACCTCGCGGTTGTGGAGGGTCTTTGCATTTAAAAACCCTCGACCTCCGCATTTCCGCGGGATGTACAGTCTCATCACTGATGAACGTGGGTGATGCATCCGGTTTGCGGTCAGGAGTGTACGTACCCTCCTGTCCAGGGCGTCAAGTTCGGTTTGAGTCCATTTGAGTATGCCGAAAGAGTACATCAAGACCGGCATGACCCAACCGTTGAAGGCGCGCACCTTGTTTCCGCCTGAAAGAAAACTAATTAATACCTTCTTCAGGCGACCAAAGAAGCGCTCCTTCAACGATTGCTTCATGTCAGCAACGTTGATGCCTAACGATTCCGACATACCCAAATACCTATAGTTTTCGGCTGAGGAGAGGGATTTAAGGTGTATGGAGTCCGAGAGTTGGATTCCCTCGGACTACATAATCTCCCCTCGCTTTACATGCATGACTGCACATTTGTCCACACCAAATTCCATCCTGATGGCGCCACTGAATGTTTCAGTTACCTTCAGTAGCTCCATCAGTCGCAACTTGTTGGGGGCAAAGAGTTTCAAGTCATCCATGTAGAGGAGGTGAGATATGACCTGACCACCTCTCCTCAGCCTATAGCCCAGACCTGAATCCTCTAGCAGTGTGCTTAGAGGATTCAGAGCTAAGCAAAACCAAAGTGGACTTAAACTGTCGCCCTGGAATATTCCCCGTTTAATCCATACAGGCTCGTCATTCCCCTGGGTCCGTCGACATCCTGGGTAGCGAAGGACCGTCCTCCATTGCCCCATACACGACATCAGGAAGGTGCGCAGAGTTGTATCTACTTTATACAACTCCAGCACCCTCATGAGCCATGTATGTGGCACCGAGTCATAGGCCTTCTTATAGTCTATCCAGCATGTCGACAGATCCTTGCGGGATCGACGAACCTGTTGGCTTATGGCCATGTCGATGAGGAGAAGCTCCTTAGTACCGCGGGATCCGTTCCTACATCCATTTTGAGAGACTGACATAATTGAATTACTATCAATGTGTGTGTTAATTTTCGTTCTCAAAATGGATGTAAGAAGTTTATAGACCGTCGACAAACATGTGATCGGTCTATAATTCTTGCGTTCCGCGGGATTACCTGACTTATGGAGCAGGTGGGTAACGCCTGTTGTTAGAAACTGAGGTAGCGACCCAGACTCTAGGGATGACTGGAATTGGGATGCCAGGCAAGTGTGCGAACTACTCAGCCATTTTAACCAAAAGTTATGCAGTCCGTCCGGTCCCGGTGATTTCCAGTTCGGTAACGGACGGACTGCTCTGGCTACGTCTAATGGCGTGATAAATACAGCATCCATTTCTGGTATAGTTTCACACACTCGCTCGACATCCTGCATCCAGCCAGCCTCAGTATGACAGACGGGCACCGACCAGATGCTGCGCCAGAATGCACTCGTGGCGGCATCATCCGGGCGGCACACGTCTGTCACATTTTGTTCAGGTCGCTCCCAAGTTCTATATACCCACCTCTCATCGCTCTGGAACATGCGATTCTGCGTGTATCGGTCAACCCGCCGCTTATACCGCCGAATACGGCTCGCCCATGCACAAACTTTCTGCTTCAGGAAGTCGATGCGCTCTGTGACACGGGACATGTAGTCTTGTGGGCTGATTTCAGTCCCCGAGAATGCCCGCCTTACAAAGCGCATCACTCTTGGTCGTGTATTTCCCTCCCTGAAGCAGTATAGTTTGCCGATGAGAACCCTGGCCCCATCGATACGTCGCTCGATCCTGCACTGCCAGGCTGGTACGGCTGGTTTAGGTCGAGTAGCTCCGTCGTAGTTTGGAAACTTGACGTTAGCTAAACGACATGCCGCAACAGCCGCGCAATACAGGATCGAGTGTGTATCAATGAGATCCTCGCTGCTCTCGAAACAATTCGTAAGCTGCGAGTCCAGGGCACACATCAGCGCCCTATTTTTTTTGTGCATGGGTAGGCGTGGTAATCGTGGTCTAAGTTCGGTCGGAGTGTACCTATACTCGCGAAACGCATCCTCCAGTGCGCTCCTCAATCGGTTGTTACACTGGCTACTTACTGTGGCAACCCTATCATTCTCCTCTTCAACTCCATGATTGAACCGCGGCGGGGTAGGATCAATATTTGACGCTTCTGCCGCGGTTTGTGCCCGAGCTGAGACGATATGGTTGCTCAGTACCTCTGAGCGCAGCCTATCAAGTGCGGTATCGTCCAACCTATGGTTGCGTTGGATGACACGCACCTGATCCGACAGTCGTTGGGCCGAGACGTTGACGGTTGGCTCTAGTTCCTGAAACAGAGACAGCATCCTAACACGGTACGCAGTGAGGTTAGTTCCTCCCTCTGTAGACCCGTAATATGCGCGCATGACGTTCTCGTTCATAGACTGAGTCCATCTCATGCGCTGCACACAACCACCGGCAGCGGGGACCCGGCTCGGGGCCGGTTGGCCCCTAAGTCCCAAGCTCTTCGGTGGGTATATTATTATTATTATTATTTAGTATAGTAGTTCATAATTTCTAACAATACAATATCTGACATACTAGCTCAGTGGATAAAGTGCTTTGGTTTGTGCGATTATGGCGAGCCGAGCGAGGGTTCGAATCTCATCTGCGGTTTGCTTGTAATTTTTTTTTAAATTACTGTTCATCGCTTTTGTTATTTTTTAATAATGACTAGTAGTTCGATAATCATTCGTTTTTTGTTTCATTCGTCTTGTTCACATAAATAATAAAGTTTAGCAGGTATACCACAGAAAACTAAGTAAATTACATTGAGTTAAATGTGTAAATTATTTCGATTTCTGTGGGGTAGACAGATGCAGTTCGTCACGAGTATTCACTTAATGGAAATTTGTTGGTTCGTGGTTATTATCGATGACGAGTATTTTTACTAATATCGGTGTTGTAGTTATTATTTTCAAAATGCAGTCAAATATAAATATTAAAGGGAGATCAAGTATTATTGCGCTGCGTAAAAGTAAATGCAATTTACACAAATGTCTAATAAAACCGGGCTAAGTGTGAGTGTTGTCATTTAAATATTTCATATTTTACTAAACATAAATCTTAAATCAAAGGTATTGTTGATAGAACAAAGGTATTGTTGAGGCAGAAGATGCCTTTAAAGTTTTAAATTAATTATGAGGTTTAATTCGATTACTGAATGATAAATAATTATTATGTGTAATAAATACAATGTTATTCTTTGATCTAGAGAAATACTGAGAGGGTTAAGAGGTTTGAGGAAGAGGCTTCCGTCAAATGGTGAATGATTATGAAACAAATGGTTTCATACCAACAAGATATTTTGCTGAATTATTAAACTCGTCATTATGAACCCTTCGCTGTGCACTCTGAAGGCTTGCATCACTGAAGACCAGCTAGGAAACCGTTTTTGACAGAAAGGCATAAACAAGAACGTTTCAGTTTCGCACGACAATATTTAGATTTCAACTGGGACACTGCTATATTTTAACCTTAAAATATTTACCGTACTTAATTAACAACAGATTTGTTATTGCATGAATTTGTGGTAACGATTTTTTATAATATGTTTATTATGGTGTTTGTCGTATTTCGAGCAGATAGACCGAAAATGTTTACATTATTTTAGTAATTTAGTTTATTGTTATTATTATCAATTTAGTAATAATATTATTTTAGGATTAAAATTTGAGGTTTAGTTTCAATCTTATTTTCGTGAAGAAAATGAATACTTAAGCTATAACCTCATTAACAACCAATATTTACTAAAGCCAAATAAAATGTAAAATAGTTAATGTAAACAAACTGCCCATACTTAACCTTAAAATCATCGTGTATGATGATCGTGATGTAAGTAGTTTTTTTTTTACAATTTGAGTAGTCTAATATTCTTATTTATTACTTAGTTACTTCGATCATGATCAAAGCTTAATGTTTATGGTGAAATAAATCAATTTAAAATTTAATACATTTCATAATTTAAATGTGCCAAAATAATACAAATAAAAATATAAAAAGTTTCTGGACATCTATTTGACATCTTATTCAGCTGAAGATAAACAACATTCATAAAAAAGCAGCAGTATTTTTAAAACATTAGTATTGCAAACAAAAATAATGATATTTGCAAAAAACCGCGCTGCGCTTTACGTGATCAGAACCTAAGCCAGCTTGAATCTCAGCTGCTACCAGCACATTTAAGTTTCGTTTGAATTTTATCACTATCATAAACTGGCCAAGGTCAAGCTCATTTGCTTGTGGCACACAAGCCTAACAAAAGTGACGGAAATATACTTTTGTTTTGTGTAGTACAGTGCGAGTGCGTGATGATACGACAGTGTGTAAAGCGCAAAACTGAGATCTCTGTGGTGTGTGTACCGTGTTGTTTACACAAACAGATGTGCGGACTATACCGCGTGTTCACAGCCATATGACTCTTAACGTGCCTATCCACTTTTGAACGCTTATTAAAAAGATAAAATAGATATATAAGAGAACTAAGTGGTTTTTATTTTAGATGACTATTTTGTGTGTTGTGAAAGAAACAATGAAATTAAATGAAATTGTTTATTCTGTAAATAGGATATCGGAATCAATTTTACACGTCATATTTAAAAAAATAAGCTAGATGACGTCGGCGTTTCTTATCTGACTACTCTGAGAAGAAAGGCCGAAACAAACTCAGAGGTCGCAGTGTCTTTTAAGTCTAGACATAATCTTGGTCAGGCCATATAACGACCATGTAGATTAGTGTCTGAAATGGTCTTTTGAGGAAAGAACCACACAGATTTGAGTAGACCTGTCCAGTTAGTGCAAGCATTTGTCAATAATCGTGGAGCTCAACTCTCAACTTAAGACGCAGATATATGACAGTGACCTTGAGTGGTTAGCTTGCGTGTTCTGTACTGAGCTCACGCAACGCGTCGTACCTCCAGCCAGTAATAGGACTCGCCCATCAAGGAGCGCTGTCCCAAATTAAACGCATTATTAATTTATTATACATAAAACAAAAGGTATTTAAATAAAACTCGTATACTAAAACATCAATAATTAAATTATCTTTAAAATGGTGAAGGTTTCAGAAAAAAACGCTCGATAGAATTTGCGCGTTTCTCAGTTTTTTATCCGCGTTAGACCAAACTTTACAAATTAATTTCACTATGTAATATAAAAATAATCCGAAACATGCCTATTTTAATAATATTAAGAAATTGTCTAATTTAACATATTATATTTTTTCCAAATCATTAACACTACTCGTTTAGACGTCATCTTCAGTATAAAATTATTAAAAGTCTGTTATCGTCGCCTTAAGGAGCTCAACTCGATGAACAATACCAATGAATGAACATTTGGGCAGACTGCGTAAACTACCCAAACTACCAGACCATCATTAAAACTAGCAGAGAAATAAAAATAATAATAATATCCACATAGTCATCACATTCACAATAATTAAAATAATATAATACTTTACAAAGTAATCAGGTCATTTGGAATATAATTTAAAATGATGATGTATAAAACATCTTTATTATTTTTATTTGTTGATTAATATCATTTTATAGTGTATCTTTGGCAGTCGTTACGGGTCGTCAGAAGCCCGAAAGTCTGACAACCAGTCTTACCAAGGGGTATCGTATTACCCAGTTACTGGGTTGTGGAGGTTAGATAGGCAGTCGCTCCATGGAAATACTGTATTCAGCTGCATCCGTTTAGACTGGAAACCGACCCTAACATAGTTGGAAAAAAAAAACAATCGACTTCCAAAAAAACACAACAAAGTGAAAAATAACTTAAATTTCGGAAGTTGGTGTCTTTGGTTTTAGGTATTTGCCAACGACTTTGGAAGTCGGTTGTTTTTTTTTTGTATAAGTTTTTTATTTCTCGCTTTTTAGTGGGTAGTTTGTAATTTACCTAAGTTACAACAGCCTTATCTCAACTACTCATCACCGTTTACCAAATATTGCTTTTCCCGATACAGGGACGTTAATCGTTGAGGAGTTCTCCTGGTACTTAACCATCAGCTCCACTTCTCCATATGCATTGTGACGAGCATAAATTGCATTGCAGCCATATTAAAGTAATCGAATCGCAACCCGTGAAATACTTATTATTGAGTTATTCCGGTAGCCATTTGTGGTCTTCATCATCAGTTCCACTTCACCAAATGGTGCTTTCCAAGAAAAATTGCATGAGTATATTGCATGACTATAAAAAAAGAATTATCGAAATCGGTTGGCGCGATATTGAGTTATTCGTCCATTTGTCGCGCACATACTTAATGCAAATTTAAGACTTATATGGTTTTCTCATGGATTCCATCATCAGAACTAGACCAAATTACGAGGTAACAAACATTTAAAAAAAAATACAGTCCAATTGAGAACTTCCTCCTTTTTTGAAGTCGGTTAAAAAGGCTAGGCAGACAGATGAATATTATTTTATAAATTTATAATAGAGCCCTTTGGCACTCAATCATTGTGAAAAGTAAACTCATTATATTATTCCTATATTATCGGGAACCTACAATGATATGTTTAATTAATTACAAGTAAACAAATTCATACACGTGCCTTCACAATCCATCCGTTTAACACAATAATAGATTATCATTCGCAGAAACCCGGATTGATAAACTTAACTACATGAGTCCAGAATCGTTACAGGAGCAGTAATCATTTGAAACAATAATCAGTGCTAGGTTCAATTTATAATTGTTCCATAGTCAAAGTCAATTTTAAAGTAATGTATTTGCCAGAAACACGGTACACACGATATTTTCTTCCTTTCTTTCATCAGAAGTCTTAATCCCTCGTAACGCCACGAAACGAGATTAGAACAAACCATAGATAGTATATACAGCCAGTAAGGTAGCTGCGTGGCTGACTACCTGGTACCGTGATAGCTTCTGACATTAATTTAAGTACTGCCTGTTGTAGAGTCTCACGGAAAAAATCACAATATTGCATAATTAATTTGGTAAATAAGTCGTAACATACACTTGGTGCCGAAGGTCTTTTATTTGTTATGACAGGGAACCCGGAATGTGGTTTTAACGTTTTATCTGCGGGGATGCAGCCACTAGTCCGGTTGCCCGGCTGTCTGACTGGCCCGGATGGTGGCCGGCGGCGATAAAACACACCGGTCATCGCTAACCGGACATTTCATTTCGGTGAAAAGTTAAATTACTAAGCCTACGGACGTAAACAGAATGGAAACAACTCTATTACACGAATGTTATAGAATGTTCACCAAAAGGAACCGACACTTCTGCCATGACGTGTATCTCGTTATAATGAACACACATAAACTGAACAAAAAACGAACGGGTTATACTGAACAAATTTATGTTTATGTATGTTTACGCAAACTATTTTGAAACTCAACATTGAGCCTAAACGTTAACTTCACCTTAAATTGTCAGACAACGATAACAGGATAAACATACGACGTGCTTTCCTCTATTCTAAATAATCCTAGCTGGGTTTGTGCAACCATGTTACCATTCCGACAGAGCTGGCTTTACGGTCACCAAGTCACTTTCCTAGTGTCATACCTATGGGCTTTCCTGATTTCTAAGAAGTCAACCACAAATCTCTCTCAACCAATGAAAACAAAACACGATTGATTAAACTGATCATTCAATTTTCAAGGGATTCTATAGTTATGATGTCATCACTACTTATTTAACAAGACGTTGTTTTATGTGATGGGTCTCTAACACTAACTTGATGAATACACAACAGGGGAGTTTATAATGTAGTCAGTTACTGTGTTCTGGCGCGAGGCAAATGTAAATAAATTGTTGTTTGGCAACTATATTTGTGTTTGAGTTGCGTTCATATTATTTGTAGTTACATAAGTAGAGAATTTGCATGGAACCCTAGTTACAATCATTATGGGAATCTCATGTGGAATTGAGAACTGGGGCAAATACAATGTTTTGTGATACAAATGTTTTGTTTAGTCCTCTAATTATTAGTATTAATTAATATTTTAAAGAGAAAAATGATATTTTGAATATTTGTTTTTAATAGATAAACTAAAGGAATACGTAACCGATTTAAAAAATGATTTCATTTATAGAAAGCTATAATATCAGCGAGTAACAAAAGTGTATTTTTTTAATTTTAAACCGAGGTCCCTGCGAAAATTGCAACAATGTAACCCAAGGTATCAAAAATGCTTATAAAAGTCATTATTGGACGAGCGATTGTTAAAACTATAGATTAATGTATGTTTGTAGTACTCATCATTACTCACAAAAAAGTTCGCGGGGCTATATGTCTGTTATAATTATTATGTCTCAATAACCGTTTTTTGTTCAAATTACTCAATCAAAACACGGATAGAATGGAAGATGACGATATTCGTATCATTATTAATCCTTTTCCAACTAAATAGTTTCATAATCAGGGTTTATTATCATCACGCTATGACCCTTAAGAGCCGAGCAAAACTAAAAAATTACAAAGAACGCTAAGCTAAAACGAAGTAACAGCGCAGGCGCACGATGCGAAGGAACAAGATATTGCAGAAGCTAGCTTTATTAATATAGCAGGGAGATTTGGCACAAACAGTGCGATGGCAATGTTGCGTATCTCATACTGAAAAAGTTTTTCTCCATCATTCTATATAAGTATTTATTTATTTATGCTATGACAAATGGTATACACCATGACATAATGTGACGACACGATATGTCGCAAGTTCATATAAATATTCAAACAAATGAATATCTGTATGGTCTACACTACAGACACAAGCTCGGTCAGGTATTTGTATTTGAACCTACATGTGAAATAATAACTTAGTAAACGTCCCAAAAACTACAACTACCTAGTACATACCAATGTGGCAACGTTAAAGAAAACACTTCAACCTAATTCTTATTTAGGTGGCAATATTATTTTCCATTAAAAGCTTATATCACCGAAAGACGTCGTTAGAAAATATAGGGTACTTAGTGTGTTAAATAGAGCAGTACACCCAGTAGCATAGCACGCGACCGCGGTGGCATCGTCCATCACATAAACTCTCTTTATGAGCATGTTCTATTAAATTGGATGCGATAGCACCTAATACTGTGATGTATTTGCTGTTGGCTGTCATGAAGCTTATGTGTTGTTATGTCTATCATGTAGGAAGGAGAGTTCTAAACACATTGGATGTTCCGTCAAACAGAGCTAGAGAGATGCAGTGAATTAAGACTTTTTGTGTTTATAATGTGTCGTGTGCCAAATTAACGTAATATTTTCTTTCAAAAAAGGTGACTCGAGTCAACTATAATCAAAAGGCAAAATACCAAATTTGGCTCCAAGGTATTTTGAACTAACAGACTTTGACCTAGAACTAGGCCTTTAAGTTGATTAATCCAGTACTACTACCTATTTAGCAAACCTTGAAAAGTCGAACAGCAAACCTTTTAAATATTTACATGGAAGAATAATCAAATTACGCCAGCTCCATTACGTTCGCATCCCACGATCCACTGAAGCTCAACTAAACGTATCACGCGACATATCTGCACATTATCGTGCGTGTGCGCTCACTCCGAGCGCGAATCTTTTTATGGTCAGTTATGCAATGTTCGCGCCCGAATGCGCGCCGTGTACCGCGTCCATCCGACTCCATTCTACCGCACACTTCATTGTAGAACACGCTGCGGGTATTCTACTGACTGGGAAATTACTTACCCAATTTAATTAATTAATTTTGATTTTAAATTAAAATTTTTAAAAAAATCTTAATTTTTTATGGATATGTATTTTTTTTTTCAGTCTGAGTTGCTGTTTGTCTATAGGATTAAAATCTCAGATGAGTTAATATATAATATATTTGTTTCAGGAACAAATAAGCTACATGAGTGAATAGACACTTTTGATGAAACAACCTATTTTCTCATAACAGCATCGAACCTCTAAGCAACTGGCTACAACTGTTTGTCTATCTAATAAGTTATGTGAGTCAAGGAAAAACCTTCCACCAAGCAACGTTCAAGGAAAAATATGCCCCATCGATATAACATAATCCTAAAGAACGAGCCATCGATCTCACCCAAAAGGGCTTCTAAATAATTTTCAATTTCTTACAAAAACGACTCCCTTGTCATGACACTTACTCATATCCCTTACGAAAACACTTCGTGGAATATTATTCTTGGTCTCGTGAGCTTAGCGTTGCTAAGAACGTTTTGTGAGCGTATTTTTACTAGTTATTCCTTTTTCTTCGAAGAATCTCTTTTAGAAAAAAATATCACGATGTGGTGAACGCTTGCAGTCTCATGTTTTTTTATTGTTTTGTCTTACTATTCACGACACATTGTCAAAAAATCTGACTTCAATGTTAAAGATGTAGCTTTTTAGTAGAATTTATTTCTAAAAATACCGTTTTCGAGACGTTTTGAGTTACAAGAAATGGAAATGGAATGACTCAAAATATTATTTTCGAAATCTATAAAAGGTTTCTAATAAGTCTAATTCCTATAAGCAAATACCATTAATAATTTATTTTTTCCCACACATAGCAACGTAGAAAACATATTTTCAGCCTAAAACCTCCATTCAATGCAAAAATTCAAACAGGTCGTAAAAGGCATAAATTAAAAGCCCATATGGCCACAAAATTAAAGCCGCTCCTTCACCAGTTTTGTATAAAACTTCGCTTCGTGTGTCATTAGTAAAACGTGTAATTGTAAGCCTCAAAGCCTGTCCGTCGCTCCGCAAGGCTTTGTCTCCGCTTTTTTCGCTCGCCTGAATGTCAACAGTGTTTTGCTCGTATTGCGGTGTCGTGAGCGGTCGCCAGCGTTTTTTAATAGCCATTAGTGCTGTGAGCCGATGGCCGCTAATCCTAGTGTGGTTCAATGAATGTACTTTTAAATAAATGTTGGTTTTTGCAGGTACCTCTCGGCTAGTTTTGGGGAATCGGAAATTACAACAGAGTTTTGTGCATTTATTTGTATACACAGCTCTTGTTGTAAACGCAAAGTTTGTGCCTCCAATGTAAATTTTTTTTTACAACATTTTCCAATTGGGTTTAGTGTCGTAACATTTCTGCAAAAACGCCAATTTAATGCGATAAACATTCGGTACCTTGCGAAAACTTCCAAGCTATGTATTACAAATTCAGCTGGGCAGCGACCCTGCCGTGTGAAACACCGACGCACTTGCACCCTCGTCACGATCGGCTCCACGGTTCAGCTTTTTTATTATTTCCATAAGACCACGGGAGCCCACTGCGCACTATGAATGATTTATGTGACGTTAGCCAGATAACTTGATATGCAGGTATGTTTGAAATGAATGGGTAGTCATACGAAAACTTACCCTACTACTGGAGAAACTGCTTCAAAATAATAATACCTTAATAGCAATTCCTTGCGAAGCATGTGAAGGATTTGTGAGCCGGTTACTAGCTTAACTTCAGTAATTTTTGGAGAGCGAAGTATATGTAATGCGTGCGGTCAGTTCCACCATTTATTTTGAGAAAGAGAGACGGAATACAAAATTAAAGCGATACAACTAATATGTTTCTAACACATGTGTGGTATGATTATGAATGATAGGTTGTGATATATTTTTAAAGAATACACTTATTTTAGCACTTAGATTGTTTGGTCCTGTTGGGAGGATAAGTGAAAAGCGTCTAACAAAAGTTATTTACAACGCCTATAATTATTAGTAGAAACACCGGGAGAGGATACCCTAGACGGAACTTTAGTTACCTTATTGGTGATGTTCTTCAGAAAGGTCAGGTGCGTAGTACTCGCAACCGGCGTGCGTATATTATGACTATATGTAAACGAAGCAAAAGCAGTATGTCAGGATAGTTACAGGTGGCGTTCTATAGTTTCTGCCTACCCCCATGAGAAGAAGGCGTGAGTTTATGTATGTGTATAGCAATTTTATGATCAGCGCTTTATTTCTTTGATATTGTACAACTAATTACCTACCTACTACTAGGCGGGACCGACATTCCCGACTGACGTAAGTTACGTAGGTAACGTGGAAGTGTACGTAAGTAATGATGGTTGGGCGCGTTTGGCTGGCAAGCTAAGAGCCTCATACAATTAGCACAACATTACTAGCATTAATATTATAAGACCCTAAAAAGACGATCTACTTAATGAGCACAAACAGACGAAAAGAATTATAACAGAAAGCAAAATAAATGAAATGAGAATATAGAGCGTGTCGTAATTACGTTCATAAAATAAAATAAGCGTAGAACACACTTGCGACTCATAATCTGGATACTCAGTGATGTGTGCGTACTTAATTACGACGACATTCTGCTAATTAACGTACGTATTACAGTATCACAGTCTGGAGGTGATCATTGCGTCGCTACGGCACGCTTACCCGATTTTATATAGTTTGGAATAATAATATGATTATATCTTACTTTGTTTATTGATATTCTTTATTCTTAGTATTGTTATTATATTATTTTAAATCGCCATGATTATATTATTAGTAACATCTGTTTTGTTTTTGGGATGTCTAACTTCTCGTAATGGATGTGAGAAAATACATTTGTGCAAAAAACGGTAGTGATACTTAAATGAACTCAAAAAGGTGTGATTAAAAAATCACAAGGTATGCCATTTATAGTCTAAGTCTGGGGCTCGATCGCCCACAACCTTAGTGGACGCAAAAATGTCTTAACCTTTCGGGATCTTACACGATATTTATACATTGAGCTCGATTGATAGTAACGTAAACAAACCTCCTTCATTTACACTATTAATATGAGCTCTCAAGCCACAGACGATACGCCCATCTAACGCACTTAGCCTCGGAACCCAACCCCGCTGGAAATGGCAACAAGTTACGTGCAAACTGTTCAATATACTAGCACATAGTGAGGAGGTAAGATTACATGAACTGTTTGTTGGGTTCATTGTTTGCAGGCTCATTACATAGGTAGGTATGTCTCTTCTAGTATTAAAGCACTTCTGGGAACAATATCTTGTCATAACGTTGAATGGAACCATATCAGTATAAAAATAGTATGTATTCCCATCTTAACAAAATAATAAACACATACGTCACGCCTACATTCCCCGCAGGGTTGGTGATCGGACCCACGTTAAAAATACGACGTCAAGGTTAATAAAAATTAAAGTCGACAAAAGTTTGGGTTTCGATAATTGTTTCAGTCGTTTAAAGTTTTACAAAGTAAACTTTTTCTCAACTTACATACATTTTTATTTAATAAATGCATAATTCAGAAATTGTTAAAATTCTACTAGAAATTGAGTATAAATCTGTCTGATTCGACAATCTAGTTTACTAGATAACAAAATCGATAGATGGAGTCAAGTTTAATGGATTTACTGCGGAAAATCATTTAAAAAATATGTCCAGAGCTGAAAGAAAACTTTTCCAGCTGTAGATATCAAATGGAACGGAAATCGCTTTACTATGTAACAGTATAATCATGTACTCGTATCGCAAAACCAGTAAACTATCTGCCAACTGTGCTTTATAATTTTCCTTTGACACTTTCATAAACACCCGTCGAATTTCTAATCCATCTTTACAAAAATGTCAGCTATTCAGTACAGATTCCGAGTTGAGCTAAAACTCATATATTCCAGTATTTTGATATACTTGCTTTCATGGCGGACAAACTCAACAGCTCTGAAGGCGCTGTATGAGAGATGCTCGCCTCTTATATTATACACGTTTTATGGACCGTCCTTGCGATGGAATTTTGTATTTTTTTATAAAATCTAATATCTATGCTGGCGTCATCGATCATTGCCTTGTTAACTATAGTTAAAACTAGAAGTAAAATGTCCACTGTTGGCACACTATTTCACTGGGATGGATAGAGCTTCCAAGAATAATGCCTTTGTACGTATTTTTCTGTTCCTTTCTTCTTGTCTGTTTATATATGTGTGCATAAATGGTTAAATAAATAAATAAAAATAAATAAATAATTTGGTAATCCTCAGAATATATCTGCACTTACTTGCGGATACATACTGGTACTTATATTATACGTGGTTCTGTATTCACTTTATTTATTTGCATTCCATTGCGATCACACACAGTCCAGGATGTAGTTTATTTAACCCACAAAAAAAATTTTGAGATGTCCTTAATCTTCGAAGTAATTCATTTCAGCGTATTCCAGAACATTCCCTGTAAATATGCTCCTTATTCTACATGGCTATTATTTTTGATGTTCTTCAATAAAACGAACGCGTGCCGTTTGACCGGCCATCTTTGTCGATCGAATATAAAATTGATGGCTCATTGCGATCCATTTTTCTCTTTTACTGCTGTATTACTTCAAAGAACACATTTTTATGTCAATCGTATGGAATAGTGACCACCTGGGGAATGGAATAGTTTTATTGTTTTGTATTGGAAGGTTTAATTGCAAAAGCTTTTTAGCGACACCCCTGTTCATCCAAAAGCTTGTCAAACCGTCGTCGGACCTATGACGATCTTTGACAGATGTCAAAATATGCGAAGGCCTGAATGTTTAAAATATCCAGTTTGTCATATAAATAGCCCAGTGTTTTAGTATAAACTGTAAGCTAGGCTACATAAAAGGCTACCTACATACGAGCGAATTTAATTCTTCAATTTATGTAGTAAGATTAAGTTTCGCATTAACACGTTCTAATTATTTTATCAAAACCATTTCAAGCACATTTAACCACAAGATGCAGTTGCCTTAATGAGGGGCGCATTATCGCGCTACGTGTGCTATGGCGTAGCGGCGTAGCAGCTTAACGCTTCAATGCTACGAAACCACAAACCGGGCCAAAGGCGAGCGTAGCCAATCTAGACTATCTGTAGGGTGAAGTTAAAATGTCTCAACTGTATTATGTAAGTTTTTATTGAATTTTACATCAAAAATACTAGTAGACTTGCTTTTACACGCGGCTTCACCCGGGCGGAGGTCGGACTTATGCCACGAGAACGCACTACCGGGATAATTACTCGTGCGCAAACATCGAAATCCGTTTATCCATTAAGGCTTGAAATGGTAACAGACAGACGGAGTTACAGACATTTTTATTATAATATTAGTATGGAGTATGGATCATAACATCGATAAATTCGTTTTAGGTAGGTACCTATAATATCTAAGCCCAGGTAAATCAGTCTTTATAACATATGCATGGCATGGTTTTATATTACGGCAACCAAAAGCATAAAACTGCGATTTCCTCGCTAGCTACATCAAAGTAATACAGTCTTTTGGCTGAGGACGGCAGCAATTCGCCTTGTATGCCTCTATTATGTAAATGAGAGCCTGCCCTCCACTATCGTTATATACAATCTGAAACATATACGCAAATGTAACGTGTATACCTGTTTATACATGTATATTGTATAATATGCGTGTGTGTGTTCTAAGTGGGATTCCGAGAACTACATTTGGAATTCAATTTTGTAAGTTATGAATTTGAATGTTTAAATTAAATGGAAAGTGGAAGTTGTATGTAAATTCCAGAAAATACCTACCAGTATCAAAACCTTTGCAAGCAGAGATATCACAAAATACTTTTGTCTGAAAATCATAAATCATGATTCTCCTGCCCTAATTTCAATTTATTTGGGGTCCGGCGCAACATGTCCCTGTGAAAATCATAAATAAGAACTAAAATTTGACTCTAAATTAGAATGTTTCGTAAATTGCTATTCTATTTAATGCTAGCTATAACTTTAGTTATTTACTGTAAACTTTTATGACGTGGTTTGATTTCATAGCCATTATTTTGTTAACTGCTGACTGTTTCATTCCAGCACATATAAGATATCTGTTCCTATAGCTCTTCGCACCCTAATCAAACCAACACACACCAGCGTAAGCCCTCAACAGATTGCCTCACGCATCTCTTTGACTATCATCGATGACGTCATGACGTTGCTGACGTCACTACGACGACACCGTGACGTACGGACACATAGCTGTGTTCCGTCTTATTATACTACAGTAACGTTAATTAATAATGGCCTCGATACTATTGTTGGCTATATTAACAGCTGTCTGTTCACTTATATTATTACCACATTGATTTTGTTGAAAGTACAAATAAACGTTTTTGGTGCAAGGGCTATGTATTTGACGCTACAAAATAACTTTTAAAATATCTGTGGTCTTCGCCAGATCTCCATTTAAACGCTAGCGACTGTGCCTAGATTATATTTAACAGTAAAGTGCGACTCTAAACGTTTTTTACCAAAATATTGTATTTTTTATTCCAGTTTTGACCATTCCGAACGCGTAGTATGATCAGTTATTTTACGAAGAATATACATATCACTTTTACACAACGTGTCATTTCATTTCTTTTCTTCATTTTTGTCATCTGGTCTTAGAAGTCATTTTACAATCTGTCGTTTGACTGCATGCCTACACATTCTAGTACCTTTCAAACCTAACCTTGTAGTAAAACAGTAATGCAACCACAGGAAGCGGTGACCCGTCCGGCCGCGTCACGCGTCTGCAACCATCCAGCAGATTTATATATTAGCATTTTATCATCCAGTAACTATGCATGCGGTCGCACGTGTAAATAAACCTGCATCATATCGCTCATTTTGTGGGCACGCCGCTTGTTTGAATCAGTCACTGTTGGTCACTAGACTAACATCTTTAAATAATATTCAATTTCATTTTCAGTAGCATTTTTATATTTAGTTTTTTTTTCCAAATTCCAAAACTCTACAACTAAAAGATTATGAAAGCTAAGAAACAACGTGGTTTGGTGTATAAAGGTAATCAATGATTGGAAAAAAAAACCCCTCATTTGGTAAAAATATCAAATCAAAAAACGTTGCTAGCGAGCAGTTACGTAACTAACAACGCACTGAGCAACACTGCACCTCAACGCTAAATTATGATACAGTAAACCTATAACTAATATTCTAAATCTAAACCATGGGTGGGTGTAGGAATACGCTTATCTCAAAAATAGTCATTTCCACGAAAATCTTCTAAACTTTACTTGAAACACAAGCTCTACATGGTTTATGTTTACCTGGTACTTTTGCTAAACAAAAGCATATGACGTCATTGTTAGGGTGTGTGGAGATAAAAATAAACAGGTCAGATTGGAGTCGGCTATTTTTGTGCCCGGCTATAATGAGTCAGCCCGATCCAGCTCAAAATAAACAGACCAAAAGAAGGTCTGTACATATTGGACTACCTACACTTCGGAACAATGTAGGTATTAAAAGATATCAACATTATCAATTATAGAGCGGTCATCCAACCTGGGTCTACCTATCAACGCAAGTCAAAAAAACTTCACGCCAATCATCGCTACTTGCCACATTGTCTGCTAAGTAGTAATTCTAATAATAATATTGTTACGAGCTGGGTATGGGATAAATTAATTATTACCAATCAGACAAATAAATAACTTTATTGAACACAAAACACTTAAAACTTAATCTCAAATACACCACTGATCACTTTTCGCTCAGATATCGCACTTCTAGTTCACTTCGATTCGCTTCGTTGTATCGCCTAAATCAGACTGACTCATCGTGTTTTTTTTTTTTTTTTTTTATTGGGCATCTCGCAGTTTTGACCACTAAGGTCTTGGCTGCTTAACCGGACTCATCGTGTGTCGGCTCTCTGCTTTTATACCGCCAATATTCAAGAACATTCCGGCGACGTGTAGAACGGTTCCAGAAAAACATCAACAAATAAACATTACCAGGAAATACAAAAGTAGTAGGTATAAAAATAATAACCTACTTGTACCGAATAAAGAAGTAGGTACTTTATGCCCTCGGCGTACGGTCGAAATTACAATGGCAATTTCTAATATTTTTATAGGTAGTTACCTACTTAACTTCAAACTAATAATAATGGAATGCTTCTCGAAGTTTTTAGCGCAAACACACTGTAATACGTGCTTTCTCGAAAGATCTCGTACGTACGACGTAACAATATTATATTCATAAAGATGTTTTTATCAATCAATCATAAAAACATATCAGTCTAAAGTAGATTTATATTTAGGTAATAACTATTTTAGGGATCTCAAGACCGACAACATTAAATTTTTTCGTTGATCGACTAGGTAAATACGAAATACTTCCTTATCCATATAAACATGTATCTGCAAATGTTATGCCCTTGGGTTGACCTTCCCTGGTGCTTGATCCCCTCAGTGCCGTACAACGCATCTGATACTTTATTATTTGTTCATTTTTCAACAAAATAATGTGAGTTACACATATCGTCTGCAACAGGTAAAAGTGTTAGAGGTAAAACCGAGTAAAGGCTCTTTCAAACAGGCGCGACACGCGACGCGACACAAAGACCCTTTAAACTCGGACAATATCTGTATAGGATGTAACTAAGTACGGACTTAGGAAGGGTTTCAATTCGCTTTAAAAAGCTTTTGCCTCGTTATGTTTTCAATTTTTAATACTTCAAAGTATTTTTTTAAAGTATTATTTTAAGTTGAAAAAATTCGATGTACCTACATTTTAATATTCACTCTCATAGAATGCCCAAACAAATTCTTCTATTATAATTTTATTACAAAACTTTTAGCCCAAACGTTTTCTAAATATTTGCATGTCTTAGCAAACAAAGTCCACCCACCAAAAGGTTTTTATGAAAACATCTGTCAAGTTCTAGAATGACTGCCCCAAAATGAGTTATTATGATCCATCGACATTACTGACGAGTTGAATTAAGCATTTTCAACGCCTGTAAGAAAATAATATGCATAAAACTTAAACTCCACTTTCCTTGATATCATTCTCTAGTACCTCACGTGCACTAAATTGTTAGCATCGTAAGAAGCAAGTGAGTTAGTGCAGTTCTTGTATTGTGTTTGTGTGTGTGTATGGGGTGTAATTAGTACTTTTGCTACGGCTCGGCTAATGCGGCCCAAGTTTGTCGGTCTTAAGTCATTCATATGCTAATGCCATTGTGTGTGCCAGTTAATTAGCACTGTAAATGTATAATGCAATTACATAATATTATTTCCGTAAAACAATGTGCTACAAATGTACGCTTAGATTACGTCCTTGTAAATAATTGTAGATTATTAAATTATTGAAATAACAAATAATTTACCAATATAAACCAAACAGTCATGATTTAACCATCGTGCTTCAACAGATTCTAATTCAATGACCATAATGGCTACCCTCTCTTTGGCACCATTCTCACAAAAAAACCAGAATATCTTTATAGGAAATTAACTTGGTCACGTGGCATAAAGTAAAAAGAAGAGCATCTTCTTACCCTCTGTTGTTGGCTGAACGCAAAAAAACTGCTGCAATCCATGGAAGCTTTAAATTCGCTGCCTCTCGCTGTTGGAACGACTTGCCTCCTCCTTTTCAAGCTATAAAAACAGTTGGAACTTTTAATATTAAATATAAGCAGCATTTGATACAAGTACAAAAGGAAACCAGTTTCTAAACTCACCCTGGGACTGCACGCAGTTGGTATTGGTGACCTTAGCGGAGTCTTATTTCCTTTTTTTATTTGGGTGCGAAATTATCAAATAACTTCTCCCGCTCTGGGCGGAGCAGGAGGGCGTGTCAGACTCTTGCTGATTAAAACCCACCCGTGTTCCTTCGGTTGCCCTGTTGCCAGGGGCCACGATCTCCCTTTCGGTTTTCTTCGCACCCCCGGCAGGCATCGACCCTAACGGGGGGTCCGTCAATTCTGCTGACATCTCTTTGAGGCGCACGTGGAACACAACGCGCCGTCGACCCGAGCCTGGTCCTTATCGGACGGTGAGCTACCCATCGCTCACCGTCCGCAAGCCCGCGCCTACGGTGACCAGCATATTCCCGACGCCCTGGGCGTCTCCTCCTGCGGCGGTTAGGGGCGTGAGGGCGCGAAATTTGCGCGTTTACAAAAAAAAAATACTTCCGAAACCTTTAAAGTAAAAATACTTACATAGAACATTGATCCGTAAAGATATGTAAATAAAGAGCATAATCGCGTTTACAAAAATGAGGTGTCGTCATGGTATCGCGAATCATTGGTTTAATCCCATCTCAAAAATGCCCAACGCGCCTACAGAAGCTTTCATTTCAAAAATTGGGTCACCCTTATTATCACCGCGTACTATATAACAAAAACGAAATAAAAGTAGGTTCCAAAAAAAGCATTAATATAAAAATTCCACACAATTTGCTGTTCGCGCATTTCATATAAAAACGAACTAAACTCTGAATATAAATTGCTTAATTTTTGCTAAGGACCATTTGTGAATGACTAAAACATTCATGTTAATGGTATAGACGAAAAACATTTAGGCAATCACATTGCTGTATAAATTACTAGCATTATGCTTGTTTTGGTTAGCAATTTGACTACAATTGAAAAAGTAATAGTCCATCGCTAAACGGCAAAATTAAGCGCCATTTGACATTGCCATCATGACTATCGATAAATGGTTTGGCGAGTGTAGTAGTTTCTTGAGAGGATTAAAGAATAGTATCAGAGTTGTACTATTTTTATCACAAACCAGAATTACCGATTCACTGCTGCAGATATAATACTTATATTTTACTCATACGTTATTTCCCGCCTCATATATCTTCTACAGTGGACGGCAGATAGAAGCCGCTCCTTAATCCCTCATATTAATCATACCCGCAAAAACAAGCGCTAAGAATTTCTGAAGATATGCTCCCAAAAGCGAGAAATATGAAGGAGATATTACGCTAAACTTAAAACCGACGGAAGCGTCTAAAGAAAAATGCTTCAATTTTGCACTAGAAACTTTGGTTACATTTTGTCTTTAAAAATTAACCGTTTACATACTTACTGAAAGTAGTGATGCCATTAAAAATCGCTAGAAAAACCCGCTCGAATTCTTTGAGGGGATTGCATCGCACAATAATAGTAAAATATTTCTCATGGGCACAACGGAGCTGTTCGTTCGACACGCGTAAGTGGGGCCGCTCTATTCAACTTAAATGGCGTTTTAGAGAATCTTTGCAGGCGCGGAAATAGAGGTCGCTCGGGTCGCAGACTGTGACTGCCAATATACGCGCCATACAAAGTGGCTTAGAAATGTTTAACCGCTGAGTTCTGAAACTTTCTGAAGTGCTTCAGAATTGTATGAAGTCAATAGCTGCGGAATAATGTTTAGAGTTGCTTTTATATTTCGATTGCAACGTTTCTGTTTAGGTTCCTACGAAAGGTTATCTCTGAAGTGCATACAATTATTCCGTCATACAGTTGTGTTTCTTTGGATTGTAATAAAGTTATGTAAGTAAGTATTAAAAACACTACGTAATTAAAATATCTGTACATAATTTATTTAATTAACAAATGGCAAGAGACTGTGGGCGGGCGGGCTACAATTGTCGAAAAATGTAGAGGGAAAAATCTTTATTTTTTAAAACAACGTCGTATTTATTTCAGCTTTGTTTATTCTACTAAAAATAAATTTAAGGAAAGTGCTATTTGTCAAGATCATTCCTAATCATAAAACGTATTCGTATCTGCAGCACTTTATTAAATTTTAAAACATTCGTACAATAAGGACTATACGCAGCACAATACCGCTTTCGGTCGATAATTCGGTCGCTATTGGTTCACTACAATGGTATAATGGCTGTTGATCCCCCTTTAGTTTTATAATAATATGTTCCAAAACCAAATTAATGTTTAGTTGGAAAAAAAAATCTGTCAAAGTCAAATCATTTATTTCAAATAGGCCCATGTATGGCACTTTTGAACGTCAAAATTTACAAAATAATATAATTGATTCTAGTAGCCCCTTCCAAAAGATAGTTTTCGTATGGAGAAGAATGGGCAAGAAACTCCACCGTTACTCTTTTAACATGTTGTACAATAGTTAGTATAAGTACGTACATTAGTTAAATAATTATATGTGAAGACGATGCACCTAGAATAAAATTTGTTGTATATTGAATAATTAAGTTAAATAAGAGCCAAAGTAGTAAACGTCATGTTTTTTATTTTTGTGACAATCAGAAAAACACAATGTCAATACGAAATTAGATTATTAAGAATAATAAATACAAACAAGTATTTAATGCATACTTTGAGTATTTACTACATACCCCCACTTAATCGAAATAATCTAAGATCTATAAGCGAGACATTAAGATTTAAAGAAGCCTATAATTAACTAAATCCCATACCCTTAACACATCTTAAATGTGATACACGTCCTAGGGCTTTTGTCAAAATGTCAGCGCTCATATCATGCGTCTGAATGTACCGTAAGTCCACAATATTCTTAGATACAATCTCTCTAATATAATGATGTTTTGTATCTATGTGCTTAGTCCTATTATGGTGAATAGGGTTTGACGCCAGCTTTTGCGCCCCTTGACAGTCGTTATAAATAATAACTTGTCCTACCTTGCCACTAATTTCTTGCAAGAGTCTGCGCAAAAAGACAACTTCTCTGGTTACGGCACTCAGTGACATATACTCAGCCTCGGTTGAAGATAATGCAACCGTTGGCTGTTTCTTTGACTCCCAAGAAATTGGTCCTCCAGCCAATTTCACAAAATAGCCTGTATACGAACGGCGGTCAATTGTGCAGTTAGCCCAATCGGCATCAGCGTATGCAGAGATATATTCACCAGTCTTCCTGTAGACAATGGAATAATCTATAGTACCCTTAAGATACTGAAGTACACGCTTCGCTGCTGTCCAGTGCGTTTTGTCATAAGTCGTATTAAACTGACTCAAATAACTGGTAGCAAACGCTATATCTGGCCTAGTATTAACAGCGAGGTACATCAAGCAGCCAATCAAGTTCTGATAAGGATAATCAGGTTTCTCACCAATTCCAGGTTCCAACTTACTGCTCGCTAAAGGTGTATCAAACGTTTTACACTGTTGCATTTTAAAACGTTTTAATAAATCGAGTATAAAAGTTTTTTGGTTTATTTCAATTATCCCATTATCGTATTTTACATTTAGAGATAGGAAATAATTTAGATTTCCCAGATCTTTTATACCGAAAAATTGTCTCAAGTCATGTTTGACTTTGTCATACGTCAAGTCATCTTTGTGCAACAAGACAATGTCATCGACATAGACAGCTAGTATAACTAGTTCAGACGAACCAAAAAGTTTCGTATATACACATGACTCTGAGGAGGTCCTACTGAAACCCAAATTTTTAAGAGTTTCGTCGAGCTTTTTATTCCAAGCTCGCGAAGCTTGCTTCAACCCATAGATGGATTTCTTCAGAAGACAAACTTTTCCATCTTCTTGTGTAAATCCAGGAGGCTGTAGCATGAACACTTCTTCCTCTAGATTGCCATTAAGAAATGCTGTGTCCACGTCCAAATGCTTTAGCTTATATTCGTTCTCAACGGCAAAAGCTAACAGCATACGTAAGGATGAATTCCTCACCACAGGAGAGAATGTTTCATAATAATCCACTCCTGCCTCCTGACTGTAACCTTTAGCTACAAGTCTTGCTTTATACTTTACAGAATTTCCTAAAGCATCTCGTTTCAATTTGTAGACCCATTTACAAGGAATAACTTTCTTATTTTCAGGTCTATTGACTAAAATCCAAGTTTTTCTTTCTATTAAGGAATTATACTCGTCTTGCATCGCAGCAATCCAACTATCTTTATCTTCTGCGTGCATGGCTTCTGAGTAGCTAGATGGATCTTCATTTATTACCTCTTCCGTACAGGTCTTGTATAACAAGAAATCTGGTTTCTTCCGTTCTCTCATTGGATAGCGACGTTCTTCCACTGACTCACCGAGAACACTGTTGCTTTGTTCTACTTCTACATCTGAAGCATCATGAAAACGATCAGGGGAAACGTCCGGAACATCCATGGAAGTGCTTGCTGTAGGAACATCCAAATTAACTATCTGTTCAACAGCATTGCAAGGATCAGTGCTCAATCGTAGTGGAACTACTGTTTCTTCTTGGCTTCTAGAAGAATCTGAATTTTCTTTTAAACTTGTAAAAGAATTTTCAAAAAATACTGCGTCCCTCGCTTTAACTAAGCGACGTGGGCATTCAGAACTACGAAAGAAGTAACTGTGGATATCATCAGCATATCCTACAAAAATGTGCTCCGTAGATTTGACATCAAGCTTCTTTCTTTGACAATTGGGGACATGAACCATCGCTCGACAGCCAAAAAATCTCAAATGTGAGAGGTTTGGTTTATTCCCATACCACATTTCAAAAGGAGTTTTATTTTCGAGTGCACGATGAGGAGACCTGTTTTTCAAATAAGCAGCAGTTTGAACTGCATCTTGCCAATATACTTTGGAAAGTTTACCTTCAGTAAGCATACAGCGCGCCTTTTCAACCAGTGTGCGATTTACACGTTCAGCTACGCCATTAGATTGAGGGCTATAAGGAGCTGTCGTTTCATGCTTAATTCCTTTTGAAGTCAAATAGTCTCTCATACCTTGGTTCACAAACTCAGTCCCGTTATCTGTTCTGAAAATTTTAATTTTTGCTTCCTTCTGCCTTTCAACTGCATTCTGAAATTCACAGAATTTATCTTTTACTTGAGTTTTCGACGAGATAAAGAAAGGAAAAATCGCTCTCGAAAAATCATCAATAAAAACCAAAAGATATTTGTTTCCCTGAAAAGAATCGTGTGACATCGGACCACACAGGTCCGCATGAATTAGTTCCAACAAAGCTGTTCCTCTTTTAAATGGAATTGCTTTGAATGGTTTTCTTGACTGCTTGCCTTCCAAGCAATGTATACATGGTTCATTGTCCACCTTATCATAAGACACACCTATAGCCTCACCTTTTCTAAGTTTATCCAGACCTATTCGGCAAAGGTGTCCTAAACGCCTATGCCAAAGTCTGCAATCTGACGTATCAAGGAGCGCATTAGAGGCAATTCTCTTAGGAACATTTACAGTACAATTTAAAGTGTACAGCCCACTACTTACAGAACCACGTAAAAGAGCCTTTCCAGTACAAGAAAAATTTTCATAAAAAATACAACCATTTTTATCAAAAACTACATGTAAACCGTTTTCACAAGCTTTCCTAACAGAGAGTAAATTACAATTCAGGTCAGGCACGGCAACAACACCAGTCATTGTTCCTTCACAATCTTTAGTAGAAAAAGAAATATTACCTATACCTCTGCAACTTATCTTCTCTCCATTTGCAACCGTTACAGTATCATTACTACCTGCTTCATTATTCAACCTTACGTTCTCTAGGTAATCAATATTATGGCACATGTGGTTGGTCGCTCCAGTATCAATGAAAAAAGTGGTACTCTCTCCTTCTACACCATTGAGTGCTGTCTTCAGAGTAACATTTTTTACGTGCTTGTCCTTCTCGTCCTTCCTTATAGGACAATCGGGCCTTTTATGACCTGGTTCACCGCATCCATAGCATTTGATAATTCTTTTCTTCTTACTATTATTGGAAGAAATTTTACCTTGAGAAGATTTCAGAGCGGAAGTCGTCGGTTTGTTCTCCGGAGCTTGAACGTCTACGGTTTTCGAGAACTCATTCATTAGCTTACTTTTCACCAATTCACTTGTGATTTTTAAGTTGGAGTTTTCCAGAGCCATAACTAAGGGATCGTAGCGAGGTCCTAAACCTCCGAGCATAATCGCTGCCAAACTTTCATCATCAATCTTCTTCCCGATGTCTGCTAAATCTTGCGAAGTAGCTACGATTGCGCCAATATAACGCTCAACATCATTATCGAAGTCTGACAAGTTATATCTATACAGCCTTCGCTCCAGGGCCAATTTTCTGCCCATTCCCTTATCTTCAAAAGCATCTTTAAGAGCATCCCATGCTTGCCTGGCAGTCTCAGCGCTCCGAACATGTGCGATTGCGCCTCCGTCGATTGTCAAACAAATCTTGGTTAAAGCTTTCTGATCCCTTTTATTTGCATCAGAGGGCTTCTCACCTGAGTAACCTTCTATGGTTTCCCATAAATCCTCATGCATCAAATACATACGCATTTTGAATTTCCAGATGCCATAGCCGGCTCTTTCGCACAACGGTTTTATCGATATACCAGCAGGTCCACACGACATTTTTCTACTTTTTTACTTCGTGCTGATAACGAATGTTGTATATTGAATAATTAAGTTAAATAAGAGCCAAAGTAGTAAACGTCATGTTTTTTATTTTTGTGACAATCAGAAAAACACAATGTCAATACGAAATTAGATTATTAAGAATAATAAATACAAACAAGTATTTAATGCATACTTTGAGTATTTACTACAAAATTACTATACCACAATAGGTAAAAAGAATTAAAAATGAAGCAAAGACAGATAATTTAATTATGTGATAGATACATGGTGCTTACATATTTACAAACATTGTAAAAGTAGACGATTTTCCTATTTTTTTAAAATTAATTAGTCAGTGTGTGAGGAAGTAATCACAGAATATAAATCAATGTAGTATAACACAAAATTATAAATTTTACAATTAAATTAGCAACATGTTTGATTTTGTCTTGATTCTAAATTGTCCTATAGAGCAGGACCAGCATGTTTCCAAGCACTCTTATCTTGGATATAATCCTCTAATTTGTAATATGCTTGTTTACAAAGTGTACTTTTAATATAAGTTTTAAATTTTCTTTCATTTAATTGCAATATGTCACAAGGTATTTCAATAAAAGATGTATGTACTTTAGATAATCTGAAAAATGATTGATCTAATTTATCTTTATTTCTAGTACTAAAATTATGTCTATCACTTATTTTATTAAAAAGATGTGGATTTTTCCTTACGTACATAATATTTTCATAAATGAATTGGCAAGGCACCGTCATAATACTATCCTTTTAAATAGCTTTTGAGAGATTCGCGGCGACGTAAATTATAAATGGCTCTGACAGCTCTCTTTTGCAAAATAAAGATGGATTCAATGTCAGCAGCCCGACCCCACAGTAAAATGCCATACGACATAATGCAGTGGAAGTAGCTAAAATATTGGTCTATTTTAGCTACTTCCACAGCATTATGCATCGCGCGGTTTCTACATCTGTTAACTGTCTTATCTTTCTAACAGCATAAGCGGCCGAGATTAGCCTCCCCGCAAGAGATGTTCTATGAGGTCCTCATTGTAATTTCTCGTCTAGAGTGATTCCTAGGAAAACCGTTTGATTAATAAATTCCAGTTTTTCCCCATTCAATATGATGTCACATTCGCTACTTCTAACATTAGGTAATTTAAATCTAATCCATTTGGTTTTTGTTTTATTTAGTACCAAATTATTTACCGTAAACCAATCTTGGACTTGCAGTATAGAGCTATTCACGTCTTCTGATTTTTATCATCGTAATAAAAATACAATACCTACGTGGTTCAAGCGATATAAAGCTTCTTCGGTGTTTAAGTTAGAAGGAACTCTGGCCCTACTTATTTTTTCATCTTAAAACTCTTCCGCAGTCTACCGAGGGATATACCTACTTATATTCTCGCAAAATTACAAGCAGTGGTATTTACATCTGCAGGTTAGTTATCACTGACTTCGTCTGAAGGTTTTTATAGTTTTTTGTTGATATTTTTTGTAATACTCTTCTAATATCCTTTTTTTTTTGTCAAAGTTTAGGCATAAATTGTGCTTCTTTTTCTTTTGTTTTCATTTATCATTTTTATATGTTATGATTATAGTACCTATCTCTTCTACAACTTTATTTTAAATAAAATGTTTACCATGAATTAACACACTAATAATATTAAAAGATAAAATATCATTCAATACCTGCCATAAATTTTCCGCGATTCGGACGCTACTATACAATTCTACCACATACATAGGTACATACATAAAAGTATATCGGTCTGTAATGGCCCCGTATATCCACAAGCTCGTCGGTTACTCACTATCTGATAACTGAGAGGTATTGATTGTGCCATTTTCCCGGCTTCCCCTTGGGGGACTATACTTTAGCGGTATAGAGATATCAGCTGACAAGTAACTGCATAGCCCACTCAGCACACTTGCGCTGAACCCATCACAAGGGAATATGAGGTTTATTGCAATGCAACAAGGTTTGCAGATGTCGCATATCATGGCGATCCTGATGCAACTATCTAGTGGGACCACAGTCGACACCCGATAAATTGATATAAGAATTGAATTTAAAAATATTGCGAAAGTGTAGTGTCTTACAATATATTTTATTAGGCTATTTCCTTATGATGAGCTGCAATGAATAATACATTGGCCATACAATCTGAGTTCATAACATTTAGTTTATGACGTTTTATTTCATTTTGTTTTATGGGGCTTTTGGAAGCAGTGGCTTGTAGTACAACATTTTGTTTGATAGCAGGCACAATTATACATGTGAGATTGCTAGGAGGAAAAGAAAGGTATATTTATAGTGTAACTAGCTTTTTCCCGCAGCTTTGCACGCGTAAATATCTGAAAATATTCCACAGGAACCTACTACCGGGATTGAAAGTACTTATCATATGTCCTAACCCAGGTCATGGCCTATCCGTATGCCATTACTCTAAATCGGTTCAGTCGTTACAGCATGAAAAGGTAACAGATAGATACTAAATCTGTTTTAGGATTCCGTACCTCAAAATGAAAAATGGAAACCCTTAAAGGACGACTTCGTTGTCTGTCAAGACCCTTTTTCTCAGGAATGCGTGGAGGCATCAAGTTGAAATATATATCAAAAACTTAGACTAAGCGCGCACTACGAATTTTGATCAATGAGATTATTAAGGCGGGCTTAACCCGAGCGCATTAGGCATTCAACGTTTACCCCAGCCCCCGCAACGAGTAGCGATACGTAACAAATTAAGGCTCTTTCAAATAGGCGCGACACGCGACGCGACACAAAGACACCGCTCGTCGCAGCCTTTACGATGAGCGGGTGACGCGCGCGCCAAACGCACCGCTCATGAGTTCTCGAACTCGCGTAGGTAGTAAGTTAGGTCACAGAAAAATGCAGTAGATCAAATTGAACTGATTAATATTTTATTTAGTATAGTTTATTTATTTTTCTATTCCGTATTTTTTAAGGCAGATAGATTAGGTAGGTATTGTATAAACTTGAACCTAATTAATAATAATTAAAAATAAGTATAAGTAGGTACCTTCTTATATTTTTTTGTGAATAAGGTGGATTTAAAATCTGACTGACACGAAGTTCATGGATACGGGTTCGATTCAAAACTACGCGTCACACGCTATTCGACTTTCCATAAGGATGCAAAATCTTCGTGCTAGTAGGTAGGCACATTTACTTTAGGAGAATTATATTACAATTCTTGAATCACAATATCGTAATTCATGAAGTCTTAGAGATATAAATGTTATTTTGTGTAAAACATAGTGTGAAGGCTGGAGACTCAATTAAATATATATATATGTATATTATTATATTTCTCGTGAACGGCAATTTTACTCAAAAATAGCAAGAGACATTTCTTTCCTAGAATTTTGTGGATACAGCAATCATTGTGCCGATAGTCGTGACGGCTAATGGCATAATATCCAAGAACCTCGACCAACACCTGAAGAGGCTCTCGTTAGGCAGCTGGATCAAGGGCTTGATCCAGAAAGCAGTACTCCTGGACACGGCGCGTATTGTCAGGAGGTTCCTCTCTCAGGAGCCCTGACCACCGGTAGCTTGGACCCTGTTCCCGGCACCGGTGGGACACTATATTTATATTTTTAAATGTTTTTTTTTTTTTTTTTTCATACGAATATTTAAAAATGTAATTAATGTTTAAAAGTTAAATAAAGGAAATAAAACATGAGTATCTCATTAAAAATATATTTTATCACACAAAGGTATATTGTCTTTTATCTCCTCTCAGGCTCTTTTCTTACGAAATGTATGGGAAGTTTTTTTCAATTTCTCACTTTTCTCTTACTCAAACCTCAATTGGACCGATATAGTTTTTGACCTTAGTAATAAAAAATAGAATCGACTGGCATCAAAAAAGTTTTTGTGAAAGTTGACCATTTTCTTGATGACTGTACATTTTTTTTCTAAATCTGTGAATGCAGATCAAAATGTTTCAAAAAGTTAAAGACAGTCTCCTTTTTTTTTGGGTGGGAAATTATCAAATAACTTCTCCCGCTCTGGGCGGAGCGGGAGGGCGTGTCAGACTCTTACTGTCTAAAACCCACCCGTGTTCCTTCGGTTGCCCTGTTGCCGGAGGCCACGATCTCCCTTTCGGTTTTCTTCGTAACCCCGGCAGGCATCGGCCCTAGCGGACCCCGTCGATTCTGCTGACATCTCTTTGAGGCGCGCGTGGAACACAACGCGCCGTCGACCCGGGCCTGGTCCTTATCCACCAATGGGTAGCTCACCGTCCGCAAGCCCGCGCCTACGGTGGCCGGAAATCGGCTTGCGATTCCAAGGATAGTCTCCTAAGACCGTTTTCTTGTAGCAACAACGGTTTTAAGGTATCTGCCCTTATTGCCCCATCTCAAAATCCACCCGGTATATGTTATGATTGGCTGCTTAGCTCCGTATAAGTATAGCGTGATGATAATCTTTTAAAAGTTGCAATATTCTAAACTTTTGGCTAGTCTTTTTCAATTTGTCGTAAACTATAGATATAAGAATACGAAAATAATGCTATATTGCTCATCACCATAGCAAATTACTTTTCAGTTTTAAGTATACACACTACATTTCGAGTTAGTCAGAATGTCAAAGTTTGTTTGGATGAATTTTAACGCGCGGTGCTGACTAACCCCAAATCTCTTTTAGGGGTAATTAAAAAAAAAAAAGTGGCAAACTTTATTATTTACATAGATAAGTATTCTTGCCAAGTTTCAAGTTTATTAACTCAAGGAATAAGATTTTTCATACAAACAAAATCCCCCTTTTCACCCCCTTAAAGGTAGAATTTCCAAAAGTCTTTTCTTAGCGGATGTCTACGTCATAATAACTACCTGTGTGCCAAATTTCAGCCCCATCCATTCAGTGGTTTGAGCTGTGCTTTGATAGATCAGTCAGTCAGTCAGTCATTCATTCATTCATTCAGTCACCCTTTCCTCTTATTTATTTATTTATTTATTTGGATCTCCAACAAAGATTACACCTTACATGCTAAAAAATAAAACATAAAAAGATACAAATCCTTGTGCATCTTCAATTATAGGAGACCACAGCTTGCATTAAGATATCAAACAATCAATTATTAATATGGAAATAAAGTATACAATTTAAAGTAAAAACAACAAGAATCAAAATTATTAAAAAAAAAAAAAAAACTATATATATTGAGTTGAACAGTAGGGAGTTGAACAGTAGGGAGGAAGGTCAACACTTACTCAATATTAAGTTTTGCGTGTAACAGCAACTTAAATTTACTTAGGCTGTTGGAGAAAATGTCTATATCGTCGGAAGAACATGACAGTGAGTTGTATTGATTGGTCATCCTAACAATCGGCGAGTGTTTACCTAGATTTGTTCTGTGTTGAGGGGCTTTCAGTAAAGGGCCGGGATAGCGAGGAATACGGGAAGGGACGTTAATGCGTAATTTGCTAAGAAGATCTGGACAGTCAATGCCAGTATTGAATAATTTATACAGGAACAACATGTCTGAGATAGTGCGGCGAGATTTTAAATCTTTGAGTTTGAAGTGATTTAGTCTATGTTCGTAAGATCTACAATTCCTTACTTTAAACCTAAACGCTAGATGACGGACAAGTCTCTTTTGAACCCTTTCAATGCGACTTATGTGGACTTGGTACGAAGGATTCCACACCGTGCTGCAATATTCAAGTTGGCTTCGTACGTAACTGTTGAATAAAAGTAATGTAGTGGATGGTTTTTTAAATTCTTTTGAAGATCTCAAAATAAAGCCAAGAGCTCGGTAAGCTGAATTAAGCATTTGGTCTATATGATTTATAAAATTAAGTTTACTATCCAAGTATACTCCTAAGTCACGAATAACTGTTACTTCTGTTAGTGTGTTTCCCTGAATATTGTAAACAGATTCGACTTTATTGTGTTTTCTAGTAAATTTTATATGAAAACATTTAGTACAATTCAAGTACCTTTTTATTGTTGGTACACCATTGACTCAGACTATCTAAATCAATTTGTAATAGCTGTGTATTGACATTATTCAAAATTACACGGGTCAGTTTTAAGTCATCAGCAAAAAGATATGGTGTGGAGTATTTAAATATGTCTGTTATGTCGTTAATAAACACATTAAAAAATAACGGCCCTAGATTGGACCCCTGGGGTACACCGGATGTTGCAATGTAGGGATCTGACTCATTACAATCTACAACCACTGAAGAAGTCCTATTTTCGAGGTAAGTTCTACACCAGCTCAGTGTGATACCGGTTGCACCCAACGACTGGAGCTTATTTAGCAGCAATTCATGATTTACTTTGTCGAAGGCCTTCGAAAAGTCTGTGTACACTGCATCAATTTGAAGACCTTTATCTACTGCGGATGTTAGTTCAGTGACATAATTAACAAGATTTGTGTTTGTAGATTTTTTAACCATGAAACCATGCTGATTAGTGGATATTAATTGTTTAACGTGGTCGTGCAATACTGGGTACACTAGTGATTCAAAGACCTTAGACAAAGTACATAGAATGGATATGGGTCGATAATTAGATATCACCTCCCGTTTCCCATTTTTGTGAATAGGTACTATTCTAGCTTTTTTCCATTTATTTGGAAAAACCCCAGTTTTTAGCGAGGTATTATAAATATTTGCCAGTGGAGAAGACAAATACTCTGCACATCTTAACCAGAATATTGGGGACACATTGTCAGGTCCAGCACCTTTAAATATGTCGAGTCCAGAGAGTTTATTAAATACAGCTTCAGGAAGGATTGAAAGGTCGTCGATGGGTAAAACCGGAACCGAGACGGAAGGTAAGTTATTAAGGAAATTATTGCGATTATCGTAAGGTGGATCATATACGGAGGAGAACTGTTCTACAAATAAATTTGAAATGGCTTTACTACCGTAGGCTTTGACATTGCCGAGAGTCATTTCTGGAGGGTAAGAAGAATTGCTTTTTCGGAGGTTTTTAATATGTGACCAGAAGATTTTAGGGTGATACTTAATTTTATTTTCAATTTCATTTATGAAGTTGTCATAACATTTTTGGGTAAGAATTTGGCAGTCTTTTCTTATGTAATTAAATTCTAATATGTCCATTGGATTGTTGTATTTTTTAATCTTGATATGAAGTTTCAGTTTCACTTTAAGAAGCTTTTTTAATTGATGGGAATACCATGGTGGATATTTGCCTCGTGTAAATTGTGTTACTGGCACATGTATATTTATGGTTTCGTTGATTATATCATAAAATTTCTCCAATTTATCATTGACGCCATCACATTCACTGAATTCTTTGGTCCAATCGACATGTTTCAGAGATTTATTTATAGCTCCGTAGTCTGCTTTATGAAAGTTGGGTTTACTCGCAGGTTTTAAGTAAGTTTTAGTAAACGTTTGAAAAGTTATTGTTAAATCAAAAGCCGGGTGGTATTTATCTAGTTCCCTTATAGGGTCAAGGCAGCTACTTATTACAGTTTGTTCAACATCTGAGAGCACTAAGTCTAACGTCTTATTTTGAAAATTTTTAATCCAGTTTAGCTGTTAAATCATTAAGCGCTAAGAAGTCGAGCAGTAAATTTTTAAGGTTTCCCGTGCTAGAAGTTGATGGTATGCAAGATTCAGTAGTAGCCTCATGTATCCAATCAATACAACTCAAATTAAAATCGCCGACAATTGATGTTGAGGAGTCGCTATTAGTTGTAATGACCGAATTGCAATTATCAATAAAATATTCAAAAACTTCAAAATTTACAGGTGGTGGCAAGTACACAGCACACATCTTTAAGGATTGGGATGTGTTGGAGTTGGTTTTAAACATAATCCATAAATCTTCACAGTTACTTTCCCAGTCTGTCATGCGACATGAAATTAATTTATTAGTTACCGCTACGAGAACTCCACCGCCTGTTTTTTTGTGATTATTCAAGCTTGACGATTCTCGGTCTCTTCTATATACAGAATAAGAATCATTAAAAAGTTCAGAATCAAAAATACCTTCGCAAAGCCAAGTCTCGGTTAAGACGAATACATCATAATCACTGTCATGTATGTGTTGAAGAACCTCAGATAAATTGCTACGAAGACCTCTGGTATTTTGATAGTAACATTTTAGGGAATTGAATTTTATAAAGTTTAGGCTATTGAACATTCTTAGAAACAAAATTAAAAAGTAAATAATAATGACACAAAAAAAAAGAAACAATAATACAGTACTATAAGATCTATGTTAATGACTTTAGCTTTTCAAAGTCTTCCACAACCACACTTTGCGCAATTTCATCCTTCTTCAATAGAACTCTCCCATTGCGAACCCATACGAATCTGTATCCTAGCTCCTTGGCACGAACTCTTGTCGCCGCATGAAGAGCCTTGTTCTCAGGAGATAGGTATTCAACGACGAATATCGGCACCGGCTTTTCGTTAGCTATGCCAAGGTGACTTGAATTTAGTTTATTTTTCGAATTTGCTTTGTTGAATTGAATTGATGCTGCAAGGAACGAATCTCTTAGTCGCGGGCTATTGAACTTAACAAGAATAGACCTCGGTCTTGCGCTGCGCGTGTCTTTTTTGTCGACCCTTGTACATAGTTGAATATCTGTATCCTTAATATCGCATTTAATTACTTTGCCTAACTGAAAAATAGTGCTAGTCAAATTCTCTGATCTGTATTCCGGTACACATTGCAGTTCGATGTTACTCGAATGAGCGTGTTGTTCCAATAGGTTCATTCGTTTTGTTACGTCCCTGAGAGAATTTTGAAGAACACAATTTTCCTTCTCGAGCATGTGTATTTTAGCGGTCTTATCTTCTAATGTTACCATAATTTCTTCGTATTTCTCATTAAAAAACGACAAGGACTGCTTGAATTCCGAGATCATGCTGTTAATTACGCTAAATTGTTCATGGATTAATCCTGCGATTGTATCATGTAATGCTTGGTTAATTTCATGCCTTATCATCTCTCTAAGAGAACCTGTTGTAATATCTGCCAGTAGCGTGTCATTAACACGGTCAGGTGAGTGGCATATAGGTGGTTTGTTGCGTAGAGTAACATTCGTACCGTCAACAGGGGATGGTTGAGTCACTGGACTAGATTGCCGGGCGGGTCTAACAGAAGTGTTGGTGTTATCAAGTTTGGGCTGTTTATTTAGACACCCAGGACATTTCCAAGCATTTTTAGTATCGGCATGCATTGCTTTAAACCTCTTCTCTGATATATTAGCGCACAGCAAATCATACCAGTGATTGCAAAGAAAGCATCGCAAACCTTTCCCAGCCTTAAAGTCTTTTATACATCCAGAGCAATTTATTGTTGACATTCTTAATGCGTGCGTATGCGGGGTACGTTGAAATAATTTTCAAGTTTGGCAACATAAAGCGCTTACAGCGATTAAAACAGGATGCGTCTAATAGTGAATAAAAATTGTAGCGCTGCACAGTGGAACGAATGTATGGGAGCGGTTGGACGTAGACATGTCCGAAAAAAAAGAGTAAAATTATGCCAAACTAATGATGCCATCTTATTCGATTACTTAATGCCTTCATAACTTGTGGTGATGAATTTCTTCATAACTCCCATATTTCGGGAGTAATTTGAGAAAATGTGAAATTTTACTATGAAAATGAGTGTATCGAGCTCTCTCCCTCCTGATTCCGGGCTTGTTTCAAGTAGCGGTCTCTAATATCATAATGCTAATACTAAGAGCTATATTTAATACTAAGACACATAGTGCGCCAAATGTGCACTTTCTGGGATAAAGAGTGATGTTTATTTTATAACACAATTTTTTAATTTTTTGTTTATTTTGTTGATTAAAACCGTTTTTCTAAAGGTTTACCTTATTACAATAACATTTCTGATCAGCCAATTAGAGAAGATATAAGCTAATTAGGATATATAATTAGGGACTTAAGGTTTACATATAAAACTGATGCACTAATGATTACTGATAAGAACATTGCTATTATTTAATTACTAAATGGCTCTTAATACACTAATTTAGCATGCATCATTTACTAATTATCACAATAACTAATTACCTTGCAATATTTAACAAAGGATACCTGGGATACCTGGATTTTATATAAATAGGTCACTATTAGTAACTTTAAAATCAGTGTTGATTTACACCTCGTTGTATCCAAGCTAATCTCGCAATGTATTTTCCAAATTTTAATACAAATCTTGATATTCACGTTGCTTTATGCGCACGCGCACATAAAGATTTACGCGACTTTAACTATTTGTTCAGTGTTTTAAAAGATAAC
Organism: Omphaloscelis lunosa; assembly: GCA_916610215.1. NCBI lineage: Eukaryota > Metazoa > Arthropoda > Insecta > Lepidoptera > Noctuidae > Omphaloscelis > Omphaloscelis lunosa. Next base: position 22,623,546 of record OU744250.1, read on the forward strand.
AGTTGTGTTCAGTTATGTGAAAGTGCTGAAACAAGTTTAAAAGACTGGTGTCGTCGATTTTGCTACCGCATTTATGCAAAATGGACACAGTCTGGAAGAAGCACAGATAAGTTTCGGAAGAAACATGAGATTTGGCTACAGGCTGCAATTCAATGGCCGGAATTACAGAATGAAAATATGGAACCTTCTACAGAAAATATAAGTGACGTCATCGAGCCCATAATTTCTCCTGCTAAATCTGATGCTTCAACTTGTACACATCCTAGTCCTCGTAAATCTTTTGAGGACCTTAGTAACCGGCAAAAAAGAAGACGCACCACTGAAGATAGTCTTTCATGCAGCAGTAGCAGCGCTGAAATTATGTTTTCGGCCGAAAGGGCGCTTCAAAAGGCAGGACAAAGCGATACAGCTTATGTTATGAAATACTTGACGGAGAATCCAGAAGAGGCCTCAAAAATCAAAGCCTTCATTGAAGGTAAATCAATTCAGGTACGGGAAATATCCCCTTTGAAGGCATTGGCTCTTTATGTATCGATGAACTTATCGAAATGGCGCTATAACACTCTTCGGGATTTCAACACTCAAGAAGGAGCTCTTCAATACCCGAGTTACTACATGTTGGTTAAAGAAAAAATTAAGTGCTATCCGGCCAAAGAAGATCTCACAGTTACAGAGAGCTCTGCAAAAATCAAATTACAAGCCTTGATGGATTTAACCTCAAGAAGACTTATTAGGTCGTTAGAAACCCCTGTTGATCCCAATCAACAGCTCGTATTGACCAGCAAATGGGGTTTTGACGGATCATCTAGCCAAAGCATTTATCATCAAAGGACGAGTGAAGATGAGCAAATCGATCTTGCTAGTAATTTTATGATTAGTCTTGTACCACTGCGGCTCGTCTCAAAAGGTGTAACAATTTGGGAAAACGAGCGACCATCTTCCACTTCATTTTGCCGGCCAATATTGTTTAAGTTTATAAAGGAAACCAAAGAAAATGTGCAGAGAGAGATGGCTGAAATCGAAGCAGAGATTGAAGCCTTAACTCCATCCACCATCACTGATGGAATTAGTGTCAAACACCAACTGCTGTTGACAATGATTGATGGTAAAATTCATTCCATTATATCCAATACAGCAGCTTCAGTGTGTGACATATGCAAGGCTTGTCCTAAAGAAATGAATAATTTAGAGTTAATCAAAGATAAACACGCAAACGAGGACATGTATAAATATAGCTTAAGCACCCTTCACGCTTGGATTCGCTCAATGGAATGCTTATTACACATTTCCTACAAATTAGACATAAAATCATGGCAAGTAAGGGGTGATATAGCAAAAAGGCAAGTTGATGACAGGAAGAAAAGAGTTCAAGAGGCTGTAAGAAGAGAAACGGGCTTACTTCTCGATGTTGTGAAACAAGGCAGTGGATCCACCAACAATGGCAACTCGGCAAGGAGATTTTTTGAAAACTACACTAAATCTGCTGAACTGACCGGAATAGATGCTATGCTTTTAAGAAAAATCTGTGTGATCTTGCAGTGTATTTCATCAGGAGAGAAGATCAACGTAACTAAATTCCGAGAGTTCTGCTTTGATACTGCTAAGCTTTACGTGGAGTTATACCCATGGTATTATATGCCTTCTTCACTTCATAAAATTTTAATGCATGGGCCAGACATAGTTCAGAACATGTCAATTGTGCCCATTGGTTTTCTATCCGAAGAGGCATCTGAGGCTAGAAATAAAGATTTTAGAAAATATAGAGAGGGGCATTCTCGAAAGCATAGCAGTATCTCATGCAATGAAGATATTATGCACAATCTTTTACTGTCTTCTGATCCACTTGTTACAAGTATCCGTCCAAAAGGAAATAAGTTTGTAAAAAAATCTTCTTTTAAGGAATTTTATGAGCTTACGGATTCTGAGAAAAGTGATATCGAATTTGTTAACATAAATGATTTAGCGGACATCGATTCTGAATTTGAATTAATTGATGATGATGATGATGACGAAGATAATTAAATGATGTTATTGTTTTAAAATGTGTAACTTAGTAAATTAGAGCTTACGTCTTAATTATTTATTGTACTTTTAATGAAACTAGGTAATTTATTATCAACTTACTTAAAAGTCATACTCTCATCAGTTCTTGTGAATATTTTTGTTAATATATATTTCTGTATATATATAATATATTTATAGACCTCTTAATAAGTCTGTCTGCGGTTTAAAGTAAATACAAATGGGGAAAAAACGTTTTTTTTTTTAAATTTTCATTTCCTTTTATCCCAGAAAGTGCACATTTGGCGCACTATGTGTCTTAGTATTAAATATAGCTCTTAGTAATAGCATTACGATATTAGAGACCGCTACTTGAAACAAGCCCGGAATCAGGAGGGAGAGAGCTCAATACACTCATTTTCATAGTAAAATTTCACATTTTCTCAAATTACTCCCGAAATATGGGAGTTATGAAGAAATTCATCACCACAATTTATGAAGGCATTAAGTAATCGAATAAGATGGCATCATTAGTTTGTCATAATTTTACTCTTATTTTTCGGACATGTCTACGTCCAACCGCTTCCATACATTCGTTCCACTGTGCGCTGTTTAGAGTATTAAGCTTCATACAAACTGCGAATGATGTTCTTGGCAAGAAGGTTGTAAGCGCCGTGAAATGCGCGTCGCTTACGCGTTTCGGTCGTTGCGGGACAATGGTCACTCAAACACTTTGTTTATGTTGCAAACTTTTTGTTAAAATCCAAATATCACTGATAAACACTGGGTGTAATGGCTTGTTATTTTGACACTGAGTTAATAAACGTTAATTATTTAGTTTTTGCTCAAAATCTGAGTCAAAACAACACTTTAAACCATATTTACAGAATTATTTTTCGGGAGCAAACGGTTACGGACTGTTTAACTGACTATTCATCGAATGAGGAATGATGAATGGGTTATAATTGATTGACCAAAGTTAAGAGTAGCCTTCAGATTACCTCCTAAAGAAAGTTTATAATGTGTTAATAACATGTTATGTAACACATTATAAATTAAAAAAATATAAATATATAAATATAAATTTTAAAAGTTTATAATGTGTTACAGAACATGTTATGTAACACATTATAAACTTTCTCATGTAACATCAAGGTGACTAACTATTGATGTACTATGCACGAAACCTACTGACCTTTCAAACTTGCTCCAGTGCACTGTCATAACTTACTGACCTACTCGCCTCACATGGTGGCTAGGTTGTCAAACTTTTGTTCCTAACTCGATTATTTGATAAACGTTCAAAACATATTATTTTAAAAGGTTTGTTGACTAAAACTAGATCAGCCTACATCTTTTCGGGAATTAAATGGCTAAGAGATGACTAAAAGACCAAAAACTTTGACAAAGAAAATAAAAAACAACGTTTACTTCTAGGCCCAAGTTGTAGTTCTTAAAAGGCTTTGAACGTGAAGTGCAAACGCTTCGAGAAAAAACTAAAAGCTCAAACAAATATAAAACCTTATAACACTGCCAATGAAAAAATAATTATGTATTCCTACTTCTCCTTGTGCAAAAGGAAAATATTCGTAAGGGAAGACCGACCATAAGCTAGCCAATACACTATGTTTTCACACATGCGTGTAATAAGCTAGTGTTTTTTAGGTTTTACTAAAAACAGGATTGTAACAACATATTCTTTGACGGATTAAAAAAAAAAAAAAATCTACAATATATGTTTTTCATTTCCTACGACCCAATGATATTGAAGGACCCTACCAAACCGATCTTGAGACCTTTTAAATCAGGATATAGCGAACGTACCTATATATCAATTACGAGGAGACCCTCAGGTCATTTCATCAGCATCACATAATAACGTAATGAGCCAACCCATTTGTAAGAGTATTTTCTCCTTAATTTATTCAAAGCTTCGCCGCCGACATTCATCTTATTTTTGCCGGTTCAACGGATCCCTCCTTGCCTCCTCTGTGTCATTCAATCACGAAAATATAATCTGATATACCTACAGGTATATTATATGGCCCGGTCGTAGATACCTACATAAATAAATAGGCATTTGACGGAAGTAAGTAATAAAATAGTTCTAAGAATTATGAAATTTACGTGAATCGTTTTATATAATGATGTATATCGGTCATTACTCGTAAATTGAATATGAATGAATAATGATAACAACGGCGAAATATGGGTGTACGATCGATATCACCTCTGCGGCCTCTGCCTAAACATCGGGGAAAAAGCGTGAATATTATCAAGTCTTGTTTGATTAAAACAGTAGGTAAATAAAATTCAGAAATAAAATCAACACTTTTTTTGTTCTTATTGACGAGAATATCCGTCAGGCCATAGATTGAAACAGCCTACAGACGATAATAGCTAATATTTAACCGTAAAAATTGTGATTTAAACCGCGAGTAACAGCCGTGTACAAATGGACACGGTGGGGCTTTACCGGTTGAAACTTCGAATTAGTCAAAGTCAAATTATTTATTTCAAATAGGCCCATGTATGGCACTTTTGAACGTCAAAACTAATACCTAGTACCTAATCAATAAGTTATTTTGCTACTATACTATTTCAACATGCCCATTATTCCTCGTTTTGATGAACAAAATCATTTTCAACCGAAACACATCGCAGATGGCATCATGGCAGTTATTATTGCAAACGATACTCATAGCTGTACGTATGTTTGCTAAACTCTCCACAGAAGCAATGGGCTCTGGTTATAAAAGCAAATACGTTGAACAACGTTGCGCGCTGTTTGCTAGTTTTTGTGGCTTGTAGAAGCGAGTAGTCTTTTCTTTTGAATGGTCTTTTTATACGGACCACTTTTTTAGCAAGAATTTAGGTACCTTTTTGTTTTAATGTGTACCTACCTACCTATCGCTTTGGTAATTATTGTAAAAGAGTAAAATTTTCAGAGATTCAATAGCTCTAAATACAATAATTCTGCATCATACTTATTGAAACAACACTCATTCTTTTCCATCCAAACAGAAGAATGGCATAGCCTTAAAGCGAGCCAATCACAGGCTGAACATATTGGTGCATGATAGAGTATGTCCCAGTTCACATCCCCCACAGGCGCTGTTACCTCCCGTATTGACAGAGACACATCAAACATCACGTGAGCACTGTATTTGTTCCGAAAAGTTTGTTTGGATTACCTATTTGCCTCGTGTAATTATATGAGCAAATACATAATTTATTTGCAGCTGTATCAATTAACGATTCGTTGAACTCACTGAAATGTGAACGTAATTTAATTATTTATTTTGTAATGTTCACTGTTTTTGCTGCTGTATTTGTGCTATGTGAGTTTATGCACACGGTAACGCAAATTTCTATGGGTAATGCGGTAGTGGGGCGTCATTACTGAGTGGACAAGCTATAATAATGCATTGGTTTTTTGGTTATATTTCTCTGTTATTGAGCCCTATAGTGAGAATAAGCTTATCCTTATTATTATCTACTACATCATCATTGACAGTCTTGTGCCACCCACTGCTGAGAATAGTTCTCCTCCCTGTTCTTCTTTGGTCTGTGCGAGTCTTAAATATACAGAGTGAGTCTTAATAATGTGCACATATTGAAATGAGGGTATCTATGCTTAATTTTATCGACGAAATATAAAAAAAACATTACGGTATTACTTTTAAAATTAATGATCTATTGCTATGAAACAAACTCCATAAGGATAGGATTTTTTTTTTTGTAATCTCTATAAATTTAAGCATAGATTTCATTTCGATATGTGCTCATTATAAAGACTCACAGTGTATACATACTTAAATCGGCTTAATAAAATGTATGAGTATTATAATGGAATCACCCTTTAACACTGATGAACCTACTAGATCGTTGTTAAACTTATAAAAGAGGATTTTGCCTACGATATATTCTAGTTCAAATAATAATGATGAAACTTTAAAACACTGTCGGATCAGGGAATTTAAACAGAAACCTCGGAATCAGGGCAATGACTGCGGTAATTATTTAATGAAAGTAAATCGATTTTGATGCCAATCAGATAATAAAATTGTCGATGGCTTATAAACGGTTCGTTTTCGCGTGTTATAAAACTGAGTCAGAGTTGACTGGCCCTTGGTAAGTCGGCTGTCAGTATGTAATCATCGTTTGTAAATTGCGATTCACAAAATCATTAATGGAGAAAAACACCTAAAAACAGATATTAGCCAGTTGTCAGAAAGCACTGACCTATTGAGTTTTTATGGCTGTTCTATAATATAAATATTTGCCCTCAAGAATACTTAAGGGAATGATTTAATTTTCTCGCATTAACTCTATGCCGAAAGATCATACAAATAATTTTAGATACAGAAGCATAGTAAGAAAGAAGCATATATTTTGATTTTAAATTACACTGTATCTATCCTCTTATATATTCTTATTCCATTTCATATGAAAAAAACCAGCCAAGTGCGTTGCGGACTATGCACAATGAAAGGTTCTGTGGTTGGGATGAATCGATCCCAAGAACAAACTAAACATTGTAGTTGAAAAAAAAACTGCAAACGTAAGTTTGTACGCACAATATTGAGATTTACCATGTTATTTTAAGACCATAGACCATCTTATAGGTTTTCCTGTAATCTATGAGATATAAAGGCACTCTGTATTTTTTATTTTTATTTTAGACTCAGTAGTTTCGAAGATAAGTGGGGAGTATGGTAAATTTTCATCTATTTTCTTAAAAATCTTTAAAAGTATTTATATTAAAATGATAAAAAATAATATTTGAGATTCTCACAACAAGCCTTTCCATTCGATATGTCACACGGTAGATTTGTTTTTTATTTATTTTAATTTAGGTATTTGCCCCCGAAAAGTGACCCCAATACTGAAAATTAATTTATTTATTTTATACTGTATTTTGGTCACAGAAGTTCATATATGTTTACCAAATTTCGACTAAATTGGTACAGTAGATTCGGAGCAACTTGGCAGTGACAGACAGACAGCCAGACCGACAGACAGACACACGAGTGATCCTATAAGGGTTCCGTTTTTTCCTTTTGAGGTACGGAACCCTAAAAATGGTAAGATTGATACAGGAAACCGACTGCAAATGTACACGAATTTTCAGAGAAAATCTAGTAATACAGATAACAAAAGGTATTTTTAAATACTGGAGGGCCATTAATAAAATCGCCAATAAATTACAGAAGACACTCACGGAACCCGGTAATTTATGACGAAACCCATAAAACATCGGTAAGTTGAGGAAAATAGTTAGGAAGTAGGCTTGGAGTACCACCGTCTGTTGCGATGTGGCTGTAACCAGACAAGGTTTACCTTAACATTTTAATTGAAAGAAACCATGAAAAAACCTACCATAATTTTTAGACAACTGCAAGAAGTTTTCAGAGCATCGCCAACCCTTACCTACAGAAAAAATGGTAATTAATCTCTCATAATCAACAGTATCCTGACTCTAATTTCGAGCCGGCTGGACTGGCCAAACGTGAATCGCTACAGCGCCATTTTGGAATAGTGAAGCTTCAGACAGTACCGCCGCTATGTATATTGAACAGGAATTTGTTTAGGATGTAGATTGTCTTATTTACTAACATAGGATAAGTTTACTTACAAATGAGTCATGATTACTTTATTAAATGAATTGAATTTATATAATGATGTTTGATCCGTCGTTTCCTTAGCATGCCGAAAATTTTTCGAAGTTGAGAGTAAACGGAGAAAAATTAGTTCACACAGTCATGTCATATTACCACCACAACCGATAGAAGTAACCAAGTTATTTGCGCAATGATAGAGCCATTAACGATAACTTCCGGTAACCGTCCCGTCGTTCGCTCTCAAAGTGACCACGAAACAGGCTAATAAGCATAAAGCATCGCCTCTTCGTACGCATCGGGAGCCATTCACGTCATCAAATCGTCGAAGAGACTGTTATATCTGAGCGCCATTTTACTGTGAAACGCCTTCACCTCGTCCCCGCGACCGACCTGCAAAATGTCAACTTATCAAAAAGCACATTTGATTCCGAAACTTATAACTGGGTGATAAGGATTGCTTTCGAGTATCAGCACCTTTCCGTGCACGTCAGCAGATTTTATGATATTATAGCGACAATCGTTACGTGTATTTGGGAATAAAAGTTGTTGTTCGTTTATAAACGTCTGTTTCGTGTCAAATTTAGTACAATTTATTGGGAAACAAACTAGTTCGCTCTACTTGTTAGGAGTCCGAAACGATCGGTATTGATACTACAGTTATTTTCATAGGTTTACTTACATTTATCACGTATCACACGGTTTTTTTTTGGTGTACAAGGTACTTTTAAGTGTTTAGTCGAGTATCAACCACTTTTACCAAAATATTGCTCTTGCTCGGGATAGCAATATTATTCATTATTCTAAAGAAACATGGAAAATATGAAAAAAAAAAACAGAAACGCTTTAAATAAATATTACATATTTATCATTAAGTATCGATAAAAATCGTTCTGTAGTTTCTGCATAACTCCATGAGGGGGTAGGCAGAAACAGGGGGAAACAGGAGGTAGGTAAAATCGTGCTTTCGGCGTTTTTATTACATAAAGGCTCCTACAAACAGGCGCGACACGCGACGCGACACAAAGGCACCGCTCGTCGCGCGACGCGACGTACCTTTGTGTCGCATCCCATGTCGCGCCTGTTTGTAGGAGCCTTAATTCACATAACAACGTTACGCACGAGCAGTGTTAGCCTAGCGGTGTAACCTTCAGACTGCCAAGTCATAGGTCTCGAGTTCGAACCCAAGGCACGCACCACTGACTTTTCGGATTCATGTGCGTATCGTATAATTATCACTTGCTTCAAAAACGATGAAGGAAAATATCGTGAAGAAACCGGCATGCCTGAGAGATATTTCTCGACGGTATGTGAAGCCAAGTTTGAGACCCATGGACGGCCTTAAAACTCTGACAACAGATTAGTCACTAACTACACGAAAAGAATAAGAAGATAACAACGTTACTCGTAAACTACTAGGCCTACTCCCTAGTTAATCATGGTTGTAAAATTACGTCATTAACATTTATGCTTTCAAAGCCATAGCCACAGTACACCTCTTTAATTTTCCAGAAGCCGTAAACAAAGGAACAAAACGCGGCGTACTTCAAAGATTTTCCGGATTGTCCCCGCTTCTGCCCCGGTTATCCCCAGTTGTCCTCCGTTTGTCCCACCGTTGCCGCTCTTTGAGTATTTCACATCCTTCATGTTCGGAATTTGGCTTTAATATTTATTTGTAGATACATAAGTTCAGATTCATATTCGTAGAAAGTGTTGTGGTATATGCAGCAACGATAAAATCTGACATTTTTAGATACCTACTAACGACTCACGTTTATACTATACTTACATACATACCCAAGTAACAGAAAATCGATATAATGGAAAAAGTGGAGACCAGAAATTTTCTTCTAGCTTCATTAGATAATTTCAAGGGTTTTAGCAAGGTCTTGCTTCTGTATAGTAAGTAGCATTTTAATTATTTTGTAGTTCCTAAATCTATATAATCCTCTTTTTCAATCTTTTGTGCAGCCAAAGGTTTTATTTTAGATAGTATTTATGCCTCTGTACTGCTTCTAATACAGCTGTAAGTATAATACAAGAGTGTAATCCTTATGTTAGCATTAATTACGGCTTAGGCTACTTTACAATATTTTAAAATTCTTTAATACTGCTCCATGTTTTATAACGACTATTCATGAGGGTAACAACTGTTTATCGGTTGCCATTAGTGCTGTGTTAATACCAGCGGTTTAAAAGCATTTCATCGTAATATTTTACAGTCATTAGCCGTACAAACATAGACTGAAAAGAATTTTAACTAACAATAAGTTCTATAACCAACTTATTAAAGACGTCAATAATGAGGCTCCAGTTTATGTCATAGCCAAGCGTTATTGCTCATTAATACGGAGGGTTCTGTAAGTTTTTAAATTTCATAGATGGACAAAATTAAACGAACTTAGTATGTAACGAATATCAATATTTTGTACCTCTTTTCTTCTGTATCTAGATTAATTTACTCTTTAAGTATATAGATACTAACTAATTAATAAAACCAAATAGTTTATTTTAAATATATTTTTATTTATCATCAATATAAGTTTAATAAACATAAGTAATGAGAATTACGTATATCCAAGATAAGAGTGCTTGGAAACATGCTGGTCCTGCTCCATAAGACAATTAAGAATCGAGACAAAATCAAACAGGTTGCTACTTGTAAAATTTATAATTTTGTATTATATGACATTGATTTTACATTCTGAGATTATTTCCTCACACACTGACTTATTAATTTAAAAAACAAATAGAAAATCGTCTACTTTTTACAATGTTTGTAAATATGTGAGCATCATGTATCCATCACATAATTAAATTATCTGTCGTTGCTTCATTTTTAATTCTTTTTACCTATTGTGGTATAGTAATTTTATTCTAGGTGCATCGTCTTCATATATAATTATTTAACTAATGTACGTACTTATACAAACTATTGTAAAACATTTTAAAAGAGTAACGGTGGAGTTTCTTGCCCATTCTTCTCCATACGAAAACTACTTTTTAGAAGGGGCGACTAGATGAAATTTCGACGTTCAAAAGTGCTATACATGGGCCTATTTGAAATAAATGATTTTACATTGACTTTGACTTATTAGGCAGTATTATAATCATCATAATAAAAAAAACTTTAGTTCTTACAGACATAACTGGAGCCGTCGCTACTTTGATTACTACCGCCAACGCGTCCGCTGCTGCCGTCGATGCATCCGCGGTATTACCAAATTTACGAACCCTAAAACATTTAAAAATATACCTTTTAAATTCAATGAACGATGCTCTATTCAAGCTCTACTACATTATCATCATCATTTCAGCCGAAAGACGTCCACTGCTGGGCATAGGTCTTCCCCAAGCACCGCCACTTTGACCGATTCTGTGCTTTCCGCATCCAGCGGATTCCTGCGGGTTTCACAAGGTCATCGGTCCATCTTGCAGGAGGCCTTCCAACGCTGTGTCTTCCGGTACGCGGTCACCACTCCAGAACTTTTCGGCCCCATCGACCCCGTTCTGCGAGCAATGTGCCCTGCCCATTGCCACTTAAGTTTGGCAATTCTTCGGGCTATGTCGGTTACCCTACCTTTCCTTAGTTTTCCTGTGGATCTCTTCATTTCTGATTCAATCACGTAGGGAAACGCCAAGCACGGCCGTCTCCATTGCCCTTAAGATGTCTTTTAGCCTTCTGTTAAGGGCCATTGTGTTTCTGCCATTTGTTCATTCACGTTTCAGTACCATAGGTCATCACTGGCAACACGTACTGGTCAAAGACTTTCGCCTTGAGACACTGTGGTATGTGGGACGAGAAGGTATTGCGTAGCTTTCTGAATGCTACCCAGCGGAGTTGGATTCGACGATTGACATCTTTCTCAAAGTTGGACCTACTTAGCTGGACAGTTTGTCCTAGGTAAAAAAACTCGTCCACAATTTCGAGCGTAGCGTCTCCAATCTTCATGAGAGTTAACATTAACTTTGTCTTGACTATGTTCATTTTAAGACCCACTTTTTCAGAGGCTCTACTGAGGTCATCGATTATTGTACTGAGGTCCACCATGGTCTCAGCCATGATAACTAAGTCCTTGGCAATCCGAACGTTAGTGATATATTCGCCATTGATGTTGATGCCTAGCCCTTTCCAATCCAAAACCTTGAAGACATCCTCCAGTGCAGAGGTGAACAGTTTTGGAGAGATAACGTCTTCCTGTCTCGCACCTTGCTACAGAAGGAGAGATTTTCGAGGTCTGGTCCTGGAGTCAAATTGCCATAGTGGAATTTTTGTTTAAACACTTTAGCACCTCAATGTATCGAAAGTTAATCTGGCACCGTTAAAGAGACTGCAGTACAGCCCACGTCTCGATCGAATTAAAGGCTTTCTTGTAGTCTACAAACGCTAAGCAGAGAGGCAGGTTATACTTTTCGGTGTTCTGTATAACCTGCCGCAGCGTATGTATGTGGTCTACGGTGCTAAAGCCTTTACGGAATTCAGCTTGTTCGGGAGGCTGGAGGTCGTCAAACGTGCGCGCGATATGGTTCGTGATAACTCTTGAAAACAGCTTGTAGGTATGGCTCAGAAGTGTAATGGGCCTATAGTCCTTAAGCAGGGCATTGTAGCCTTTTTTAAAGAAGAGTTCCACCACACCTCTGTTCCATGCCTGTGGTGTTTGATGCTCGAGGGGAGCATGACGGAATCGAAAAACTTCTGGAGGGCCTTAAGAACGGGTTTTCTACCGGCTTTCAGGAATTCGGTCGTAATTCCGTCATCACCCGGCGCCTTTTTGTTTTTAAGCTGCTTCAAAGTCACCCTAATCTCATAAAAACTGACGTCTGAGATATCTTCGGCATAGTGTTGGATCAATCTAGCTCTTAGGTCGTTTCCTAGATTCGTAACGGGGTTACTGGTGGACGCGTATAACTGTCTATAGAAACTCTCGATCTCTCTTAACAGTTCAGGTTTGGCGATTACGATTCTGCCATCATCGGTCTTCAGTTTCGCAATCTGGCTCTGTCCAATAGACAGATCTCTTGTAAAAACCTTGGAGCCCTTGTTCCGCTCTATCTCGTCCTTAATATGGTTCGTATTATAGTGGCGAAGGTCGCTTTTCAAGAACTAGAGATCTGTCTATTAAGCGCATTTATTTGAGCGCATCATCTGAAGACTGCTGGATTATCTCGCGCCTCTCCTCCATAAGCTATAAAGTAGCATCAGAGAGAGATCTTATTTCGATTTGTACGACGGTTCTTAAAAATCTGGACCCAACCGTATGGACAGTTTAGCAAAGTATGGACAGTTAGCGAACCCATCGTTATAATCGTCCACGGAGCTCCCTATTCACTCAAAACGATTCTGAAGTTCGAGCTGAAATCTATAGGGATTTTGGACCTAGATCGGTGCTGGGCGGAGCGTAGATTTCATCAGTCGAGATCTTTCCAGCTTGAAATTCAAGTTCAATGTGACTCTTACCATACGGTGATCACTTCTGGTTTTCACCGCGTTGATCACAGAGACATCATTGAATACTTGCTTATTCGTCGAAATGATGAAGTCAATCTTATTTTACGTTGCACCGTCAGGGCTCTACCAGGTCCAATTTCCGTGTTCACGTTTTCTGAAGAAGGAATTCATCATAAAGAGGCCTTCCTTCTCCATAAAATTTGCTAGTAGGTGACCCCAGTGGTTCCGACATCCAAATCCAAATTGCCCCACTCGCAGCTCATCATCTCATCATCGTTTCGTTTGCCCAGTTTCACGTTGAAGTCCCCCATGACAACTCAAACTCAAACTCAAACTCAAAGCATTTATTTCAAATAAACCAATTACAGGCACTTTTGAATTGTCAAGGGGTCGGTCAGTCAGAAAGATGAAGCTAGTTGCCCATTCCAAAGCGTAGTAGGTACCAACGGTGAAGTGAGTTTTAGAGCCATGCATGGCTCTGGAAATATCCTTATATATGGTCTCCACCTCATCGTGGGAGGGTTCGACGAGGTCGTGGCGTAAACCTGTACGACCTTCAACGAATATCTTGCGGATATTCTGAGTATAAAGTACGCCACCTTCGTCAACACACTTTCGATCTTCACGTTGCTCACAAGGGACTTATGGACGATAAGCTCTACTACAGCTTAAACATATTTTAAAATCGATTTTAATGCTTTTACCAAGCTAAAAGAATCACATAGACTGTAGCAAATGCCTAAAGTTTTTAATTATGTTTCCGCCATTTGCTTTTTATTTTGATAATATTAAAATGTAATTTTATTGTTAACAATGCTTTAAAAAAGGACTTTAACTTATGGTTTTGGTGAGCCGCTAAGAGGCAAGTATTAAAATGACTAAAGGCTCGTGCAGACCAGCGCGATATCGCGGGTGCTACAAGGGTCGCGCTGTCTGTAGCGCCCGCGATATCGCGCTGGTCTGCACGACCCTTAAAACTGTAGATTTCTTCGTAACAGCATTAACTATGAGAGCCGCACTAAAGATACGCGCACTGCTTTAACTTTTTTTCTCAGCCCTTAAAATGCATTTATTCTTCCGGTAGACAACCAATATAATGCTGCAAAAATGCCAATTTAAACTAAAAGCTGAATAATTTGGGGCCCAAATTAGCATTACAAGAGATGTATGGCGGTTTATAACGCCTAATTTTAGACTTCTTGTAAAACTTTGAGAATACCCGAATTCTAATTCTGTTATCCATCCAGTATAAAGCTATTTTGTGTTACTTGGGTAAGTATGTACCATAAGGAAAATTAATTGTTTTGCAGGTTGATATGCTACGTCAATTTGCCGTATTACAGTCATTTTATACGACTGACAAAGAATAACTTTAATTTAATTTGATAGTTTTGCTAAGCAATAAATCTCCCCAACTGTACCTTCACTGATCATAACAGTTCTATTCTATTCTATAACCATAAATTGTTTGTGTGTTTCCCTTTTTTAAAGCATTCGCAAGCAACTTATTGTTATAATTACTAAACAATAACGAATATTCGGAACTACGAAACTATGTCAGAGTAGAGCGTTGTGTGCGAGCTAATTAAATTACTCAGGTAGCACCGCTGTCCGTGTAACGTAGGACCCTGCTCTTATTAAAATGTAGAAATTAAAATTATATGTTGCTCGAGATAGATTTTTGTATTTATTTTTAGTGTATTATCATTTTCCTTGTTGTTGGATGGATGTTTCTAAATCGGAAAAACATGACGCATTTATAAATTCGGTTCCATTTTATACCATCAACAGTAAGGTCATCTTTTATAACCCATGATTCATCCAATAGAACCAGAGTAACTTATTATTAGATGGAAAACCACGAATCTATTGTATCACAATAAACTCCATCAAGCACCTAACATAAAATGTTTAACTAATATCCCAAAAAGTACGCAGCACAAACTAAAACATTTTCTAACAAATAGTTAAAAGGTAACCTGTAATAATCTACTTCCATTTGTTTACTTTTACGACTTGCGCAGAATATTAAACGGTTCAAACAAAAACATTTTCTGCAACTCCCTCGTCACGTTAAATGTTAATAGTTAACGAAATAAAGTTTACAATTAATCTAAAGTAACGGCGCGCGGAGCGAAGGACCAAATTGTAATTTTCACGGAACAAACTCTGAGAGTAGGTTAGACAGCAAAAAATTACGTTGACCTGACGAGTAAGCAAAGGTCGGAATTATTGTACCCCTGTCTGTAAATAAAAAAAATGTATAATTTGATAAACTGCGACGCGTAAAAGGGTAACGCGAAAGTTAGAAGCGGTTTACCTGCCTTCACAATTTGTGCGCTCAACAACAAAGATAAAACCTTTATAAAATTGTCCTTTATTGTGCGAGACTGAAGTTAAAGTCTAGAATGTTTAATATTCTGCGCACAAAAAAGCGGCGTTTTTCTGTCACATAAGATTCACGTATGGAAAATTTAATAACTGGTCTTCGAGTCGACCTCGTCCTGGCGTCGTCGTCGTCATGGTCACGTCCCGTGCCGTGAACCCGTGTCACCGTGAAATAAGGCATTAACGCGCCATTTGTTCAGCACTTTCTGAGGCGTGAGTGAGTTGTTGCGGTATTTTATTATTTTAGTGGTAGTCACGTTGTGGTTATAAATGTTGGTATTTTTATTATGCCGTTAAATAGATATTTTACTTTGGGCTCATTCGAAACTGTTGGTAGCTATCAGTTCTTGCATCAAAATTAGGTAGGAATGTAACAGAATACTTGCTTATTTGAATAACATGATTGATTTTTTTGCTATATACGTGTGGCGGGGTTTAGTAGGAACAGCGAATTTTCCACCAAAATAGTCACATGCTATCTCGGAACAAGGACAGAATGGAATGAATGCACCAAAGAGCGTGTAAGGACCAACTAAAAGCTAATAGCAGCTGTATTTGCAAACACAGAGAAAGTAAAGTCGCCGGAATTTTAGGCTGCCGTGCGAGGTAGGTACTAACAACCGTTTGCTTTTAAAGGATACATTAAATTGCGTTGTAAGTCTAAAAGCATTAGGTAGGTCCACAGAACTGATTATGTTATCATCCAATGAGACAAAATTAATAAAGTATAGCGTTTACCATCAACGCTGTGTGGAAACAGAATAATAGAGACACTTATAAGATATTAATATTCACATCTGGACACATTGGTAACCAATCCCCAGCAGAGAAAAATCACAGCATGAAATAAACAATTATAAACACGTGCAAACTGATTGACATTGCGTGATTTCAGGACAGATTTCCCATGCATCTATTATGTCTTCAGTGACAGTACACAGTCTAATAATTTAGATGAAAGCTCGATAACTCAGCAGCGCTGGGCGAGGTGTATGGTATCGTACGGCCCGCGTCGTATAGCAATTTTTCATTCGCAAAAATTGCAAACGTGGGTTTTACGTTTTTTTGCCTTTTTCCGGTTCACTGAGATTCGGATACAACAGTCAGTCAGTGAAATTTTATTATTCCTGTGTTGTTATCGTGTTTGAACCGATATGTCTGGCGTATTTCGATACGACTGGTACCTATTATACAAGATGCAACTAGGGCTAGGTTTACGGTTTTATTGTGTCTTTGTGTCTATGTCTTTCTAGACAATTTTCTAGACAATTATTTATTTAGGTTATGATTTTCTTAAGCAGCAAGGAACTGAGCAAAAGTCGGTAAAATCAAGACCTTGGATAATGTTTAGGTAGGCACACGCACGTTATATTTTGATTTTAAATTACACTGTATCTATCCTCTTATATATTCTTATTCCATTTCATATGAAAAAAAACCGGCCAAGTGCGTTGCGGACTATGCACAATGAAGGGTTCCGTAGTTGGGATGAATTAATCCCAAATACAAACTTAACATTGTAGTTGAAATACATGTTCTCCCATACATTCCAACTGCAAATGTAAGTTTATACGCACAATATTGAGAGATTTACCATGTTATTTTAAGACCATAGACTTCTTATAAATCTATAAGTGAAGAATCATACTATTTTTTTTTTTTTCACAATTTTAGGTCCATTATTTTCGGAGATAAGGGGGGAATGGTAAATTTTCATTGAATTTCTTAAATATCTTTAAAAGTATTTATTTTAAAATTATATAAAAAATATGTTTAAGATCCTCGCAACAAGCCCGTTCATTTGATATTTCACACGTTACTGTTAGCAAAACTTTTTTTTTTTTTCTTGTTTGCCCTCCAAAGGGTCACTTTTGGAGGGCAAACAAGAAAATTAAAAAAAAAAAAACGTTTTGCTAACTATATTCAAAATTCACTTATTTACGTTATACATTCATGTTTGGGTCACAGAAATACATATGTGTACCAAATTTAAACTTAATCGGTTCATTAGATTCGGAGAAAATTAGCTGTGACAGAAGGATAGACAGACAGACAAACAGATAGACCGACAGACAGACAGATAGACCGACAGACTGACAGATACACGAGTGATCCTATAAGGGTTCCGTTTTTTCCTTTGAGGTATGGAACCCTAAAAAACAACGTTATATTAATATGCAAAACTAAATAAAATCATAAATAAATGCAATAAATTCAAGAAACAACAAAAGCATAGTTCCAATAATACTAAACTAAGGAAAGAACGTATCTTTCTAATAAATAAATTAAAAAACTATCAAATTAAATTAGAAGACAGTAAAAACATTTATCAAATTGAAACCCAACGATTACAGTCTGGAATTGAGGTACTTGAAGAGTCACTACATTCACTTTATATTAAGTATGTGATCTATATCGTATCTCTCAAAAACAAATAAAAGAACATATCCTTGCTGCCAACGAGTTAGTAGAAATGTGTAACGATGAGGCAGACAGAGTGGTCCCGATCACTCTTAGCACAACTCAATGTTCTTGTCAAAGGGCATCCAACCTTGAGGCTCTTCAACCTGAGGCAACGGAAGACCCGTCCCAGTCTGGAGAGGCTCAGGACTGTATCCCTGATCAAGATACACCATATGTTATACAGGCTTCATCTCAAGTAACACAGAGACATATTTGTTCTCTGCCTTATTAGAATAAGGCAATAGTTTAGGGAGAGGGTCAGGTAAATTATTAAGTAACAACCTGAGTCAAACTTCAGTTAATTACTCTATGCCAGAGAAATCCTACGAAGAGATAATTTCACCAATAACAGGGAATAAATATGATCCGAAAGCCATTATTTCTGTATTTGTAGGCAATAGTACTAATGTAAAAAAAGATGACATCACTGACAGTGTCACTGAAATCTTAAGATTAATTGTCAGAAAATAATATTGTGTGCTTTTCCATACTTTGAGCACTTGTCAAGTAGGCAAAATCATTATATACATATGTTAAATAACCACATGCATTTATTAGTTAATCACTATAGTGACAAACTTATATGCTAATAGCATCGCTATTAGCTTTTAATATAAACTCAGACATAAGTAGTATGTCGAAGTCTTTTGTAAATAGCACCACAAACATTAGTAATAATACTAATATTAAGGTGGTTAGCAAAATTTTAAACTAGTCAGTAAGACAACAGAAGGTACCAGTAAATTTTTTTTTGATCTCACCATCAACTAGGTATCTTCTAGCAATCAATTAGTTAATTGTAAAAAAGAGACTAAGCAGAATTCCTTGAAATGATTTCATCAAAATATTCAAGGTTTTTCTTCCAAACAATTAGAAATTGAATTGTTTTTAGAAAAAACAATGTTTGATATTATTTGTATAACTGAACACTGGTTGAAAGATTATGAAATGTTAATTAATTTTGGAGAATTATAGTGTGGGCAGTTGTTTTAACCGAAAATCCATGCTACGTGGAGGTTCATTTATCTTAATTAAAAATTGTATAAAATCTAAGAATCGTAATGACATAGTTGAACTATCGGTGATTGAACTGTCCTGTGTTGAGCTAGATAAGCATTATATAGTGTGCGTATACAGACCTCCAAATTATCAAAACTACTCTATATTTGAATCAGTAATGGAAGATATTTTGGATAAAACTTACAACTGGTAATAAATCAGTAATTATTTGTGGTGACTTTAATATTAATATTTTGGAAAATAATTCAAATAGCAGTAGATTATTAAGCCTCTTCAAATCATTCAATCTGTCAAATGTGTTTTTAGAACCAACGCGAATAACTTCGACTACTGCTACATGTATTGATAATGTCTTTTGTTGCTGCGACTATTTAGATAAAGTCATTGTTAATTATTTCCCTTCTGATCACAGCGGTCAAACCGTTATTTTTGAGTCAAACACACCAATACTAAAAGTGCAGATTCAAACTAGACCAATAACATCAGGGAATTTAAATAAGTTTAATAGCACTTTAATCAGCAAGCTATATGATCAGGGGCTAAATATGTCCAATGGCAATATTTTGTATGTACAATTCTTTTCATTAGTGCAAACAGAGTTCAATAAGTCTTTTAAGAAAAAAACTAAAACTATTTGCCCTAAGTTTTTATTCAGTGACTGGGCAACTAAAGGTATCAGTAAAAGTAGGGAAACATTATTTGAACTGTATGGCCTTAAGCCGTATATTAACACGGAAACTTTTAGTAAGTATGTTGCTACTTACTTTAAAACGTTTAAAAATATCTGCAAAGCAGCTAAAGTTTCTTTCAGTAGCAACAAGATTAAATTAGCAGACAATAAAATAAAGACAGTTTGGAAAATTATTAACAATGAAACAAACAAGAACAAAAGACATAATACAGATTACACACTGGACACTTCCCGTGGTCTCATTAGCGATAACAGCGATGTTGCTCAGGAATTTGCAACTTTCTTTACCAATATTCCAATTAAAACTACTGAAACTTTAAATTCCTCCCCTTCACTTGCTATTGATTTATTAAAAGCAAATGTTTCAGCCTGTCCTGTAGAATTTAAATTTAAACATATAAACCCTATGGTCGTTGTAAAGGCTTTTAAGCAACTAAAGATTAAAATGACCGAAGATCTGTGGGGCATGTCTACTAAAGTTTGTCAATCGATTATTGAGACAATTGCACCCTATTTAGCTTTAATATTTAATTGATGTATAGATCAAGGGATATTCAGGGGATATAAGGGATATAGGGATATATGGGATAGAAGGGATATAAGGATTTAATGAAATACAGTAAAGTTATTCCACTTTTCAAATCCAGGGACAGCAAAGACACAAATAATTATAGACCCGTATCGGTATTGCCGGTTTTCAGCAAGGTGTTTGAAAAAGTAATGTTAAATCAAATGCTCATTCATTTTAATCGTAATAACATCCTACATGATGGTTTCTAACAGTATGGTTTCACCAAAGGACGTTGCACAACCGACGCCGGTGTCACTTTATTAAAACACATATTTAATGCATGGGAAGAGGCATGAGATGCAATAGGCATCTTTTGCGACCTATCCAAGGCATTTTATTGCGTAGATCATGAAACACTGCTCTTGAAACTTGAGCATTACGGACTAGATAAACTTGCACTGAGCTAAGTAAAATCATATTTGAATGATAGACTGCAGCAAGTTCAAATAAACGGTGTAAATTCATAACATCATAACATCACGCCTTGTTTCCCCGAAGGGTTGGGCAGAGGTGTCCCTGTAGCAGGCACACCCACATTTCGCCAGTTATGTTTAAGTCCCATGTAATAGGGGGCGAGCCTATTGCCATCAACCGGGCACAAATCCAAACTCCGAGCTGCTACTGAGAAATTTCAGATAGAAAAACCCAATAACATTTTTTTGCTCGACCCGGGAATCGAACCCAGGACCTCATACTTAGCAGTAGCGTGTAAATTCATTGGGCTTAAAAGTCAAAATGGGTGTTCCACAGGGCTCGATATTGGTATACATAAATGATTTATATAATTTACTGAAAACCCGACCACAAATGGTGTTATTTGCTGGTGACACATCACTGATTTTTAAAGTAAACAGACATGCACAGAAGCTTGACGACGTAAATAACGCAATGCTTAAGGTCCATAATTGGCTTACTGTAAATAATTTGGTATTAAATGAGAAGAAAACTAAATGCATAAGATTCGTGTTACCGAATGTTAGAAGTAGTCAATGTCACGTTGTATTGAATAAGGAGACACTAGAATTCGTCGAAAAGACTGTTTTCCTGGGGATAACGCTTGACTCCAAACTACAGTGGGGTCCTCACTTAACATCACTTGCAGGGCGGCTAAGTTCAGCCACTTAAGCTGTTTGGAAAATCCGCCAACTAACAGACGTAGATTCCGCGCGACTGGTTTATTTTAGTTACTTTTATAGTATCATATCTTACGGTATTTTGCTATGGGGACGAGCTGCAGATATTGATTCTATCTTTATTCTGCAAAAGAGGGCCGTCAGAGCCATCTACAACTTCTGCAGACGCGAGTCTCTAAAGGAACTGTTTAAGAAAATTAACATCATGACGATACCTTGTCAGTATATATATGAGAACATTATGTATGTTCGAAAAAATCCCCATCTTTTTAGTAAGATAAGTGACAGGCATAATTTTAACAATAGAAATAGGAACAAATTAGATCAACCACGTTTTAGATTGTCTAAAGTACACACTTCTTTTATGGGGTACTGTGTAAAATGTTATAATAAAATACCACTCAATATTCTTCAACTAAATGAGAAGAAATTTAAAACATGCATTAAACGCACACTATGTAGACAAGCATATTATAAGTTAGATGATTATATCGTAGATAAAAATGCTTGGCTTAATACTGGTCCTGCTCCACAGCCACTTGGGCTCACTAGTTAAAATTTTAATATTTGGAAGAGTTGCTTCCCCTTTTTTTTAAATATTGTTTTTGACATTAGGAACTTAATGTTTATTTTTGTTTTACCAAGTAAATTGTTGAATGCTCCAATTAGTATTGATTTTCTTTCTTTTTGGTGGTAAAATTCTTTATTTTTTAAAATACATTGCAAACTATAGTTTTGTATAATTTAGAAGTATTATTATTTTTGTAAATGTGAGACCATGGAGCCGTTTATTAAGGTATTAAGATGTATGTTGACTTGAAAGAGCATGGCAGTTGAGAATATGTCATGCTCACTTAAATGTCTCGCTGATGGTGGCGAGTGTGTTGGATCATTAGGTTCCCTACAAAATGGTTGAGCTGGATGGTGCTGATCCACGCGTCATGTTCGTGAACGGGCGCCGTAAGTTGAAACTGGTCATCTCTTATCTGCCAGGGCTTATTTTTAATCTTATATTTGCAATTGCTTTTGATTATTTTTTGTACATTGTTCTCACATATAGAAGCAACAAGAATGATGTACCCAGGATTTTGTAATATCTATTTTTAAAAGAGTGTCCTTGGAGTTTCCTGCCCGTTCTTCTCCATAGAGATCTACGTTTTGGAATGGGCAATTAGCTTCAACTTTCTGACTAACTGACCGACTCTTTGACAATTCAAAAGTGCCTGTAAATGGTTTAATTCAAATAAATGCTTTGAGTTTGAGTTTGAAAAAATACATACATAGTAACATACCCTATGTTACTATGTATGTATTTTTTGGAAACTCGTAACTTTTTTAACCCTCCCAAAATAAAACTAGCAGCAGAGAGCATCCAAAACCAAACACAACCTATCATTTCTAATAAAGTGCAATTTAAAAACGTGTCGCCATTCCACTATTACGGGTAAAAACACGCAGTTGCTGGTAAAAACGCACACTTTCCGCTAAAAACGACGTACAAAATACTACGTTTCGATTTTGTAGACCACTTGGTTTTATTCGTAACCCCTTTTATTCCCGCTTTATATGCATAGGAACTCAGCATTCCCACAGGGTTATAATACTGTAACATTAAAGTGTGGAAAACAGTTAGCTTGTATTTGCAATTCGAAGTCTTAATTGTGCAGCTCTACTTTCTGAAGTTAACTCTTACAAGAACCTGACACTCTTAGTTTAGTTTAGGCTCCTCGTTTTTTTAGTGGGTCTAAGCATCTTACCTCATAATTACTGCGAAGGTTAAAATGAGAAGTAGTCTATCTGTAATTTTTGAAGTGAAAACTTCTTTAAGAGCGTTAGGCATTTTTAAGATGAGACATTGATTTCGCGACACTGTGATAACACCTAATTTTTATTAACGCGATTATGCTCTTTATTTATATCACGTTATGAATCAATGTTCTATGCAAGTATTTTTACTGTAAAGGTTTTGTAAACGCGATTGTGCTCTTTATTTATATTGTTTTACGGTTCAATGTTCTATACATTTGATTCTTGTAGACCAAGCGCAGCCGCATTCTTACCAGAAAGAAGCCTGGTGACCCCACACAAAGAATCCGCACCGACAAAGACATATCTAGCATATTCGGACCTGTCAATGATACAGCATGATTATTCTCTGGTTGTATTTTTCATTATGTTATTTTGTGTTGATTTCATGTAAAATATTTGTACTTGGGAGGATAGGCGTCGCAATGTTTCTGTCAGGTGCATGTCTACAGCTCGGCAGGTGTGCATAGTGAGTTACAATTTCTATTATTATTTCCATCATTTTATATATTTGTTCCTCATATTATAAATACACTTACATTTATTACAACATACCACCCTAATAATATCCAAAATGTATGTACAATCAATTCATTTACTACGAGTCTAATCTACGCTAATTACAATTACTACAGTATAATATAATTTTCGGTTACAGTATAATGTTATTTTCTTTCTTCTTTCTTTCTTTACAAGTATTTTTACTTTAAAGGTTTCGGAAGTGTTTTTTTTTATAAACCCGATTGTGCTCTTTATTTAGATAAGGCTACGGACCAATGTTCTACACAAGTATTTTTCTTCCACCAAGGCGATCTTGTTCAAGTTTTCACTTCTGTCGGCACTCCCGGAGTGCCACCACTTTTTTTTATAGTCAATGTTTGTGATTGGCTCGTGATACTCACATTGGTAACGTATTTATTTCCTCAGGTAAAAGCTAGTACCTACGCTATAACAGGCTTGAGTGACCTACGAGGCTAGTACGCCTATACGAGTGGTATCATTAGGCTCCATCGGCATGTAGGGTAACAAAGCGAAAAAGCTTAATTCTTACGTGTAGTTAGCCTAAAGCGAACCTATCTCACTCCATTTGATAGCAGCTGATACATTGACACACATTGCGAGAGCACTCTTGTTAGATTTTATCCCATCAAAAACATAAATGTGAAAAATAGAACCCAAGTTCAATATTAAGAATATGCGTGATTCTCGACTTCGCCGAGAAAAGAATTGAGATTTAGGGTGCCAAGTTCTGCAGATAATCCTGAAATTTATTTATAAGAACATACAACATTCTAAAATAAATTTAAAATACAATTTCTGTTTTTTTTTTTTGCTACAACAATGTTTGCTGTTTAAAAACATAACTTCTTAAATATGAACAGTCGAATTATTTACACAAAGCACTTAGGATAAATTGAAGCTCAAGATTTGATTTGTCTAGTTTTTACATACAAGTTATCTTATATTTGACTGATCAACTTATCTTCTTTATCTTCGACTGGCTTTTGCCGGCGGCTTTGCTCGCGTGGATGTCGGAAAATATTCCATGGGAACGTACTACCGATACCGGGATTAGATACCTAATAGCCGAGGAAAAGGTCATTGACTCCTACCGTTGCGCCTGCGTTACCGTCGACCAATTATTTAAATTAAATGATGTCACGGCATATTTTAATCTAAATTAAATGTCCAATTTAAATAACATATTTTATTGGATAAGCATTAATATAATACCTGACAAAATAGCTTCGGATATAATAATGAAATTTTTATCAAATTCTGAAAGAATAATGATTAATGTGGGTCATCCTTAGAAGATAGACATATGTCAATATTACTTTTTTGTTGAACTTATTAATATAAACAATACTGTAGAACATAAATTTTATGAATTTTTTCCAGTTTACGCGGCGCACGCCAGTAAAGCTTCCAGTGGGCGTGATTTTTTCTGACTTCTTCGACAATAATCGTCATATTTAAGCCAATTTACAGAAAACCATAATGAATTATACACCAAAACCTTCCTCATGAACCGTTCCGTCTATGAGTTAAAATCGTTTAAAAATCCGTTCGGGTTTATCGTGTACAGACAGAGAGACGCGGCGGAGGACTTTGTTTTATAATATGTAAGGATTATTTATATGTATAAAGAGTGTCGTGCCGCAAAAAAACTAAAACAAACAGGATAACTTTTATGCTGATGTGCGTAACAGTTACGTCTTACACTCGCGCCACGTCATTGTGCTTTTATAATATGTATGCATTAAGCGGCTAACTGTTGGACGCTATTTTTTTTCGAAGAGTTCACAGCTTTGACTGTCTATCTAGGCATATTTATATCTTTGTTCTTTATGTTATGCGCAAGTTACTGTTTCTATATTCTAAGGTCAACATTCCAAGTAGCAAAATGTGGTCCTGTATGTATCCTAGGAGCATGTATTTTTTGTCCTATAAACGTTTATAAAACCGTATTTGAGTGCAGTTTATAGGATTATTACGCCCTATAGTCGTTCAACATGATCCTAAGGATATTTAGTCATCACTGCAGACGTATGTACATACGTCTACATATTTTAGTATTGCTGTCTTAAGATTTCGTCAAAAAGCGGACGTGTAATGATGTCAAGAACACCTAACAAGGTCATTTCGCAGTGACCTGCCATATGGAATAGACGTCAATTTAAATGCTGAATTAATTGTTTCGTGGGTCATCGTAGATAACTACAGTGTGCTGATGCCGTGCGAATTTACTACAAATAATGAAGCGTAGAGACAATCATCATTAAAGCCGAAAGACGTCCACGCTCTGTGGTTCTCGCATCCAGCGGATTCATGAAGCCTTAAACTTGGGTCATCGGTCCACCTTGTAGGACCTTGTATATCGACGTCTATTGTATTTTATTTCGTAGGACCTTCCAAAGCTACATCTCCCGGTACGCGGTCACCACACCGGAACTTTTCAGCCCTATTGGACATCTATGTCGGGCTATGTCGGGTACCTTGGTTCTCCTACGAATCTCTTCATGTGTATTTCGATCACGTAGGGAAACTCCAAGCAAAATCTACTCCTTTGCCCTTAGGATAACTTTCAGCCTTCTATTGAGGCCCATTTTGAGCTGGCCACATGCACTGGTCTAAGACTTTCGTCTTGAAACATTGTGGTATGTGAAACGAGAAGATATAACGCAGCTTCCCGAACGCTCCCGAGCCGAATCAGACGACTGAGTCGAAGTCGACAATTGACCTCTTTCTCGAAGATCTTCATGAGCTGGCTCTCACTAATAGATAGATCTCTTGCAAAGAACTTGGTGCTCTTGTTCCATGTGATCGCGTCATACAAAAACAACTATTTAAAAATGAAATAACTGTCGTTAACAAATAGAATTATATCCGTTAATTTGGGCACCATATAAGGAAGGTCATTTATTCATAAATTTTACTTATAGCTGGTAGCACAGATATAGGTACTTAAACGGATCACTCTTGGGTACACTACATAAATACGAAAAACTTTATTTCGTCAGTCACAAATACGAATGTCAAAATACCGATTTTCATGTTTTCTTCGAGTATGACATATCTTTATTAGTCTCATGTCAAAACAACACAAATATAGGAGCAAACCTCAGTTCCATACTCACAAAACATGTAACTGAATAACCAATTTAATTATACTAAAACTAAATTAATGAATTTTTAACCTATCAAAAAGATCCTCTACACTTAAATTTCAACTTTAACAGCTCAAAATTGGAAACTGTTGATGAATTTACATTACTTGGACTTAGAATAGATAAACATAGTAACTGGAAAACACAAATACAAAAAACCCGGTCAAAACTTTCAAAATTCTCATACGCTCACCACGAAATAAAAAAAACTATCAATCTACAAACTGCCCTCACCCCCTATTATGCGTATGCCAATGCATGGCTTAGCTACGGCGTAACCCTCTGGGGAAATATTACAGATGCACTGACACTCTTTACCCTACAAAAGAAATTACTTACAATCTTGGTAAACTGACAGCTGCAAAACCTATTTTCTAAAGCATAATATTCTAACTCCCCCAGTATTTACATTCTAGAAATATGTCAATTTGTCCGTAAGTATCAAGAGTTCTTCACAAAACGCGAAGATATTCAATCACACTTCACACTTAAGCACCGATCTAGGCTAAACATACCAACATTCAAGCTAAAAATGCATTCTACAAGTCCCTACGTAATGTCTGTAAAAATATATAACAAACTACCTGACATAATAAAGAAAGAAGAAAAGTTAAATATATTTATAAAAAACCTTAAAAAATTATTCATAAACAAATGCTATTTTTACTCCTAGGCGGGTTCCCACGGTGCGCGATATTGCGCACGCACGCGCACCGGGCCGCACGGCGCACGACCACGCACCGCGCACCGAGGGCCTTCCCACGGTGCGCGATATTGCGCACGGACGCGCACCAGCCCACACGGCCGACGACCTAAACATCACACACCTGGCTTTTTCCGACGCTGCGTGTCGGTCTGTGTGGGCCTTGAGATTCGAAGCCACTTTTAGCATTGTTCTGTTAGCTTTGGTAAATGCTGACTATAACTTCACATATGTGGATTGCGGATGTCAAGGTATAATAAATTATGGCGGTGTTTATAGAAATACAGAGATGTATAAAAAAAAAAGAGAAATGAACTGGATTTTCCAGCATCAACTAATTTGCCCTTCAAGGAGGAACCAATTCCCTACGTGTTTGTTTGGGAGATAGTGCATTTGCTCTCACTGAAAATACGTTGAAGCCGTCTCCACGCCACGGGAACAAAAGAAAGAATTTTTAAGTATCGTTTGTCTCGTGCTCTGAGAATAGTTGAGAACGTTTTCGGCATAATGTCGTATATTTTAGGGTACCATTTTTATACACCATTTTTATAAACCATTTTTATTAGAACCAAAGAAGGTATCCAATATTGTTATGAAGTGTTGTTTATTGCACAACTTTTTAAGGCGATCTAAAAATTCACCACGAATATATACACCCCCTGGTACTTTTGATACAGAAAATGAAGGTGGAATGCATCCAGGCTCATGGCTAAATGATCCTAAAGGAAATACTTCCTTGATATCTATGAGGAATGTACCAAGAAGAGCAACTTTTTTTAATACATTATTTTTTAAATTTTAATATTCTTTTCTGAAATTGATATTGTTTTTATAATTTTCTTAGTTTTAATAAGCATAAAGCAATATAGCATTGGATAAATAAATTTCGGTGTTTTCATAGTCTAAAAAATATCGTCCATTATAAAAAAAAAAAAACTACAATGACATGAGTCGCAAGAAAGAAAAATTAACGTCAACCGAACAATTCAAAACTCCAAAAGATTCGAATAAAATTGACTGCCGGTAATCAAATAGGGCTGCAAACAATGAAATGGTTTAAACGAAATAGGATAATTATTTTTAAAATATGCAGGCGTGAGAACCTGCAATTCGTAAAATCTGTGATTCGCACATTTACTACTATGATATCTTGTAAACTATAATATTACAGACACGATTGAAACTTTGCCACGGTATGTATTACCACATTGGGAGCGGGTTGTGACAATAAACAGTTTTATGCGAAAATTACACATTCTCAACTTTATCGTGGATGTAACGATTTTATATACGTATTATATTACATATAATAATAATATATAATTATATATAATCTTGTTACACTTGGATGTAACCAGTGGAGGAAAAACCTTTTTAGCTTCGATGCTGGTTGGAGGAATGTGATTGGGAGGTTGTTTATTTGACGAAGATGAATTTTTCTTGGTGTGTGCCATCTGTGCTCAGCAAATAGTTTCTAAATCTTCTTTGACTCACACTTGACTTCAGTTGATGAGCGATGATGGTCATTACTTCAAAAATTATTTACTTTAACAGCACTACGTTCCCTGCAACTGAGATCAGTTCCAGTGGACGTTGAAAGGGTTTTTGGCATGGTCCTTTCGATCAAAATATATCGAAATTTATTTTTATGCTTATTTTCTTTGTTATAGTAAATGATTTTTCAGTTTCTGCTGCGGGTAATCAGTGAGCACTACGTCATCATCATCGCTGTCGACAACTGAAGTCGAGCTCTGAGCAAAAGTATTTTTGAATTATCTTTATGATGAATCTAGTAATTGTGTCATCAGATGGATTTTAGATGATATACCATGAATTTTAATGATTGCGAATACCTATTTTATTAAAACACAACGTTCAATGTTATATTATTACTGACGTTGATGTAATAAAATATAGAAAACAAATAAAAGAAACTATCGGTATTACTCTTTTTATTCGGATAGTAAAACAAATGATATCCGGATAACATTTTCGAAGGTTTAGGATAATTTGGTTATCCAGATATCCGGATAGCATGCCCTAGTTTTCATGTTGTATTTCCTGTGCGTGTCCCAAAAAAAAAAAAAACTTTTTGTTCTTGCTTTCTTTCTGATCTTTTTGCTAAGACCATAACAGATAAATTTGCAGAATATTTTTTAACCGATGGCCCTGTAGTATGGCAAAATAATTTCGCTTAGTGAGCAGGATGAAATACGGCCATTTATGCGATATATTTTGATATTTGAAAATAAATCAAAAACCTATAGGATACTTCCCGTTGACCTAGAATCATGAAATTTGGCAAGAAGCAAGGTGTCTTAGCACAAGTAAAGGAAAACGTCCGAAAATTGTTAATTTATAATTTAAAAAAAAATAGCGATTACAAACTTATGTACATTTGCAGTTTGAGAATTGACCGTGGCGTATATCGATGTATGGGAGAACATGTTTTTCAACTATAAGTTTCTTTTTGGGATAAATTCATCCCATCTACGGAACCTTTCATAGTACGTGGTTCGACACGCACTTGGCCGGTTTTTTTTAAAAGTTTATTCTATTTTTTTTATTTTTTGTTTTAGCGGGAATAGAAATACACAACCTGTGAGAATTTCATCTGTCTACCTATTACGGTTCATGAGATACAGCCCGCTAACAGACAGACAGACGGACGGACGGACAGCGGAGGCTTAGTTAACTGACTAAACAAAATACCTGTCACTTCAGTTGTCATGCTACGTCACAGTTATACTTTTCAATTTAGCAACGTTATAATTCGTTGAAGTTTAATAAAGAACCAGTATTTTGGGCTGTTTTACAATAGACATATAAACAAATATTATTATTATAAATCTAACAAAAAAAAAAAAACAACCAACGCGAAAAACACTACAAAATGAAAAATAACTTTAATTTCGGAAGTTGGTGTCTTTGGATCAGTATTTTAGTTTTTACCACCGTGTTCCGAAATTTAAAGTTATTTATTCACTTTGTAGTTTGGAAGTCATTTGTTTATTTTTTTGTAAAAAAGTTTTTATTTCTCGCTTTTTAGTGAGTCAGCAATTACCTACTTATTATTGAGAAGTTCCGTTGGCCATCTGTGGCCTTCATCATCAGTTCCACTTTACCAAATGCTGATTTCCGAGGGCAAATCCACGAGTTAATTACTATGAAAATACCAAAATCGCTATAGGTGTGCCTATAATATTTGAAGAGTTCCTTAGATTTCTCCAAAATCCCATCATCAGATTGTGACCAAATGACAATGAGACCAACTAGAAAGTATAAATCAAATATGTCGAAAGAAATAATAAATAAATTCGGCGAAAAAATCAAATATGCCAAAATTTGATACATCACCACTTGTTTGTATTTTTACCAATAATGAAGCAAACGGTTAGTCGAGCATAGCAGGTAGAGCATAGGGGTATGCTCTACCTGCTATGCTCGACTCGTAAAATACCTAGGTACTAAAAAGTTTCTCTATACACGAAATAATATTCGTGGGCAGTGATGAAGAAAACCTAGTATGTAACTATATTATGTTTTCCTATTCTTAATCATCATTAATTATATTTGTGAAGAAACCGGCATACCTGAGATGGGTTCCCTCTATCTGGCAGAATTTTGATGCTCCGAAATTTATTTGGCATAACACACTTGGCATAATCTTCTTTAAACGAATATATATATGGCATAAAAATCATTTAATATAATTATTGTTTGGCCGAATGTTTATATGTTCGAATTTACAAAGGCAGACTTTTAAGATGGCAGAATTTTATTTGGCATAATTACTTTTGGCAAAGCTTAATTTCGCATTGCCGGCCAGCCTCAGCCGCGTCGGCGAGCGTTACAACCATCTGCGACGAGAAGCTTGCGTGGGACCGCCGGAGCCCCACAGCGCCGGAGCCGTGACAGAAACCATGCCTGCTGCATGTTGCATGCTTGTTTTATACCAAAAGACGATTCTGACAGTGAACTTTCTGCAATATGATGGTTCTACTTTTAATTATTATGGATATGAAATTTATGCCTAAAGATGATTCTGACTTACAAAATTATGCGTTTTTAATGTATTATAAATAAGTGTATGCCAAACGATTTTCTGCGAAATGAAGTTTATGCTATGCGCTGTTATGCAAAATAATATTATGACACAAAAAGTTCTGCTATAAAGGGTAGACCCACCTGAGATATATTTCTCGACGGCATGTGAAGCAAAGGCAGAGGCCCTTAGGCGGCTTTAAAACTCTGACACCAGGTTAGTCACTAACCACACGATAAGAAGAAAATTTATTATAATAAAACGGGTCAAGCTTTGCGCTTGATGAGGCATGTGTCGACCTGGTTTTTTCAGGGTGACTATAACAATGAGCCCTTCCGCGAATCATTACCAGTACCCTAATTATGTAATACACGATCAATTACAATCTGTTTCGATTTGAAACAGATTGCTAATCAATTGCTTCATAAGCTGGAAAAAAAATCTGCTCAACAACGTAAATAACGCAATGAATGTTGTTGAACTGTCAAAATGAAACAAATTAGTCGTAATCAATTAAGAAAATAATTTACGTAATTAGGGTTCTCTTTGATAAAGCAAAGAATAATGAAACCAAAACTCAATTATCGAGAAATAAATGTTTATTTTAAATTAGTACTAATAATTTGATTCGTATTAAAGTCTGTGATTTAAATAGTAATAGTCATATCTCATTCTGTGATTGAAATAGTAAAACTTACATCTCATTATTATCTATTTTTTTTTTTTAACTAATTGATTATTTGTATTTTATTTTTGTGTTATTCATAAGAAATATTATGAATACAGGTGATTTGAATTTGAGAACGGACTTTTTATTTACGCTCTTTTATATTTTTTTAGTTTTCTGTCTACAGACTTCGTTAAATCTTGTGGATCCAGTATTGAGTACAGCTCTAATCATAAACATTTCTTAACTTAGAATTGCTCTGAAATTCGTTTGTCTTTGTCTGTCATTTTGACTTTTTGACTGTCAGAACGAGACAAAACAAATTTTAACTTACAGACGCTTACGCTTATACGAATAACGCTGTAATTTTTTTTACCTTAATTTAAACACTTTTTTTCCAACTATACCTTCCATTGTTTTCGTAGAATCGAATAATTGCGTGCATAGCGATACTTTTTAGTAGGTATTTTTTAGGTCGAGCATAGAGGGACTAGAGTATACGGGGACTAACCGGAAGCAAAAACCTCATAGCTAAAGCTAGTTCCATAATTTGCATAGTAGATGTAAACATCTACTATGCAAATTATGGAACTAGCTATCAAAGGTAAAATTAGTAGACATGCATCAGATATATCGAAACTAAACGTATCTAAAATCCGATTTCAGTCACAAATTGTATCGTATCGATAATCCGAACTAGACAAACCGATTTCACAAAACCACAGCAAGAGTAAATTGCGTAAGCAAGTATTTGTTTATGTTTAGGTAGTTTTGATCGATGAACTTACAACGGAATTATAATATTACTAGAGACGATCGAAACTGCGAGCCAGAGGCGCCAGAGCCGCTCCAGAAATTGATTTCTAAAAACGAATTTTCCAAACGATTTCATAATTTGATATCAAATATTTAACCGTTTGCGTAAAAATCCAAAAACGGCCATGTCTAAAAATTTGCTTACGACTTTACATACATATTTATATGCCAAGTTGGGCAATAAAAACGTTACCATTGATAAGCAAAACGATTCGTTTTAGTTCATAGGAACCGGGCATACGCGCGCACCTTTGAAGTTTACCGACTCGCCGCGGATCGGGCGCACCGCCACGCACGCGTCTGCGCTATCACGCACGGTACCCTTCCCATGGTGCGTGTCCGTGCGGGCTGATTCGTGGCGAGTCGGTAACTTCAAAGGGAATGTATCCAAACTCGGACGCACCACGATGCACCGCGACGCACGCGTCTTCGCTACCACGCACGTAACCCTTCCCACGGTGCGTCGTGCGGGCCGGTGCGCGCGCGTGCGCGATATTGCGCACGCGTCGGAAGCGGCCTTTAGATGAATATTTAAATGATAAACATAAATAATAGTAGTAGTAGAATTAATAATATAATGATGATAATCACCCAATTTATAGGTATGTTTAAAATATATTAATGATACGGTAATCCTAAAGATTCATAAATAATATGATAATAATAATCAATAAATAATGTTTTTTTTATACTTTTTATTTTAAGAAATACTTAAAAATGTAAATTAATAAGATTTAAAATATAAAAAAACATCAATAAATAATATAACAATAATAATTATTCAAAGGAAACAATTTATTTATATGAATTAACAGAATTATAATACACATGTAGAGGTATATAAAATAATCTAAAATATTTAAGTACTTTTGGCAGATAAAACATAAATAATAGTTCAGCAAAATGTTAGTATCTTATTCGCGATCTCCTGACTTTGATAATATACCTATGTAATTTAAAACTTGTTCTTACAAAAACAACTTAATGATCTCCTAAAACGATGTTTCCTCTCTCCTACCCTCTTTGCTGTGCCCTACAGGTTCCATAATGATCTAAATTATATAATTACCACCTAAGTACACATTATGGTAAAGCGATAAAGATATTGAGTTTTGAGTATTGAGTAAAATGTAACTAATGCAATGTTGTTAAAGTGTTGTTAATAATAAATATATAAATAATGTGCTTGCATTTATATGCAATAAAATGGGCGTTATGGATGAAGAAATCATTAGTCGTATATGTAAAAGTGCTTTTTCGGAGTCGGATATTGAAAATGCTAAGGATCTGCTTTTCCATTCAATTTCGACGGCAAAGAGGAAGAAAATAAGGAAGAGGGATGGTAAAAAACTTCGTAATATTGATGATATTCTCTGTTTATTAAAATAAACGGACCCAGAAGAAATTAATGTAATAAATCTGAATAATTATCATGTCCACAAAAGCCACTAATAAAGAGTTGAATTGTGTCAATGATATCCCCAAGAATACATACATACATAAACTCACGCCTTCTTCCCATGGGGGTAGGCAGAAACTACAGAACGCCACCTGCTACGATCCTTACATACTCCTTTTGCCTCGTTTACGTTCATACATCTGGTCATACACGCCCGCCGGTTGCGAGTACTACGTACCTGGCCTTTCTGAAAAATATAGTATAATGTCCTTCTAGGGCGTCCTCGACCGGCCTTTCCCTTCACATCAGCCTTTTTTTTTTGGGTGGGAAATTATCAAATAACTTCTCCCGCTCTGGGCGGAGCGGGAAGGCGTGTCAGACTCTTACTGACTAAAACCCACCCGTATTCCTTCGGTTGCCCTGTTGCCGGGGGCCACGATCTCCCTTTTAGTTTTCTTCGCACCCCCGGTAGGCATTGGCCCTAACGGACCCCGTCAATTCTGCTGATATCTCTTTGTGTAAATACATTTTGTTAGTCACCTTTCATTCATCCTCTCAACATGCCCAAACCATCTCAGCATACCCTTTTCAATTTTTGTCACTACATCTTCTTTAAAATCACACCGCCAACAATCTTAACGGAAATCTCTCATCAGTCTTCAGTGCTTTTTATGTTAAGACTTTTGAATGCTTTTTTAATTGTGACAATAGAAATAAACTTGAATTCAAAACTTGGAATGTCCTTACTGAAGTATTCTTTTAGAAGAGATTCAGCTAGTATTGATGATAAGGGGAGAGATTTCGTAACCTCTATTGGGATAGTTTCTCAGCAACTTTTAACTTATCTGGAACGGTTTCATTATGATTTTTTAGTACAATTCATTCTGATCTTGCTGTTTTGTGTTTCCAGTTTCTTTGTTAATTACCTACCACACAACTTTTATATTATTGTTCGAAATACTAATTTTGTTACTTATTCATTTAGATTTAGCATGGGCACAGACTCTTTTAAATATCTTAGAATAGTTTCTTACATAATTATGGACAACTTGATCAGAAGTCAATGATTTTTAGTTACATAAATTTTATAAAATATCTCTGCTTTTTCTAATGCCAGGAGTGGCCCATTCATTAAATTTTGGTTTTGTATTGATTGTTACTTTTTACAGGACATGCTTTACTGAATTCTTGACATACTGTAGAAAATAATATACCGTAGTTTATGTTGGGGTCTTGTGAATCAAAACTAGCTGTTGAAAGATTGCTAAGAACATTATTATTAAACATTTTCAATTTATTTCGAATAAGATGTCTTTACTGAATAGTTCGCTAAATTATGCAATTATGGGTTTCGTACCCAAAGGGTGTCAAATAGAACCCTATTAATAAGTCCGCTGTCCATCCGTCCATCTTTCAGCGGGCTGTATCTCATGGAATGTAATAGGTATACAGTTGAAATTTTCAGAGATTGTGTATTTCTATTGCCGCTATAATAACAAACAAAAAGTTAAACATTAAAGGGGCTCCCCATACAAGAAACGTGTTTTTTTTTTTAAGTAAAAAACGTAGTGTTATATATTGTACGGTGGTACGGAACCATTCGTGTGAGAGTCCAGTTCACACTTGGACTATTTTTTTAAATCAGTGCCTACTATAAAAGGTAGAAAACCTAAAAAACTCTATTAGGGACGCTGATTATACCCATCGTGGTTTACCTAGTTCAGGGTCAACAAAAAAATCCAAAAAGGATACATATTCTGTTTAAGACCGCGAATGCTCATAAAATATAGATGCTGAGCATCCACCGGAGCAAGCAGCTCTGCTTGCGCCGCCGGTGCACGGTGACCGAGTTGTTTATAAAACATGGCGCCATCCTTTTGTTGACTCCTCACGCCATGCTCTATTATTTAAACGGCTATTTTTTAACAGCAGCCCTATAGGGCTGCTGTTAAAAAATAACTTATTATTATAAAAAAAAAATCGTTTTATAAATAATTATACCTATAAAGATAGACTACATTATTCTATAGATAAATATTTAAATTCAGCGCCGAGGCAGACAATAATTCAGAAAATTAGAGATCTACTTATGAAGTATACTTCAGTATACTTCATAAGTAGATCTCTAATTTTCGAGTAACGAACGACGAACGAGTAGTATGAAATAACTTTCTGTTACTTCAGTAACAGAAAGTTATTTCATACTACTCGTTCGTCGTTCGTTACTCGTTCGTAGACTACGTCTGTTCAAGGTTCACTTGTTTTTGCAACAAGAAGGAATCCCTATACAGATGCAAACGTATCCCGAGAGAACCCTTGCAAACGAACAATTGATGAGTTTGAGAGGTATCCTGCGGGACCCTAAGTGACGGTTTCGCTAGCCCATTATTTTCAGTCCCATAGGCACTACACTTTCCTGTTCAAGATTTTTCGTCAAATTCTTTCTCCCTTAGTATCACAAACTGGGTTGAGAACAACATTTTATATACCTCGTAATAAATAGTTATGAAATAAGGTTTCTGTGGTATCTCAAATAAATATCAACATAGTTTCTTTCTCGTGGTATCCAGGGAATGTACTGAAGTTGAGGTAGGCATCCTCTCAACTAATTATTTCGGACAGGTATTATTATCGATATTGCTCGCCAATAGTCGGGTTCACCTTCAATTTGAATTAGATTGCTACATTTTGGACCGAGGAATTTGCGGTACAACATAAATTGACACGTAAATTGATGTTGCTAAGTAAGGCTTATAAATAGTATATTAATAACAATGCCAAAAATGGTCTTTGTACATTTTACTAAAATAACTGAAACATTTAACATCGCAAAGTACCATACATTTTTTTTCTTCGTACGTATTTCAGAGAATATTATTTAATTTTCTGAACCGGTTTTATTTCTACACTACGAGTATATTTCAAAATTATCATATTTTAAGTGAGCTGTCACGTTCCAGCTCAAGTGGATGTTTTATATTTAATTTTTTAACAAAAATAAGCAGATTATTTAAGGCTACACCCTACATTTCCGTGATAAAAAATGTAAAGTTTCCATTCTTAACGATGATTTTTTCACTCGCATCACGTCTGGGGAGTTGTTGTCTTCAACTATTCAGCACCTGGGTTCCGTGAGCACGCTCGGAATAAGGAAGCTTAGTTTGTTGTTGTTTTTTTAATGAAGGTCATGGTACGATTGGATAACACGTAGCAGGAGTCATTGCAAAGGACGCGAGCGACTGGCTTCAAAAGAAAACGTAATCTTGGTTACGTTTGAGGAGGCTTGCTTTTAACATAAAGAGGACAGTAACAGTTCTCAAGAATGCACATACATACGTTCATGTAACAGTTGTTTTAATACTCAGAACAGACGATTACAGATACCAACGCTAACCCCAACACTAAATAGAAAGTAAATTACCAACTACATAATATCTGCACACGGTTTAAGTACTTACCACACGGGGCATAACAGGAAACACACTACTTTCGGCGCCCCATAACAATAAGCGGTCCCATACCGACCCAGTTGGTTCCATCTCTAATATAAACAATAAACTGAGGGCTGTTTGTGTAGAACAACTTGATAATCGCGACTCTATCGCACGGCTGTTTTCATTGGGATTGGGACACGACCGTTTCCGAAAAATAACGAAGGTTTTGTGTTAATGTCAAGTTAGAGTGCACGGGTGTTACTTTTTATTATTTTGTCTAGCACACAAAATCCTCTGCGTTGCTATAATACTTTAAGAACACACAAATATTGATAGATAAAGAACTAACTATTTACACTAGATGACTAACTAACTTATTAACTGTACAAATAAATACAAACACAAAAAGACACTTAGACGTGGAAGTACTCGTCCGCGTCGCTGTCATCCGGAAGCGTGCCCATGATATTTATATTATATCTTTCACATGAGTTCCACCAAATCTTTCAATGGACAAAAAGTTAGCTGAGTTACTGAATGCCCATAATATCATCTTTCATAAAGGCGTAGTCGCCATTTAGAACCAACTATAATGTGAAAGATCTAAAAGCCTTAATGGCTTAAAAGCACATTGTACTAGTAATAAAAGTAAAAGATTAATCGAGATTTTTTCTTTCTCCCACAACTTGGGCTCAGCTAGTAGGTTTATGTCTATTACTGTTTCCATATCTGAATCAGCAAATGAACAACATATGATAATGTCAGCCACGCCTAGGATGTAAACACGCCCGAACGATATTGATTATACAAACACCCAATTATTACCTCCATTGTCTGCGCAATTAGGACGCGGAAACAGATCGGTGGTCACCAACGAGCAATGGACGCGGAACCATTAGGACTGTTATTTGTAAACAAGCGAGTAGATTGGATTAGTAGTTCTATAATAGAACTAAACAACATTATTTTGACGTGCAAATACAAATAAGTTTGGTTTATAGCCGCGGCAAATAATTTGGTCCTTCTTAATGAGCGCGTAAAGGTTTTGTATTCAATTCGTGAGGTAAACAATGTTCCTAATGTGATCGGGACTGAATCGATTTATTTACTTAATGGTCTGTAACGTGTGTTATTTGGAGCTGATTCGGCTTCTGTTGGGATCTGTTTCGCTAAGTATTTTCGTGAGACCTATTTAGCGTACTTGAGTTAGTGGTAAAGTCAATGTATTTGTTTTCGTACGACTATATATTGTTTTGTTCTGTTCCTGATGTTGTGTAATTTGGTGTTAATATCATTTTACTTTAGATAAAGCTGATGATCAACTTTGTTATCTAGTGCAACTTTGATTGAGACGTCGATCCTGTTAATTAACTTAAATGGCCCTAAAATACCTCATAAAATAAAATTCGGACCAAGAAACAAACGGAACACATGTTTCTCACAGATTTACCACAAACAATAGCGGAAACTCCAAACATTCGAATATTCGTATCACCATCTGAACCTGTCCGTCCTCCATCAAAAGCAACATTATCGCACTCACTTAGACCGGGTAATACCGCAGCAGTCGGGTAATACCCCCGCGACTTCAGATAATCCCTTTATTAGTTCGTGATGTAATAGGTTTTAGTTGGTTATCACCTCCCGGAGGGTAGAGCACCTATTTACGACCAAACATTATCTGCCTTTGTTTATACAGGGTGTTCTGAAACGAAAATTCTAAATTGGTGTTTTCAATTCGACCCTTTCAGAGTTAAATTTGCTGGGTCAGCGACAAAAAAGGTGACGACTTTAAATATCTTAGAAGACTAGTTGTGGAGGCCTTTTTTTTGGGTGGGAAATGATCAAATAACTCCTACCGCTCTGGGCGGAGCGGCAGGGCGTGTCAGACTCTTACTGACTAAAACCCACCCGTGTTCCTTCGGTTGCCCTGTTGCCGGGGGCCACGATCTCCCTTTCGGTTTTCTTTGCACCCCCGGCAGGCATCGGCCCTAACGGACCCCGTCAATTCTGCTGACATCTCTTTGAGGCGCGCGTGGAATACAACGCGCCGTCGACCCGGGCCTGTTCCTTATCGGGCGGCGAGCTACTCATTGCTCACCGTCCGCAAGCCCACACCTACGGTGGCCGGAAATTGGCCTGCGATTCCCGACGCCCTGGGCGTCTCCTCCTGCGGCGGTTAGGGGCGTGAGGGCGCGAAATTTGCCTCTCCCTCCCGCGTTCCGCCTCCTCCTTTGCGAGCATTACCACTTCGCAGAAGGAGGTGACGGCCTCCCATTTCCTCTCGCTCCGTACCATGGCCTGAACCTAGTTGTGGAGGCCTGAGAAGCAGTGTTGTTAGTTCACGTTCAGGGGCTATCCAGGAATAGATTAGGTATGTGTATAATTTGTCGAGACAAATTTACAGGAATTTCCATTATGAGACATCCACCAGATTAGTATTCCCAGCACTATGAGATTATTCAGTTATAACCTTTCATTGTAGGTACTCAAAATTGAATTCGAAATTCCTAATGAACGTATTATATTACTCTATTAAATATATTATTTATTAATCAATTATAATAGGTACGAACGGTATTAACTTTACGAATACCTATTTAAATTATAAGGGGAGGGGTAGGTTTCATCTAATAAGATTAAACGTTTATTAAGATATGTTCACTTAATGGTACCAATAATAGTTAAATAATAATAGTTAAATCGACGCTACGGCTCTATGCAGGGTGTATTAAAGTTGTAGCGTTGATTAAACTGCCACATAAGAAAGTATAAGAAAGTAAATTCTATTCCAAACGTGTCGACGTATGACGGCTATCTAATTAAAATAATAATAGTGTAAATGATGCTTTGATCTAGGAACGACAAAATGTCATTTCATAGCTTTTTATTTTCAGGAATTGTGAAAGTGTCAAGATACCAAGAATTAAATTTTGGGTCATAGATTTCGTGTTTGTTATGACTGGAACAGACATAGGTCTGATTAAAAAAAAAAAGATTAAGTGTATTTAAAATTTGAGTAGGTAATCGACTTATAAAACCGTAACCAGTTATCATGATAATTACTGTTATATAAAAGAAATGCTACGAGAACGTATAATTGTAGCTGATTAAACACACGCGAGATACTGTCAATAATTGCTCACACAACACAACATTACAGGCCCTTCCAATTCCCGTGAGTATCACAAACAATACTGTTGGGACAACTTCTAACAAAACCTACACACCTCTTACGAGCCCCTATACAGGCACCCACATAGTAGATAGGTATGTACAGACGAACGAGCTATTTGGTATACATGCAAAAATATTCATGTTTCCACCACCAAAATTCATTTTTATTGTGTGCATAATAACTTTTAAATCGTATGGCATATTTAAGAGAGTGATGATAACTGACTACTCAGTACAACACAGTAGTGTTTGCAGGCAAATAAATGATTCGATTTGGTTGAAAAGTAGCTGCAACTATTGCAAGATTCACAGATGACTCCGCCCTTTTTTTTTTTGGATTGGAAATCATCAAATAACTTCTCCCGCTCTGGGTGGAGTGGGTGGGCGTGTCAGACTCTTACTGACTAAAACCCACCCATGTTCCTTCGGTTGCCCTGTCGCCGGGAGCCACGATCTCCCTTTTGGTTTTCTTCGCAACCCCGGCAGGCATCGGCCCTAGTGGACCCCTTCAAAGATGGTAAATCTGGTACAAACAATGTGGCACTTAATATTGTGTCCACTGTCTTCTGTTGCCTGCACGTTTCAGGAACTAATACTACTGAAAGTGGCAAATTCTGGCCTCCATTCAGATTACCATCGACGCGCTAAGAAGAAGATTGTTGCAAGTTACGTACAAGTATGCCAAATAGCTAGCTCGACTGTACCTACTCATACAATAGCTCTCAAAATACGGGTGATCGGTATCAAATCGCAATATATCAAAAGGTAACTCACAATAACTTATACTCTAAAGATAATTTGAAAACGAACAAAAGGGTTAAATTTATTGAGTGCGTGCTCCACTGAAAAGCTTTATTGGCGAAATTCCTTTGAAATAGCGGCATTAGTCGCGTGTCGGTAAACACACTAAGGCCGTACTGACGGAGAATTTTAATAACTCGATGCAGTCAGGTTGCACATTCTTGAAAAAGTTTAGGCACTGAAACATACTGTAAAACCCCTAAATAAAAAAAAATTAAGCGCTTTGACACACTGGGAAATGTCTAAATAAATAAGCCTCGACTATAGGCAAACTCTTACACAAGATTTTTTAAAATCAAATACCGTTGGAAAGAACCAACGGAAACAAATACTAAACCAAATTCTACATAATTTTTAATTTCCATAGCGATATATAGGTCTGTTGAAATTAATTAACAATTTGGACAACGTGTTCAAATAGCAGGATTAGCTCTCTGAAAATACGTGATAATCAAATTCACATACTGGAAAATAATAATATCGTGTTATGTTTTATACATGTCATGTTACTGTCAAACAGAATATCATAATTTCAAGAAAAAAAATATATATTATATATTTTGTGAATTTCTATCAGCATTATGAATTCGTGAAAAAGCTCATGCAAATAATAAATAATCTGGTTGTGATCCTTCCATATAACAATTTGCTAGTGTCCATGGATTTTAGCACCACAATGCATCTTGCGTTGGCACCGGCCACAGCTAAGTTCAATTTGTGCAGGAAAACAAATTAACCTACTCTGAAATTGTTTATTCTGTAAATAGGATATCGGAATCACACATATAAATTATGGTTAAGGTGAAATAGAAAGAAATCGAATCGCCTTGTTGTGCAATACCAGCGCCAGGCACTACTTGTTTGGCATATTTGCTGAACTGGACCTATGTGGCGCAGCCGCAAGGCACATATTCCTGCTAATATAATATCTTACAACGCACTTTTTTACTTTTTATTTGTTTGCATTAAATTAGCAAAATAGTACTTGAGCGAAGTACTATAATCGACCTGAGACCTCTGAAATGTCATTTAATAATGGGTAATTAAATATTAAGCCAACTTTAATACTACAAGACCCAT
This sequence comes from Omphaloscelis lunosa, assembly GCA_916610215.1. Taxonomy (NCBI): domain Eukaryota; kingdom Metazoa; phylum Arthropoda; class Insecta; order Lepidoptera; family Noctuidae; genus Omphaloscelis; species Omphaloscelis lunosa. The sequence goes on from OU744250.1 coordinate 22,666,482, forward strand.
TACATAAGGTATATACTTCTGAATAAGACAAAGTCCTCACGTCGTAACCAGCAAGTAAGAAACCCGTTTAATTTGCTAACATTATGAGTCGGTGTCGTCATAAATTAGTTAGAGACGCGAGATTTAATACATTGTGACAGTGTAATAAAGTGGGGGAGCCGCAGCCGTGCCGTGCCGGCCGGCGCCGGCACGTGCCGGACGAGCTGATGAGAAAATGTCGGGTCTATTAGAATGTAAGTATGTTGGAGGAAACCAAATATTATTCATAGTTCGCGCTGACACGAGAAGATGAACGATGAAGTTATTAAGTGCATTGCACACCAACAATTTTGGAAATAAATAATGAAAAATCTTTATTTGGCACAGTTAAAACTAGCGTGAAATGATAACGGATTAATTAATTTCAGGGAAATAGTTTCATTAGATACGTTTTCTAGTAGTCCATCTGACACTATTCTATCGTTGTCAATGGAAAGCCTTTCCCGTGAACTCCTTCAGTAGAACAAAATGTCAAGTATTTTGTAGGAATTATGAAAGGAATTTCGTTGGTTCGAAAGCGCTAGTATTTAAATTAATCCTTTTTGCATTCAAAATTAATTTAGCTATCGAACTAAGTAAATAATTATAACTTTCCCTAGAAGATATCACAAAACATTGAGCGTACATGTCAAATAATGTTGATTAAAAACCGAAAAATAACAAAAGTTTCCTTCGAACCCAAACTACCTCACTAAAATAAGAACAAAACTAATCGACCAAGAGCGCGAGTACGAGGACCTCTGAAAAGGGTAATTACTTCGCAGAAACAGCTAACTACTACACTTGAAATGTAAATGAATCGCTGCCGAATTTAAATAAAATACGTTTGTATGTACCTACTGGGCGCAGATTTCATAGAAATATATGGCTTCGTTTTCGAGTTTATCTCCTGAAAAAATTATTTTACACGTTACACAAAAAACACAAACGCAATGGAAAACTCATTTACTAAAAGTATTAAAACTAGATACAAAGTAAATTCAGCAATTTTCGAGATTCTGTCACAAGTTAACTGTACCTATCTTCTGCAATATGCTAAAAAAATATGACACAGTGAATAGTTCGGCTTTGCAAATAGAAAAACACGTAAACTTAGTCATTTTATAGCAAAGTATACGCAAACACTTTCATTCCTGTGACTGTTGAGCAGAGGAATACTCAGGAATACATAGGTACGTAGATCTTTTCAGTACAACCTCCTGCAATAATCGACGACCGTTACAGTAAGAATTTATTGATAGGTTCCATGTTCACAGAAGTAGAACAAAATTAAATGACACGACATCTGTAAAAAAACGTCAGTTACAACAAAAATATAAAACAGGCATGTTGGATAAACGAATATCTGGGCTCGCGTACAGACTTGTTTTTTTATGGAATGGCACAGAGCAGCACAATCTAGAACGATGTGGTTTTGTATTCTTTGTTAGCATTTCATTTTCTTTCTAAAAATGTAATTTATTCTCTCTGTTACATGTAAAATATATCGGATTCTAATTTAAAGCAATGATAGGAATTATTCGTGGTGACGTGATTGTTGAAAAAGAAATGCTCAAAATGGATTTGTCTGAAATTAATCTCAGCCAACCTGGCGTAGTTTTCACTAGCATTTCTAAAATACACACAATAATTAATTAAAAACTGCCAATACATTAAACGGGAAAGCTACCTTCAGTTAGTAGGTAGTCGAATTCAAAGACAAACTTAGTTCCTAGACAACTAAAGAAGTGCCGACTTCGCTTTGACTAAATCGATCTGAAATAACACACATCTGTAAAGTTCAGCTAGCCGATGCTTCAGTTAACTGCAGACTGACCCGTTACGTATTCACTACAACCAGTCCAAACTCCGATTCAACTTTACAGCTTTGATACCGGCTTACACCCGGAGTAACAGATTGTTTCTATTATATCTATAGACTGAATGCATTTCAATGCCATTCACTGTTACGACTGAATTATACTAAAGCAGATTATATTAGACATTGAACGCTAATTCCCAGAATACCTCATCAATGTTGACAGATAATGCCACTGCATACTAACACTCAAAGCAAATTGCGTGAATAATGGATTAGTCTCAAGGCCTCATGGTAAATAAGAAATACGCCAATGCTATGTGTATATTTTAGTACTACAAGCTTTAACAAATACGATAACATTATGTTTTCTAAACAAGCAATTCTCTCTCTATCATTATTAATTTTATTCTCGGTATTGTTAACCAAATTCTTAAGACTGTGGCACATGATTATGGTTAGTAGTTTGCTTGATTCCATGTTACCTTAACTATTAACAGGGTATATTGTGTGGGTGAACCAAATAATCGTATCTATGTACAATGTAAGGCATCCCAGAGGACTAGCTGGACAGGTGTGGCGCAGATTACATTACGCCTGGCTTTGTGGATCGGCCGCGGGGGATTTCAAATGAAGAACATTATCATGCATCATAGACACGGAATATAGACACGTAACTACATTGTTACCAACAGTACCTGGATAACTAGGAATAGACTGAGGTTATTTACCTTAATCCAGCCAACGTAACATAAAATCGGCTTATGAATCTTTTCAGGAATTGTTTATATTGTTTTATAAGTTACTAGTTCTTGCTCGCATCTTCGTCTGCACTCCAGGATCAACAACGCTTCACACTACGATCTTAAAAAAAATAATGATCATTACTTATAACGAATTTAAATATAGATAATACAATGATAGACTATACAAAAATAAAACCGGCCAAGTTCGTGTCGGACTACGCACAATGAAGGGTTGGGATGAATTTAATTAATAATTATTATTTATAATTATAATTATAATTAATACAAACTTAAAATTGTAGTTGAAATACATGTTCTCCGATACATTCCAACTGCAAATGTAAGTTTGTACGCACAATACTGAGAGATTTACCATGTTTTTTTAAGACCATAGTCTTATTATAGAGCCATACTATGTATTTTTTTCAAAATTTTTGGTCCAGTAGTTTCGGATATAAGGGGGGACTGGTCAATTTTTATCGAATTTCTTAAATATAAAAGTATTTATTTTAAAAGTATTTATTTTAAAATTATACAAAAAAATATTTTTAAGATCCTCGCAACAAGCCCTTTCATTTGATAAGTCACACGGTACTGTTAGCAAAACTTTTTTTTTTAATTTTCTTGTTTGCGCCTCAAAAGTATATACTTATTCAAAATTAATTTATTTACACGTTCGTGTTTGGGTCACAGAAATACATATATGTACCAAATTTTGACTTAATGGGTCCATTAGATTCGGAGCAAATTGGCTGTGAAAGACGGACAGACAGAAAGACACATGAGTGATCCTATAAGGGTCCCTTTTTTTTTTTTTTTTTGAGGCTAGGAACGCCAAAAAGCATGATTAAAATATCAATTACTCTTATTTAGGTTGTCGCAACGTTTATCAAGCGTTAAAATGGAAAAGTTAGGTATTAGTTTTACAACCGCGCCGTACGTAACGCAGTCTCGCTCTTATTACCAAATTAAACATATTTATTTACTTAGACAATATTATACATACAAGACCAAGACCTTTCTTTTCATACTGAAAATGACATGATTAGCTCAATTTAATTTTATTCGTGGTCAAAAGTTCACGTGTAAAGTCCACCATATTAAATTTATAAAGAATTTATGTAGCATATGTCCCGGACCATTATTACAAATCTATTGATACCTCATTCATCAAAATCGGTTCAGTAGTTCAGGCGCTACGGTGGAACACACGTAAATACAAACATACATATATAGAGTGCTAAAATCATAACCCTTCCTTTTGGCTTTGCCGTAGTCAGGTAAAAAGAAAATTGACCAATCTTGCATGCTTCAATCTGTTTCGACATGTCGAAAGCTTTTGATTTTGTATCTCATAGATTATTACTTTCGAAGTTAGAACGATAATATGGTATTCGAGATCCGGCCCATAGTTGGCTTGAAAACTACCTAGTGGATAGAAAGATAACAATGTGTTGAGATTCTAAGTAAGAGTAGTAATAAAAGTTCTAAGAAAGAATATATGAAGTGGGCTGCTTTTGTAAGATGACTAAAATGTCACGGTGTATATTAACGATCTTCCTGAACACATCCATGCACATTATTTGTGGAGGACATTTCGATTATTATGACATTACCAATGAATACTGACATAAATAATTACAGAATTCACATTGATAATACAGAAAACAAATGGTTATGCTCTATTAATTTTCAGGTAAATATAAATAAAACAAAAATTGTTCAATTTAGGTCGTAACCGAGATTAGCTTAACATTAATGGACAACCCCTATTAGAGGTAGAGGAAATTACTTTTCTGGGATTTGCATTAGACGGCTACTTCTCCTGGAAAACACATATAGAAATGTATGCAACAAATTAAACAAATTCGTTTGTTCTCTATACACTGCAAAAAAACTCGCTGCAGAGTACGACGTTGACTGCGTATCACGGCTGCGTTGCTTCGATGCTACAATACGGCCTTATACTATGGGGTAGGTAAACAGATGCGAAAAAAGCCTTTAGGGTACAAAAAAAATGCATTCGAGCCATTTTTGGGATTCCACCATGGGAATCCTGTAAATTGCTGTTTCTAAAATTAAAACTCCTCACATTACCCAGTATGTATTTATATTTTAGAATGTGCTAGTCCGATAGCACTTCGACCTGTTCAAAAAGGCTCAATACCGTCGCCCTCAAAAACCAGGAGATCGAGATATAATAGTTCTGCCTAGGACACCGAGGACTTCTCTGTCCAAAAAAAACTGCTGTCATACGAGTGGACTTATCTGTAACAAAATACCAAGGAACTTTAAAGAGTAAACATTTTATTTTTTATTTTTATTGATTTATAAATTATTGTTTGAATAAAATTATGAAAAACTCAGTAGTAGCCCGCGCCATGTAATAACATGGGACTTAAACATAATTGGTGAAATGTGGGTACACCTCTGCCTATCCCTTCGGGGAATATAGGCGTGATGTGTAAAATGATGGCTGCTGGAAAAACGATTTTATTCCATGAATTATATTAAATCATCTGTTAAATTAATATATTGTAAAAATTTAAATAATGTTAGAAAGTAGCATATACAACATGTTAATGGATGCTCTAGCATTAAATATTTTGTGCAGTTTTGTATGTCAAATGTCTGACTATTTATTTTATAAAATGATGATGTGGATATATTTAGTAACCTATTCCGCTTAGCTATTTCTAAAGAGTCTTGAAAAGACCCTGGAAGAAATCGACATGTGTTTCACCTCTCAACGAGGCATCCTCAGGATGACGATTAACTTGTCGTGAACTCGAACACGGCGTATTGCCACACCAAGCACCGAGCGCAGACTGACCTTTAACGCTTTTTTTTTTTTTTAACATGGCATCTCGCAGTTTTGACCACTAAGGTCTTGGCTGCTTAACCGGACTTTCCTGTGGGTGCCTTAAGCTGCTACACTCAAAGCCTCCAGCCAGGGGCAAAAAACTAAACTAAATTAAAACTAGGCGAACGCTCGCTAAGGGCACCCCCTGTGGGGTACGAACCTCGGCTTAAGGCGTCGCTGAGGGGAGGACAGCAAGAAGGGACAGGCTGGATCAAAAATGGTTTAAATCATGATTATTATGCGGGGTAGTTTTAAAGCTACGTGCTCAGCGACAACAACTTGCTGGCACCTCGTTTTCGAGCAAGGGTCGGGGAGGAGTATCATTTACTCAGGTACACGGTCGCGGTCGCAAAGGACCTCGGCGGCGAGGTCGGAATGACGGGAGGCATCTGTTCTTGTGTATTGTGCTGGTGGCCCTATTCTGCTCTTGGAGGAGTGTGATGGGATCATCAGGGTCGGAAAGGACATGCCGCGGACGGCGGATCTGACTAATTCTAGAAGGGACATAGTTGGCTGCTTCGACAACCAAGGGGTTACGATGTCTAGGAGCGGAGTCAACCTTTATCGCCCGTCCAACCCACTTATATACTGCTCGCCCCACCTCGGCTCGGACCGTTTTCAGCGCGATAAAGGGCGAACAATCGTAGTAAAGGTGACCTCGGCATACTCGTATTTAATTCGTTCAACAGTGTAACGTTTCCTGTATTATTTTTCACTATTTCTAAGCTCTCTAGTACTGACATTCTGAAACCTTTATTACATGTGTGTAAAATTTCGAAAGTGTTATTATTATTTAACGAATACGAACACACGTACGAAACGTTACACTAAAGTTACACATAACTACGGAAAGCCAGGGTCAGCTAAACTTTTTTTAATTAGATAAATGGACAAATAACTTAATTATCATTGGTCACGTCTATGTTCCCGTAAGCTAAATGCCATAAACTGGGTATAAAAGAGCTCTTAGACTCCTTGCTGCTACTGAGAAATTTCTATTAGGAAAACCCAATGATGATTTCGATAGTTTCAATTTCAGGCTTAGACCCTAAAATAATCAATTTGAAATGTTTCAATATGAATAATTAAAAAGAAATTCCTATTATAACTACGCACTAACAGATACACGTGTTGAATGAGTACGCAATACTTGCTTATATTTTAAAAGCGTTGTTTACATTTCAGGTCCAGATCCGGGTGTCTCCAGAAACAAAAGAAGGCGTGTGACACTTGTCTCTTTTGTCCGCTCCAGACATCCGCGCCCTGACACTGATGTGACAACAAAGGGCTGGTTAATGTCATACTCAATGTACAACCAACCTTAATAGGAACGAGGAAGAATAGAACTAAATGTTTGGAATAATCAAAAGATTTGGTCATTTGTTTTCGTGAGTATTTTAAAAAGCGAAAATTACGTCTGTATGCATGGAAGATAGATGGAGGACGAACAGAAAACAGAATATTTATTTAACACCTACTGATGGATGAAAAATTAATGGAGGGCAGGCGAAATATTATAAAGGAGTAGAAAATCGAGTAAAACGAATGAAGTATAGATGGATAGAGTAACGATAGTTGATCATATATTCATGAATACAACAATGTTAAATAAAAAGCTAGGTAACTTAATTTTTCATAGGAGTCTAATTATTATGCTGAGATGGATTTCATCATACATATTATTGCTTCGTTGTTCTAGTGGTCGCAAGTGCTACTGCTGAGCATGAGGTCCTGGGTTCCATTTCCGGGTCGGGCAGTGTTAATGCGATCTAGAATTTCTCAGCTCGGAGTTTAGATTTGTTCCCGGTTGATGGCAATAGGCTTGCCTCGTTCTACGTGCGGCTTAAACTTTACTGGTGAAATGTGGGTGTATCTACTACAGGAACTCCTCTGCCCAACCCTTCGGGGAATACAGGCATGATGTTATGTTGAATTTCATTAGTCTGTTAAAATAAGCGCGCTTGTATTTAAACAAGAACTTACCCCGTTAATGACTTTGAAGTTTAAGTAAGTAACAAAACTCGAATTGCTTTGATGAATGAAGGAAGTTCGTAAATAAGTTGCATCGGTGCAACAGCTGGTCCTCGGATATTTAGCGCTGATTACTCAGAGGCTGCTGTGGCCGAATATTTAATTGCCATATCGTAACCTTTGATTAACGAGTTATGCTAAGATCACAACCGATCTGAGCTGCTTGTCAACAGGAGCTTGATTAGTGCGCCTTTAAGCTGATACATAAGTCTCTGCTTTGTTTCCAATTCAATGGATTGCATCGTACACACTTGAATGTCCAAGCTGACTTTTCCCTCAATTTTGGTTGGCTATCTCACAAATTGCACCCTCAAGTACAAATGTCACGGATTACTAAGTAATAAAATGATTAATTTCGTTACAGTTACAGTATTTCGAAGTGATTACATGAAACAAACTGCTATAGCTCAAAACTTTTCAATCATAAATTTTAAACGGAAAACTTGTAACAGTTTCCGCAGCACTAATACCATTTCAAGGCCGATCTAAGGAACTTCATAGGCAATTATGAAGTCTCAGCGCTGATAAATGAGCCAATGTTTCAGCTTTCAGACCGCAGTGGCATTAATTACTGCAAGATGGGGGAGATGGGATGCGATTCGTCATACCTTTCGAACTCAACTGTTTTAGAGGATAATAAATTTTCTTGGGATAAACCTTAGCTACGCTTGGGTGTTTGGATGTGAGTTTGGATATATTATGTGCAGTATCAGTATTAAGTTCGTAGTTCAAAATAGTAATAAGTAGTTGTGTTCAGAGTCAAAAATGTATTGCTAGGCAACATTCGATACTTTAATCCAGGAGCAACGAAAAAACAAAAAAAAATGGACAGAATAAGCATATCGGCACAATATTACATACTGCAGTCTCAGGTTGTGCATCTACACTAACAATATAACCGACCTCGTTCATCCGACTTAAAGCTAGTTCGATTTCTGTATATTATGATTCCAAATATCTGTACGTCTTCAAACACAAGCAAAGTCAAAATCAAATAATTTATTTAAATTATGCACATAAAAGGCACGTTTGAACGTCAAAATTTCCAAAAAAATAGAATTGATTCTAGTCGCCCCTTCCAAAAGGTAGTTTTCGTATGGAGAAGAATGGGCAAGAAACTCCACCGTTACTCTTTTAAAATGTTTTACAATATTTGGTATACATTAATTATATAATTATATATGAAGGCGATGCACCTGGAATCAGATTACTATACCACCAACTGGTAAAAATAATTAAAAATGAAGCAATGACGGAAAAAAATAATTATGTAATGGATTGTGATGGTGTTCAGATATTTACAAGCATTGTAAAAATACCTATACGATATTCCTAAAAATTTTACAAATAATACTTAACAAGTCGGTGTGTGAGTTCAAGTAACCACAGAATGTAAAATCAATGTTATATTAATTAATATGTTATAATAATAATTAAATTAGTAACCAGTTTGATTTTGTCTAGACTCTAAATTGTCTTATGGAGCTAGCACGGTTCCAAGCATTCTTATCTTGGATATAATCCTCTAATTTGTAATATACTTGTTTATAAAGAGTACTTTTAATATGAGTTTTAATTTTTTTTTCAGTTAATTGTAATATATTACAAGGTATTTTGTTTTAACATTTAACGCAGTACCCCATACAAGCTGTATGTAGTTTAAATAAAACAGATGGCGTACGTACGGACGTTTTCGGATTGAGTTTGATGTAAATATGGTTTCCTTCTAGTACGAAACATGTTCCAATATCCTTCTAAATTAATGTTTAATTAGGTTATTTCCCCGAATTAGCTAGAAACGGTAATGCATCGCATGTACCTTCCTATTAATGCATACTCCGTTGTAGACGCGTTGAGTATGAATCCCGAACTGACTGCAGTACGTATAGATAGCTAGGAGGTTGAGTGACAAGGGAATTATGTTTCGTGCAGGCATTATCGGCCCATAACTAACCCTGTTGTTGTAAAAGTAGCTATGTTTGTTGCTAACATTTAATTTAAAACTACATTTTGTTTGACTTCCTACCATTTCTTATTCTAACAATCAACAACTCACGTCCATCAAACAATCAATTGCCTGCTTCAAAGAAAACCTCTTCACTTATTCACTTACAAAGAAAAATCCCTCATCTCTAATTCAGTCACGCGAACTAGACCATAATGTAGATTGATGAGGGAATATTTCCGAGCTGTTTTCCGAAGATTATTAGCACATTAATTAGTCGCAGACTACTATTCGTCATGCGCTCGCGGCGCGGCCCAGATTTTAACCGCTGCGTTGACAAATGGACCGGCCACTAGTCAGGATGAGACGCTATTTTAGATCGTGTGACGTCACCGGGTGCGAATGTTGTTTTGTGTGATCTATGACATGTTTCTGACCTTTTTGAGATGCAGGTGTGCTAGTAACAACTTTTAACCTGATTATTTTTCAGTAGGTTTATAATCAGCGATATTAGCAACATTTGTTTGAACGCCTCCTGGTGTCATCAAACGCAAACCATAGGTACCGTGAAAGATGCTGCTTAAACATCGATTTTAATAAACATTCTATCATTAATTCATTACGCACTTTATACTAAAACCTTTTTTTTTTTTTTGGTTGCCTTTTAGTCTGTGCTAAGTAATATCAATGAACGAGTCTTCTAATAGACTGGCAGTTGTCACTGTTTGGCATCAAATATCAATCTATCAGGTACTTTAACAATTTTCCACAAGAACAATACGTATTTTTGTATAGAAAGGAGCTTACAGGCGGGCCAAACAAGCGCCGGCCGGTATCGCAAGTTCCGCAACTCCTCGATTTTACTTCACGGCGATCTGAAATATAATTCGTTAAACAAAGTAGTAATTCTTATGCACAGCGTAGACGTCGCGTTCGTTTAGATATAAAATACACTCGAGAGCAATGAATCCGGGTCACTTAAAGAATCCTAAAAATCTCGGAAACTAAAAATGCTAGGTTAATGCAATAAATTGTATTTAATAGACAATGTAATACTCCTTAAATGAAGGTATTAAAACTTCTTAGTTATTGTAAAGTTATATCATAAAAAAATCAAATTTGAAAAAGGGCCACTTTCGAAGATGGAACTACGAAATTACAGCATTTGGTTTTGCTTTTGTTTGTAATCTGTCATTTATGTGGGTACATAAACCATGTTGATAGTGCTCTATATTCATTATTCAAGCTGAAATTATGTCGCTTACGCCTGAAGAATGCACCAGAATACTTACAATGCTGGAAACCGGCCGGAGTCAGCGCGATACAGCCAGGACTGTCGGTGTGTCGCTGTCAACAGTACAAAGAGTTCTCCGACGTTACGAAGAAACTGGTTCTAACCTACGCAGACCAGGAACGGGCAGAACCAGGTGTACCACAGCACGAGAAGACCGATACTTGGTGAACACCATGCTTCGAAATCGCTTTCTCACAGGAACTGAACTCACAAATCAGTTTCGACGCCTCGGAGGAAGTAACCCAAGTGCATGGACAGTAAGACGTCGGCTTGCTGAATCTAACTTAAAACCCCTTAGACCTGCAAACGGCCCTAAACTGGAGCGTGGGCATCGTATTTCAAGACTAAGATATGCCCAGAGCCACGTAAATTGGAGTATTGAAGATTGGTCAAAAGTTATGTTCTCCGACGAATCAAAATTTATGCTCTACAAGCACGATGGAAGACACAGAGTGTATCGAAGACCAGGGGAAAGATTCAAGCAAGCATGCATCGAAGAAAAAGTAGCCTACGGTGGTGGGTCTGTACTTGTGTGGGCCGGAATTTCTTCTGAAAGTCGCACAGAGCTGGTGATCATAGAAAACGGCTCTTTAACTAGCGTAAGATATGTGGAAGAAATCCTCAATGATCACGTTGGTCCATTTATGGTCAATTTAGGTGAGGATGCTATATTTATGCATGACAATGCCCGACCTCATACAGGTAGGATTGTGAATGACTACCTTCAAGAGATGAACATTACTAGTATGGAGTGGCCAGCGCGCAGCCCGGATATCAACCCGATCGAGCATGCTTGGGACGAGCTAGGCAGATGCGTAAAACAACGAAACCCTCCCCCAATCACGCTTCGTGAGCTCAAAATTGCTCTCACAGAGGAATGGGAGAATATTCCCCAAAATCGTATAAGGAACTTGGTGTACAGCATGCCAAACCGCGTAAACGCAGTAATGGAAGCACGAGGAGGCAATACGAAGTATTAAAATTCAAGAAAATCGTAATAAAGTTCAAAAATTTCATGTTTCCTATTTTTGTTTTAAGGAGAGATCAGCAGTTTTTATCTTTATGTAATTTTGTGTTAATAAAATGTATGGTGACTCATATTTTTTTTACTTTCATTTAAGGAGTATTACATTGTCTATTAAATACAATTTATTGCATTAACCTATCATTTTTAGTTTCCGAGATTTTTAACATTCCTTAAGTGACCCGGATTCATTGCTCTCGAGTGTATTATAAATTAATAGAATTATCGTCCTTGGTGGCAACACACGCAGGAATGTCACTTTTCTTTCGCGCGCGTTTTTTCATCGCACGAAAAAATTTGCTCTCTTAAAATTATTCATTTAAAATAAGTTTACGGAACTTTTTACTAGAATAACAAATGTTAATTATGTTAAGTGATAGAAAGTGCAATAAGTGCATCGTTAGTGAAAACCTGAGACGGACAAGGCGTCCATCAACGATATTAACAGGAAAGCTGATAAATTACCTACATCAGAACTAACTAGAAGCAGCTTTAGTCTTGAGTTCCTGACCCATATTAGATGTACTTAGATCCGGAGGCCTCCCACAATCCTAATGTGCGAGAATGCCTGGCTTTAACTGACCACTTTGTACGTGATACTGACAGTGTTTTACAAGCAATATGGTGGACATTAACACAACACAACTTGTTAAAGCATTACCTATCTCTCCAGTGGACGTTATCTCCACGTTACTAGCTGGATGAGAAGCTACCAGAGAGGCACGTGATGCCCTTAGCGATGTAACTGTACATAGCTAGCTGGTACGCGCTTGTCAGCATTACCCCTTCAGTAAGCACGAGATGCTCTCAGTAACGCTAATTCTACGTTACCAGCTGAATATGAAACTACCAATGTAGCACGTGATGCACTTAGCGATGTTATTCTACATAGCTAACGCTGGTATGTACTCGTCACCAGGGGTAAGTCACATTTCTATGATCTTGGCTAAGGAATTGTCAAAAGTGGTTCTATATACTTTTAATTTACAAACATGAAGGTTGCGAGACAGCCTTACTTAACCCTGCACACTGTCTGTGTGTTATAAACTTGCAAAAGCATTATACTTCCTATAGTGAGTGTGGCATTCTGCCTCGCTAACTAGATTGTTATCAACGAGTACAAGGTACTCTCAACAACATTGATTCTATGTTGCTAACTGGCACATATCTGACATGGTGTGCACATGCTTAGCACAAGATGCTTATAGCATGTTATCTCAATACTATGTGATCTAGCTTTCATATCGAGGATTGCCATTTTTAACAAACAAAATCTCAACAACATTGATTCTATGTTGCTAACTGGCACATATCTGACATGGTGTGCACATGCTTAGCGCGAGATGCTTATAGCATGTTATCTGATCTATGTTTCTAGCTATATATGATCTAGCTTTATAATATTATGTGATCTAGCTTTCATATCGAGGATTGCCATTTTTAACAAACAAAATATAGCTAATTAAAAGATATCACTGTGTACGAGATACTCAGTGACTTATCTAGCTCTAGGTGGCTTAATTATCCTGCCAAAAACTGATAAATGATATCTATTTTGTAAACTAAAACAATAATGCAAAATTGTGCAATTTACATTGCACAATTTTGCATTTTTACAGGCATACAGTTACATTTAATTACAGGCATACAGTTAAATACACAAGATACTTTGTAAACTTGATTCTGTGATACAATGGCTGACGACAAATGCTACCTCTGGAAACTCTTGATTTCAGATACAAGTGCAATGGACTAAACCATAATTGGAATAATACAAAGTATTATTCCATGCTCCCATACTTATTCACCCCATTTAGATTCCTCTAAACTGAGGAAACAAGGGATTGAGATATTCCAGAAACAAGCCGTACTGGTTATTACCCCTATCATAGGGAAAGCAGTGACTGACCCTATGCTTATGAAGAACATAAGACAAACACAAATTGTTGATTAATTTGGCTGATGCAACAAAACCAGCTGGCAATGCCCACTGCCACCAAACTAAAACCAAAACAAAAGTTATATAATCTCTAATTGACATTAACTTTAATTCATCCTATTTGATAAACAAACCGAAACAATCACAAACTTGAGTTCACAATGTTTTAGCTACAAACAAAAACATCCTTCTACCGGGTTAATAACAGGAATCACACCATTGAAAACCACCACCACAATATCTTATGATGTTTTGGTTTAGTCTAATCGGTTGGAATGGACTATGTCTGAAAAATAAATGAACTATTTTTGTCACTGAAAATAAAAATCAATATATATAGTGGACCTCAACAACAACCCGGCTTATATTCCAAAATAACAATTCAAGAAGACCAATACTGGAATAAATGCTGGCAAAGCATTTATATTCCTCTGATTCTGCTATTGGCTATGGACATAGATAAGAAAATATTTGATACCTACCAAATTCAATATCTTAACCTCTCAAAGCCATTCTCTGGAAGCTGACCCCAACATAGTTGGGAGAAGGCCGGGTAGATGATGATCCTCTCAATACCATCAAAGAACTTATCAAATATTGAGATGCATTTACAAACAATACAATAGATAGATCTACAAAGAATTTATCAGAAAAATACATTTCAGTCAGTCCCAAACAAAATAGAAAATTCAGTTTCATTATGAAAAAAAAAAAAAAAAAATAATCATCAAGACTGTCTAATATCATACTGAAGGAAAATAAAAATAAAAATCCCAGTAATAACTACAAGTATGTTACAAACTGACAACTTGTACACTAATCAATTATAGCTTAGCATATCAAAATAGATAGGTATAATATACCATATTACCTTTATGAAATCATATTATGATTTCATCCTATAGGTACAGGGGTATCACTTAGGACTATCTGGAAGATAACATTACCTACCAAATAACCAATAAAGGGTTAATTACATACACATTTACTAATACTTTTCATACTTGAATAGTCTCTTATCTCTGTTTTACCTACTAAATTACCAGTAGTGAGTGCCACTTACAGAAAACAAGGTTTTCTTACAATCTAACTTGACTGTTTATTTGGTAAAATATCGAGACTGCGATAAGACATACCAATAAATACCACTATAAGTGTGTTTAAATGTTTGGGCTTGAAAACTAATAATGCTATTTTTTAGGCTTGATTATTAAGTTTTATTTTTTTTCACTTTAAACAAACCTTGAAACACAAGGACAAAAAAAAAAAAGGCTGGGCTGGGCAGAAATGGGTGATCTTATTCAAAGCTTATAAAATCAAAATACCTAATTAATCATTTGATTGCCAACTACTAGTCTACATAGTTAACAGTAGATTTAAATGATAATTGCAGCACTAAAGTGAAATTATCAAGGGAACAAAAAAAAAAGGAGGGGGGGAGAACATTGTGAGGACAACGTAGGTATTGATGGATTGTGAGTAGAACATGAACAAGATAAGGTATAATACAATAAATGTAGGTACTATGAATGAATTATCTATAAATTGCTTTACTCTAAAACTCTCCATCTGCTCACCAAGTGCACATCATAACAAGTTCAATTATACAACTCCCTCACTTAAAAATGCAACTCATTACACAATCCCAATTTTGGACATATTATGAGGTCAAGGAAAAGAGTTCATATCTTTATACTTCTAAAATGAATCTAGTTTCGATTAGCTCTAAACTCGTCAAGTAATTACTGCTAGCAGAATATGTGAAACTCATATGGAAATTAGTATCGTTGAGGAAAAACCCTAAGCATCTGAAATAGACCCTTTCACCTCAAATTTGTCCAAACCTCTCTCCTATCCAGGGCATAATATACTGCCCTTATTAATTGGTGCTTACAAGTTAAAAGCCTATTCCGTATTTGAAATTCAGTTTCCAAAATACCTTTAATAACTAAAGTTATGGAAAACTAGTCCATCCAAAAATGAAATGAAACCATATCATAAAGTATATACTTACCTAAACGGAAATAACATCAACTGATCACAAGAATTTGACCAAAAAATCCTACTACATTTTTCAAAAAAAAAAAAAAACTAAGTTCCTGTCAGTACAATTTAGGTACAATACAATTCCACAAATGCTTACCAAAAATACCTCCCTGCTTACAACATTCAGGGGCTAAAAGATCCTGGATACACCCTATGAAAGTTTAACTACTAAGGACTTCACAGCCATGGTGCCTCTTATTCAGATCACTAGATAACTGACATTCTTTAAAAAACCTTATGATAATCTTTACAATTCATCTTCTAGACTCACTGAGCTCGACACTTACCTTGACAGCAAGATGTAATGTGCAACTCAATACTCACTCATTAAGCACAACAGTATCCCAAATAATTAACTATTTACAGACAGATCTGAGAATGCTATTCTCAATCATGGAAACTTTTAAAGTAACATCATAACATTACGCCTTGTTTCCCCGAATGGTTGGGCAAGGTGTCCCTGTAGCAGGTTCACTCAGTTTTACACTTTTAAAGTATTCATATCATAATATCCTCCTGGTATATTAATTCAGAACAACTTTATAAAATTTGTATAAACACAAGCTGGGTTAAATGTGGTAGGAAGTGAGAGTGATACTAATAATTCACCTCCCACAGCACAAAACATACAGTAGCTCAACTTAGTGCTGGCATCAATTGAAATAGACACAGTGCCAACCAACATTGTGTTGATGATTATACCTCATTACTGATGAAAAATAGTTAAACACTATTAATTAAGCAACGTTATTAAGAATTTATTTAAAATGGATACGCCAAAAGCATATATATTGTATATTAAATATTAAATGTTAACAGTTATGGACTTATATACATACCAATAACAGATGTACATGACATTCACATAAAACAAAGCAACCTTCTTAAATTACATAAAATTAAAA
Source organism: Omphaloscelis lunosa (assembly GCA_916610215.1). Classification (NCBI taxonomy): domain Eukaryota; kingdom Metazoa; phylum Arthropoda; class Insecta; order Lepidoptera; family Noctuidae; genus Omphaloscelis; species Omphaloscelis lunosa. The sequence continues at coordinate 22,683,112 of OU744250.1, forward strand.
TATTGTATTCAGAAAGAATGATAAAAGTACCTAATAAATCAGAATATGCCGTAACTTATTAACTAACTAAATTATTGCAGACAACTCTGAACATCTACTTTGTTTAACGAATTATATTTCAGATCGCCGTGAAATAAAATTGGGAATCAAACGAGCTTACCTGTTAAGCGAAGTCTTGATTCTAATTTTACGAACGGCGATCTGAAATATAATTACCCACCCGCCACTACCTAATATCCCCAAAGCTGCAATAATTCTACTTAATTCACTTATTTTTCCAGGAAAACCTAGTGAATGTAAGTATGCGGAACTACTCTGTACAGAAAACAGAGCTTGTTCTCCATCATAAGGATCTCTAAAATTAGTGACATTCCTGCGTGTGTTGCCACCAAGGACGATAATTCTATTAATTTATAATATTTTATATCTAAACGAACGCGATGTCTACGCTGTGCATAAGAATTACTACTTTGTTTAACGAATTATATTTCAGATCGCCGTTCGTAAAATTAGAATCAAGCAAACTCAAACTCAAACTCAAACTCAAAGCATTTATTTCAAATAAACCAATTACAGGCACTTTTGAATTGTCAAGGGGTCGGTCAGTCAGAAAGATGAAGCTAGTTGCCCATTCCAAAGCGTAGTTGGTACCTATGGAGAAGAACGGGCAAGAAACTCCATGGACACTCTTTTAAATCACAATATGTTTACAAAATATTGGTTACATCATTCATGTTAAAGTTATAAATGTGAGAACGATGCACAACGATAAAAGCGTCCGTAATAAAAAATAAAACAATTCAAAAATCAAATTAAAAAAGCCATGGCAGCTAGAAGATCACGAACATGACGTATGGATTAGCACCATTCAGCTCAACCATTTTGAAGGGAGCTAAATGATCCAACACACACGCCACCGTCAGCGAGACATTAGAGTGAGCATGACATATTGTCAGCCGCAAGGGCACATTCAAGTCAATGAAAGACGTACCTAGTAAATGGTAGCTTTAAAGTAGGTACATAGTACTCACACATGTTATGAAATTATACAATTTGAAAGGGATTGAATTTATACAATGCAAAGATGAGTAGTTTCTAAATCTTCAGCAACTCCAACAGTATTTCCCAATGCTAATCAATTAGTTTATGCGCCCTTGTGGAGCAGGACCAGCGTTTAGCCAAGCATTTATATCAGCGATGTAATCCCCCAAATTATAATATGCTTGGCTGCATAGTGTGCGTTTTATATAAGATTTAAATTTCGTTTCATTCAGTTGAAGTATGTGGGGAGGTATTTTATTGTAACATTTTAAACAGTACCCCATGAAAGATGAGTCCACTTTAGCCAATCTGAAACCTGGTTGAACTAATTGGTCCCTATTTCTAGTGATATAATTGTGTCTTGCACCTCTTTTACTAAAAAGATGTAGATTTTTCCTTACGTACATAATGTTTTCATATATATATTGACAAGGTACCGTCATGATGTTAATATCTTTAAACAGTTCCCTTAGAGAGTCGCGCCTGCGGAGGCCATATATGGCTCTGATGGCTCTTTTCTGCAGAATAAAAATAGACTCGATGTCTGCAGCCCGACCCCATAGTAAAATACCATACGACATAATACTATGAAAGTAACTGAAATAGACTAGCCTCGCGGTATCTACATCAGTAAATTGACGTATTTTTCTCACAGCATATGCTGCTGAACTTAGCCGTCCTGAAAGGGATGTTAAATGAGGACCCCATTGAAGCCTTGAGTCGAGCGTGATCCCCAGGAAAACAGTTTTATCGACAAATTCTAGTCTCTCTTGATTCAATACTATCTCACAATTACTACTTTTGACATTTGGTAAAGAAAATCTTATGCATTTAGTTTTTTTACCATTTAATACTAAATTATTAGCAGTGAACCAATTTTGGACTTGCAACAGGGCGTTATTTACGTCGTCAAGATTTGATGCACGTCTATTAATTTTAAAAATTAAGGAAGTATCATCAGCAAATAACACCATTTGCGGTTGGGTTTTTAACAAATGGGGCAGATCGTTAATATATACTAAAAAGAGGAAAGGACCTAATATCGATCCTTGTGGTACACCCATTTTTACTTTTAAAGCAAGTGAATTGACACCATTTATTTGAACTTGCTGCTGTCTACCATTTAAATAAGATTTTACTAAACTAAGCGCAAGTTTTCCAAGTCCGTAATGCTCAAGTTTCGAGATTAAGGTTTCGTGGACGACGCAATCAAATGCCTTGGAGAGGTCACAAAAAATTCCTATGGCGTCTTGGGCCTCTTCCCACGCCGTAAATATGTGCTTTAATAAGGTGACACCGGCGTCAGTCGTACAACGCCCCTTGGTGAAACCATACTGTTGCTCATGTAAGATTTTATTGGTGTTAAAATGATTGAGCATTTGATTAAGCATTACTTTTTCAAACAACTTGCTGAAAACCGGCAATACGGATACGGGTCTATAATTATTGGTGTCTTTACTGTCCCCCGATTTAAAAAGTGGTATTACCTTACTATATTTCATTAGATCAGGGAAGACTCCTTGATCCACACACAAATTAAATATTAAGGCTAAGTACGGCGCTATAGTCTCAATAATAGAGGTACAAACTTTGGTAGACATTCCCCATAGATCTTCGGTTAACTTGATCTTTATTTGCTTGAAAGCTTTTATTACTGTTATGGGGTTTATATGTTTGAATTTAAATTCAATCGGACAGGATGAAACGTTTGCTCTTAATAAATCAATAGAACGCGAGGGCGAGGAATTTAAGGCTTCAGTAGTTATAAGTGGAATACTGGTAAAGAAATTTACGAATTCTTGAGCAACTTCTTTGTTAGTGCTTATGAGACCACTTGAAGTTTCTAGTGTGAAATCATTATTATGTCTTTTATTCCTGTTAGTCTCGTCATTGATAATTTTCCAAACAGTCTTTATTTTATTATCGGCTGATTTGATCTTGTTGCTAATGTACAAGGCTTTAGCTACCTTGCAGGTATTTTTAAAAGTTTTAGAGTAAGTAGCAACATATTTATTAAAAGTTTCAGAGTTAATATAAGGCTTAAGGCCATACAGCTCAAACAATTTTTCCCTACTTTTCCTAATACCCTTGGTTGCCCAATCACTGAACAAAAAATTTGGGCAAATAGTTTTAGTTTTCTTTTTTAAAGTATTATTGAACTCGGTGCGCACTACCGAAAAGAATTCCTCATATAATTCATTTGCATTTTTTATAATAAGACCCGGTATACTTAACTTACTAATTAAGTTATTATTAAATCTACTTAGATTGCTGGTTGTTATTTGTCTAGATTGTATCTGAATTCTTTGTAATGGTGTAATGGACTTGAAAGTAACCGTTTGACCACTATGATCAGAAGGGAGATAATTTACAATGGCTTTATGTAAGTAGTCACAACAACAATAAACATTATCGATACATGTAGCAGTATTCGTAGTTATGCGGGTTGGTTCTGAAAACACATTTGATAAATTGAATGATTTAAAGAGACTTAATAATCGACTACTATTTGAACTATTTTCTAAGATAGTAATATTGAAGTCACCACAGATAATTAGTGATTTTTTTCCCGATGCAAGTTTTGCTAGAACATCTTCCATTACTGACTCAAATATGGAGTAGTTTTGATAATTTGGGGGTCTGTAAACGCACACTATAACATGCTTATCTAGCTCAACACAGGACAATTCGACGATATGTTCAACCGACAGATCAACTATATCTTTACGAGTCTTAAATTTAATGGAATTTTTAAGACTTCGCTTAACAGGTAAGCTCGTTTGATTCCCAATTATTACGTGTAATGACCGCCGTTTATCTGATCGACCATACTAAAGAGATGACGCCGAAGCTTCACTCTATACAATGTTCAATCACGCACAAGAGATCCTATCATACGAACCGCGGTCATCATCAACTGCTGCTGAGAGAGAATATTCCTACTATTTGTCAGTCGCAGTAATAAAACGAATACGCCCAGAATGTCACTGGCTGGCAGCTTGGTCTCACATTTTTTTATAACATTACGGTAAGGCTATTTATTTCACAGCATTAGAATATGCCCGAAGAATATCTCTCTTTGTCTGTTCTCGTGTTACTTTACTTCCACTTATATTCCTGAATAACGTATATAATAGGTGTACCAATGAAATTGCCGTTCTGCCGTACTGGCTATTTAAAGTCCATTTTTTTTCTTTTTTCGCTAAAAATTCTAAGTTCAAATTGATTTTATTTTTAAAATATGGAATAATTTTTTTTTAATTCATCATTTGTTTAATGGTTAGCGTTCTGTTTTCATGGCATTTGTACGTTTTTCGTCATCATAGATACGTTAACAATTCGAGTGATTATGAGTATGAGTACCGTCGTGGCAGCAGAAACGGCACGCAACATCAACGACGTATACGGAGCGAACATTACTAACGATCGCACAGTACCCGCTTCCGTTCTGGAAATTTCGACCTAAGAAATGAACCTCGTGGTCGACCGAAAATTTTAGTCGACAATGACGAATTAAAGGCGATTGTGGAAGCTGATGATTCTCAATCTACAGCTGAATTAGCAGCAGCTTTCGATTTTAGCATCAAAATAATATTGGTCCATTTGCGTCGAATTGGCAAGGTAAAATAGCTTGACGAATGGGTGCCCCACGAATTAAATGATCGCCAGCGCGAAGCTCGCGTCGAGTTGAGCCTTGCACTGCTCAACAGGCATACAAACGAAGGCATATTGAATCGTATTGTTACTTGCGATGAAAAATGGATTCTATTCGACAGTCGCAAGCGCTCAGCAAGCTGGTTAGATTCCTGGTTCAGCACCTATGCCCCAAACGAAAACTGACCCCTAAAAAAGTGATTGTGGTCTAGCGCCGGTGTCATTCATCACAGCTTCTTACCAAACGGGATGAGCATTACTGTAGATGTGCACTGTGAAGAACTGAACATAATGATGGAGAAGCTCGCACATCTCCAACCAGCTTTGGTCAATCGTTCGGCTCCGCTGCTCCTGCACGACAACGCGCGACCTCATACTGCACAGCAGACGGTCTCCAAATTATAAGAGCTGGGGTTGGAAATTCTCCGTCATCCACCGTACTCACCAGATCTTGCCCCTATAGACTTCTACTTTTTCCAGAATTTGGATAACTTCTTGGCGGGGAAAAAATTCAATAACCGAGAGGCAGTTCAAAATGTCTTTGAAGAATTTGTTGCCTCCCCTCCAGTAGACTTTTTTAAAAAAGGCATCAATAAGCTGCCACTACGTCGGCAAAAATGCGTTGATTGCATGGGTAATTTTAAATAAAAAAAACTATAAAAAAGACTTTGATTAATAAAAAAAAATATAGAGAATCAAGGGCGTTAACTAATTTCATGAAAAACGGCAATTTCAAAGGTAAAGACCTAATAATAGACCTTTTGCGTCTTCTGTGCAGACGGCATCCCCGTTTATAGCCCAATTTAGAGAGCAATTACTTGTTCATTATGAGCTCGGTTATTAAATGCGACAGGCTAAGTATCAATATGGGTAATTTTGATACTGGACTTGGTCAAGGATTTTGTTAGCCATGTCGTGCTACTAACATTCATGACAAACTGGTCATGGATTTTACAGGCATTTAGAGCTATAATGGCACTTAAACCGAGCAAGTATGATATAAAAATGGATTCTTCTACAATCAGGCATATCCACAACATATTTTACTGTCGTTGTCTATCCATTTCATCAATCTCTAAGCTCTGTAACTAAAAGATTTTGATTTGAATTACTTACTTGTACATTTCAGATTCAAAATTAATTTGTTCATTAGGATCGCATCACAACTGCCTCTCTAACTTCATCGCGGAACATTAGTAGCCAGTGTTCTGACATTAGCACTATTACACACCTGTTCGCATTATCCCAGCATCACTGTCCCCCCAGCCCCCTTCACTTCAGGCCCTCGCCCGGGAGCTGCATATTAACGACGTGTCGCCACTCTAATGCCCTACTTAGATGGTGAGGTAAATGCCTTATTGCAATCCTTGAGGCTTGCGGTATTTAGACACTATTTAGCACACACACAATTTACATTTCGCAGTGGGTGATGAGATGTTAGATAATGAAGTAGGGATTCATGTTGGTTATGGATAGAAAGAGAACGCGACATTTATTCAATCAACGATGTGGAGTAATATAAAAAATAAAAAATTGTAGGTATAATGTACCCTAATTTAAATAATACTCGTATTTGTGTTCACAACTCAATTTGAACGCAACCACATCGATTCCGGACTCTGTCTGGCCATAACGATATCGAATCGGTAGTTTGCGGTCATATCGTAAGTTTAAATCAATGACATATTTTCATGTTTTTCCCAAATTGGACAATTAACTTGGGAACCGTATTTCCAGAAATGGTTCAGTTATTTTTATTACATGATTGCCAAACTGGATTATGTCGTTATTTTATAGAGGGACACAAGTTAGATCAACAACAGTTTGATGTCGAGCTTTCTACACTGCCCACAATCCTAACTATATTTTATGATACGGCACCTCTGGGTATTGCAATTGCTTTACTTACGCAATACATCAAAGTAATCCACGACTGACTAGGTTAATAAGGCAAGTAAGGTAAAAAGGGTTATTACTTATTATAAACCCGTTTTGTTTTACTGGGGTTTAGACAATGGAATGCATTGGTTTGATTGCTTCTGAATTGATACCTTACTTTGTTTCTCTCACGGCTGTAATGTGCGAGTCATTGATCAATTCTTAGGTTTGAGGAGGATGAAACGTGGGTCTCCTCAGATAGGCAAACCCTGGCGTTTCTTTAGCCAAATACTATATATAGCAATGCCCGAAAGTCTGACCACCAGTCTTACCAAAGCGGTATTGTATTACCCAATAACTGGGTTGTGGAGGTCAGATAGGCAGTCGCTCCATGTAACATACTGGTATTCAGCTGCATCCGGTTAGACTGAAAGCTGACCCCAATATAGTTGGGAAAAGGCTAGGCGGATAGACTATAAATAGCAATGGCCGCTCGAAATTGCCTATGGTTTAGTGGTGGCATGAAATTTAAGTTAAGGGGTAATAGATGCTACAATGTTTTTTCCGCGCATAAGGTAAATTAAATTACTTGAATTTCGATGATTTATCAACATTAAGATCATTGATTCTCGTTTGTTTTTATAATGTACTCTTTAGTACCGGCTATAACAACGAAATTTTGAGGTCCTAGCATTTCTGTTAACTTAACATAGTGTTTGGTTATAACGACTTTCGGCTATAATCAACGGTCCCTTCGAAGTCGTTATGAACGGTTTTAACTGCGTTGATCACTTAATGTACAAAAATATTTTTACTGAAAAGAAAATTGCAAAGTTTCTACGCCAAAAAAGCTTCTTCTCCGCTCTTCTCTTACCCAGACGTTAAAATAGTCGTCCGATAAATAATTATGACATAATTATTTTTTCTATAAATGTGTGTTATATCCTCTTTGTACATATATTGTCAACAATTACTATGTTTGACGTTTTGGATGAATAAAAAAATCCTCCTAGATTTTCGCTATTAATGATGAATATTATATTTAATAGGTTTCTGGTGATCCACAGGATGAAAAAGTGATTGTGATAATATGAGCGTGCTATTAGGCGCGGTATTAATCAGCGACGCGTAGATATCGCGTTCTATTCCCAGGCAAGTTCAATGCTATTGCTTTTGATCCCTGGGCACCACCTCTTGTATAGCTCCATAGCAAAATAATAGAAGGTGCACATCACGCGAAATAAACTACCTCCCCGTGCACACACATTTCTACCGTAATCTGTTATCACAAAAATCAAAACAGTTCACATAATAGCAATTTTAATTCAAAATCAATACAGTAAAGCCACGCCATTACCGAGCGCCATGATGTTCATATTGCGGACAATGTAAAGAATCGCCGGTTAGTACGGCACGTGCCAAATCGCTAGCTAAACGAGTGCGTATAATTTGAGCAGGCAATTTGTGCTCTTTGTGTTGGCGCCATTGTCTGGCATAATAGGAGGCAGCGAGGTACACCCACCTGTCAGTTTCTTGAAGTTTTGTGTGTTTTTTGTTATGAAAAATGTCGGAAATAGTTTAGGTATGTTTTTCTTCGTTCTTTTTAGGGTTCCGTACCTCTAAAGGAAATAATGGTACCCTTATAGGATCACTTCATTGTCCGTCTGTCAGTCTATCACCCTTTTTCTCAGGAATGCGTGAAGGTATCAATATCAAATACGAAGGGCTATCGTTCCGTGGAGTTCTAAGAAAAATTAAGCTTTATTACAAGTCAACGCAATTAAAAATACGGCCATTTTCGTGACATATTTTGATACTAATCGCAAATAAAGCAAAACCTACAGGGTACTTCCCGTTGACCTAGAAACAGAAAATTTGACGGCAAGCTCATGGACGGCACATGTAAAGGAAAAAATAAAAAAATTGCTAATTAATAGTTTTATCACCCAAATAAAAACTTATTACAATTTTACATTAATTGCAGTTGGAGAATTGACAGTGACGTATATGGATGTATTGGAGAATATCTTTTTTAACTACAATTTTAAGTTTGTTTGTGGGATAAATTCATCCCAAATACGGAACCCTACATTGTGCGTGGGTCAACATGCACTTGGCCGGTTTTTAAATTATTACTAGGGAGACAACACTCTTTTGAAACAGGCTGGATAATGTGATATTAAATAAATAAATTAAAATTGCTGTTTGTAAAGTGGTAAGATTTAATTAAATGAAAATTTACAAAAGCCCTGCGGATTTACTTTTCTTCCAGCTAGCCACTTAAAAATAATTCGATATAATAAGTTTCTCAGAATAACGTAAATCTTACAGCGGAATCATTTTAAACTTTCCCGAAAAACATAAATATGGCGATTCTAAAAACACCTCACAAATAGAAAAATATTTTTATACGTACGTAACGTAAATATTCTCTTTCTTTCCTCTTTTATTTTTGTTGATCATATAGTTTCTTTTTTTTTTTCCTTATATTCATTCCATCACGTAATTTTAATATCTTGTTAATAAAATGATGATGTGGATATATTTAGTAACCTTAGCTATTTCTAAAGAGTCCACATCATCATTTTATAATGGATTTCCGCAAGGTCACGCCTGAATCAATTAACTATCTTATCTTGTTAATTTTATTTCTTATATTAGTCTAGCGCTTGTAAGTTAAAGGGGCATGCGGTGCTGACCTGTAATAAATTGTTATACTAACCCTAGATTATGGTAGATTTAACTTTGACTATTTGTAGTATAAACAATTGTTGGTTGGTCCATAAAGAAAATAAAAAATAAAAAAATTATAATTATAATTATTTTATATAAGCAAACCCTCGTTCATATTAACATATAATTATAATTATATGTTAATATGAACGAGGGTTTGCTTACAACTCGGGTTAGAGGAAATAACTTTTATAAACAGAGGGATTGCGATTTGAAGACGGACCCTCTCGTGCAAACATTGACTGATTGATTCGTGCAACCACCGTCAACACAACAATACACGCCTTCAACATTCACAGGGTTAAAGGTTATGAGAGGAATTTTTGCAATTACATTTTTTGTTTATTCAGTTCATTTACTTACATTGTTTTTTTTTGTAACATGTCCCATGAAACAACAACTCAATTTATATAACGTACAGTAAGCGTTCAAAAGTGCATAAGCACGTTAAGAATCATATTGCTGTGAACACGCGGTATAGTCCGTTGATCTGTATGTGTAAACAACACGGCACACTCACCACAGAGAACGCAGTATTGCGCTATACACACTGTCGTATCGTCGCGTACTTGCGCCTCACTACCGAAACAAATATATATTTCCGTCGCTTTTGTTAGACATCACGCATCATGCGCTTGACCTTGGCCAGTTTATGGCAATGCTAAAATTCAAATCAAATTTACGTGTGCAGATAGCAGAACGCGATAAGCATTGGTCTGAGATGCAAACTGGCTTAGGTTCCAAACTCGTCAAACACAATGCAGTTTTTGCAAATATTAATATTTTTGTTAGCAATAATATTATATTTTAACTATTGCTGCCTTTTTTATTAATGCTGTTATTGCAATAAAGGGTTTAGAATTAAAAATGCGTAATATGTGATAGCAAAATTAAAAAATTGTATTCGTTATATTTATTTTACTTATAGATAATATATTGCTACAATTATTTGTCATTACGTCAGCTCAATAAGATGTGAAATAGATGTCAAAAAACTTAGAAGTAATTTATATTATTTTGACATATTTGTATTATGAAATGTTTTAAATTTTAAATTGATTTTTTCACCATAAATATTAGCTAGCTTATTATTAGTTAGCTTTGATCATGGTCGAAGTAATTAAGCAATAAATAAGAATATAAGACTAATCAAAATGTAAAAAAAAAAACTACTTACAAAATAGGTGATTTTAAGGTAAAGTATGGGCAGTTTGTTTACATTATTTATTTTACATTTTATTTGGCTTTAGTAAATATTGGTTGGTATTGAGGTTATAGCTTAAGTATTCATTTTCTTTACGAAAAGAAGATTGAAACTTAACCTCAAATTGTAATCCTAAAATAATAATATTACTAAAATAATCTTAAACATTTTCGGTCTATTTGCGAGAAATACGACAAACAACATATTGTAACTTGTTTAAAAAATCGTTACCACAAATTCATGCAATAACGAATCTGTTGTTTATTAAGTTGGTACTGTAAATATTTTAAGGTTAAAATATAGCAGTGTCCCACTTGAAGTCTTAATATTATCGTGCGAAACTTAAACGTTCTTGTTTATGCCTTTCTGTCGAAAACGGCTTCCTAGCTGGTCTTCAGTGATACAAGTCTTCAGAGTGCACAGCGAACGGTTCATAATGACGTGTTTAATAATTCAGCAAAATATCTCGTTGGTATGAAACCATTTGTTTCATATTCCTCCATCATTTGACGTCGCTACTGCTCGATAATAAGCCTCTTCCTCATTCCTCTTAACCCTCACAGTATTTCTCTAGAACAAAGAATAACATTGCATTTATTACACATAATAATTATTTATCATTCACTAATCGAATTAAACCTCATAATGAATTTAAAATTTTAAAGGCATCTTCTGTCTCAACAATACCTCTGTTCTATCAACAATACCTTTGATTAAGATTTATGTTTAGTAAAATATGAAATATTTAAATGATAACACTCACACTTAGTCCGGTCTCATTAGATATTTGTGTAAATTACATTCACTTTTACGCAGCGCAATAATATTTGATCTCCCTTCAATATTTATATTTGACTGCATTTTGATAACAATAACCACAACACCGCTAATACTTAAATACTCGTCACCAACAATAACCACGAACCAACAAAGTTTTGAGATTGGCTGGGAACAGACCGTAGCAATCGCGAATACGCGTAACGAACTGCGTCTGTCTACCCCACAGAAATCGAAATGATTTACTTAGTTTTCTGTGGTCTACCTGCTAAACCTTAATATTTATGTGAACAAGACGACCGAAACAAAAAACGAATGATTATTGAACTAGTCATTATTAAAAAATAACAAAAACTATGAATAATAATTATTAAAAAATAACAAAAACTATGAATGTAATTATTAAAAATTACAAGCAAACCACAGATGAGATTTGAACCCTCGCTCGGCTCGCCATAATCGCACATATCAAAGCACGTTATCCACTGAGCTAGCACGCCGTATTCTATATTGATTGAAATTATGAACTACTATGAGTTGCAGACAAAGTGAGTGTGTGTGTATTTATAGTATTGTAACATCTTATAGAAGAAGGTCGTAAGTCAAACCGAAGCGTCAGTCTATTGCTTTGTGCGATTGCCTATGGACTTTTGGTCGGTACTGTACATAAAGAAATGTAGGCCCATATATGTATGTTATACAATAGAAAAATAAATAAAATACAAAAAGTTATTCTTTTCATGTCTTATATCGACCAATGAAATGTCCGTTCAAACACTCTACACGAGATATTGTGTTGAAAACTCAGGGTTACTTGAAAACACAACATTAACGGACAACGTGCAACTCCAAAACCTGAATTGTAAATACACCACTACCCCTGATTGCAAGTAGTGGACATAAAGATGTCGAAAGTCGCGTAATATTCCGTGTCCCTACGTGCACTCGTGCAGCCTGTAAGGGTTACAAACGTGCACATAGCACTAACATATGGGGTACGAGTTAAAATGAATTGAATCGGACAGTCGGACGGAATGGGTCTAAATCTGCCTCCCAGAAGTATTCAACTACAACTACATGAAATTAGTGAGCTGTCCTAATTCTGTATACCGGATCGTAAACGCCGCTCAACATTGTGCTTCCCAGTAGAGTTGCGAAATGACCGGCTGTAAGTAAGTGCAGAGATATTTTGTACTTAGTTTGATGCAGCTCATCTATCTATGATCTAGCATGAATTTTTCAACCGTAGGACAAAAGGAGGCATTTGTTGCACACTTCAGTTCTCTGCTAATGAGGGCCAGTTCTTTCGGTAGGAGTCAAGTTTGTCATCTTCACCTCAGTCTAATGTAGCTCGTCGTTCGACTAAAAATCGTATACAAACTTTCTAAAAGTGACTTTACAGTTAAAATTCACAAGCAAACCAAACGCACGAAAAGAATCCATTCGCCCTTCCACTTTATTGTAGATGCTGCAATATAAGAATCGTTAACTGCAACATACAAGTAAGAACCTACTGTTCCTTATTCACACAACTCAAGTACCAAAACAAGAGCACTTGTTTCCGTTTGCTCTTCACCCTCCCCCCCCTCCCCCCTTATATCCGGCGGCATGTTAACAGTAGTGCGACTAGCCGGTTATGGCATGAATTAATATTAATGCGTGTTCTAGCGTCAGAACATGCGGCACTGGGTCACGCAGGGGTCACTGATTGACCCCTGATGCTAATTCACGGGTTGCCCATGGTAATGAGAGGAAGTGGCTCATTTAAATTTTTTGGGAGTGAAATTCCTACACGATAATATTTTTGTTTTTGATTGATAGCTGGTTGTAATGAGGCGGATGTTCTGATGCATTTGAGAGCCAATTGTCTGTTCACGAAATGCATAGTCATCATTGTGGGACTATGATAGGGATGAGACCTAACACTAGCTATATCGCTATCAGTTAACACACTCGACAATAGTTTTTTCATGTTATTAGATGAGATGACATTTGCAATCCCAAAGGTATCGCAGATGTGACATAAGTGATGAGAAATGCTTGTGATACAAAATTATACCTGTTTTTTATTACACAAAATGCTGCCTATCTTGTCAAAATCCCACGACAAGTTTGAACATTGGACACAGAATAGAAATTCTATTCATAAAACTACACGGCCGGCGTCTTAAACTTGTCCTTCACTAATACGGTCTCAACGGCTCATTACAGCCCCAAATCTATAAGGAGACCTATTAATCCAATTACTAGAGTTGCAAACTAGACGGAGCAAGTTGAGTCATTACAACAAGTTGCCAACACTGTGCTAACACTTAGGAACTAGATGCAGAAGGTTATACAATGTACTATGTAGATGGTTAAAGGAAAGGTGTAAATTAAGATTATTCTAACTTCAAAAAGCACTTGATTTGAACAATCAGAATTAATCAATTAGAGAGCGGCGCGCGGCGGGGTAGTTGCGTAGCACACATTTAATGACAATCAATCACAATGCATTTAATTTTGAAATCATTATAGGTTTAAAAAATTCGTTTACTCAACAACGTTAATAGCACAATGACCTTGGCTGGACTGTCAAAATAAAAGCCATGCGATCGATTACCATTTTATGTATGTAAGAGCGGGAGGGCTCGGGGATCTCGAATGATAACGATCAGACATCTTGTATACACTTTTATTACTCACAATCAAAACAACGATGATTCACACAACTTAATTTTATAAAGTGCACAACAACATTGTAAGATGCACACAGTTCAAATTACAATTCAATAGTGATCGCACTGCATTTTTTTTTTCTGTAGGGCATCTCATAGCTGACCTCTTAGGTCATGGCTATTTAACCGGTCAATCCTGTGGTTGCCTTAAGCTGCTACACTCAAAGCCTCCAGCCAGGGGCATACAAAACTAAGCTAAAAAGCTAGGTGAACGCTCGCTAAGGGCACCCCCTGTGGGGTACGGGCCTCGGCTTAGGGCGTCACCGGAGGGAGGACATCAAAGATGGGACGGGCTGGATCAAAGTTTTGATCATTATTATTAATCGGGGAATTTAATTTAATGCTAAGGGATTGAATTTATACAATGCAAAGATGAGTAGTTTTTAAATCTTCAGAAACTCCAACAGTATTTTCAAGTGCTAATCAATTCGTTTATGCGCCCTTGTGGAGCAGGACCAGAATATTCTCCTCGGGGATAAAGGTGTCTTCGTCTTAGGTCAGCTTGAATCCGTCGCTAGCGCCCGTGACTTAAGACACTGCTTTATCCACTTAGTGAATAATCTATTTTTAAGGAAGAGGAGTGAAAATTAGTCATTGCAGTAATTATTGTCATATTTGAGAAAGCAGAACAAAATTTAGTCTATCGAGTTATTTATGTATACAAAGTTCACAAAATTAGGCACTTAGATAATTGAATCAATGATTTGATGACCGGCTGTCGGATATAAGATTACCAGTCATTATGATAGTGAACATCCTAACAGTATAAACAACTGTTCTTTTTTCAAAGCTGCGTAATAGCCATGAAATATTTTCTGATGCCATGAAATGGGAGGGATAATGGCTCTACGTTCGACTTCGGCGTCGACCTCATCGAGGTGAGCTTTGTCTACTGGTAGGGTGCTGGGAGAGCATTGAGCTTCAAGACTGTCGATGTCGGCTAGGCACTCGGCTTTGTCGATGTCGTCGAAGGCTATTGTTTTGTCCGGGCGGACTAAAGGGGCATATGGCCTGAATGGGGGGATTTGAGTTTCCTCTGGAGTTCCCAGAAGGCTAGGTGGGTAGGCTAAAGGTCACTCAGCATCCTGTCCCAGCCCGCTTCACGCAGGTCCGCCATACGTGTCCTTACAGATCTCTGTAAGTAGCGCATGTGGGCTTTGTTGGCGGCACAGGGAAACATGCTGTAGGCACGGACAGCTGCGTTCTTCTCAGTCAGCAGGGCGCACGCATCGTCCGAGAGTTTCAGGTAACAGGGATCTGTTGCCGGAACCTGTCTTGAGCAGTCGCTCAGGACGGATTGCACGTGCTCCGTGAGTGAGTCGATCGCAGCTGTCGTGTTAGCGATTGAGTCAAACTGGTCAGGGATTGAGTCTAATAAGGGGGACGTGTTGGATTTCAGCTGATCGCTTACTTTATTCCAGTCCGTCACCTTTCTAGTGGAGAGAGGGTGGTTAGGGTCAGAGGGACCTATGCGGGAGACAAGATGAATGATTACTGTGCGGTGGTCAGAGGTAAGCTCGTGCACCGTTTCTATCGAGTCGAGTCGTAAGTTTACGTTCTTAAGGAGCGTTATGTCAAGGACGTCAGGGGTGTAGCTAACCATATGGGGATAATAAGTGGGATTCATCGGAGCGATGATGTCGAAGTTAATCGCACTGCCACTAGAGCGAGCCTATTTATACTATCAAACAACTGTCAACGTCAAACTACGACTTCCGGTGACATTTGTTTTACAATAAAGTATAGATTTAACATAAAAATAAAACACATATGCGACACGACGCGACATATAATGTAATTGCGTACAATATTTGATTTGTAATTAATAACACTTTTTAAATTCTTAAATTGTTTTAGTTAGGTAACAATAATTTTATTTAAATGAACTAACAGTATTCTAATTTCCATTTAAGAGTTTTAAATTAAAACTTCAATAAAAGCAAACCTTAAAATTAACTATACTTAATTTATACGATGTTGTAATGCAAAATCACTTATTTATTGCACTGATTCGTGTTTCCGTTACATCATCAGCCATTATGACTTTTTTTTCAGTCTGTTGTACTATTTTTATTTGCCAGCGCTATCATGTATGTTACACAATTACTCTGCCGCACGCCGGTCTCTAATTGAGTAATTCCTACTTAATTCCTACTAAATTATTCTGGCAGTAGGATCCTGGTCATTCCGCGATCCTATTGATTAACTAACCGTTATCAGCAAAGTATTACGCATCTCATACAGATCATACCAACATAATGAAGTAGGCCCAGTCTACAACAGATTTATTCATTTATACAGTTTCTTTTTACTCACACTTGTCTCTTCTTCCATAGTCATTACCGCGTTTGCCTTCTGACCTTGCTTACTGCATGGTAGTCTGGACTAAGTTGATTGATGCTACCTCTCCGGGGTTTGTGACGTCACAGTTGGACGGAGATGCGCGATCACCTGCGATGGACGCCTTTATTAGTTCAGCTACTGGACGCTGGAGAGCGATGTCATATTTAACTGTTGTCTTGTTGTGTGTTGAAAATATTTCATGGCTATTACGCAGCTTTGAAAAAAGAACAGTTGTTTATACTGTTAGGATGTTCACTATCATAATGACTGGTAATCTTATATCCGACAGCCGGTCATCAAATCATTGATTCAATTATCTAAGTGTCTAATTTTGTGAACTTTGTATACATAAATAACTCGATAGACTAAATTTTGTTCTGCTTTCTCAAATATGACAATAATTACTGCAATGACTAATTTTCACTCCTCTTCCTTAAAAATAGATTATTCAATAAGTGGATAAAGCAGTGTTTTAAGTCACGGGCGCTAGCGACGGATTCAAGCTGACCTAAGACGAAGACACCTTTATCCCCGAGGAGAATACTCTGGTCCTGCTCCACAAGGGCGCATAAACGAATTGATTAGCACTTGAAAATACTGTTGGAGTTTCTGAAGATTTAAAAACTACTCATCTTTGCATTGTATAAATTCAATCCCTTAGCATTGTATAATTTCATAACATGTGTGAGTACTATGTACCTACTTTAAAGCTACCATTTACTAGGTACGTCTTTCATTGACTTGAATGTGCCCTTGAGGCTGAGAATATGTCATGCTCACTCTAATGTCTCGCTGACGGTGGCGTGTGTGTTGGATCATTTAGCTCCCTTCAAAATGGTTGAGTCGAATGGTGCTAATCCATGCGTCATGTTCGTGAACGGGCGCTGTCAGTAGGGACTGGTCATCTTCTAGCTGCCATGGCTTATTTTAATTTGATTTTTGAATTGTTTTATTTGTTTTATTTTTTATTACGGACGCTTTTATCGTTCTGCATCGTTCTCACATTTATAACTTTTACATGAATGATGTAACCAATATTTTGTAACCATATTGTGATTTAAAAGAGTGTCCATGGAGTTGAGTTTGAGTATTTGAGTTCTACTTTTGGCACTTACAGCGAGGTAATAAAAAACAATTCGACTATCGAATTATTCGTTTATGAAACTGTTAAATAGCCGAGGAATACCTAGTTATGTGCAGTTTCATACACTATGTTATCTAAACTCATGCAATTTTATCAAAAAGTCAATAAATAATATCGTAAGTTGTGATGACATGTCGTCATTACTGCCACAGATTATGTAGAAATAGCGGTTGGCGAGTCTAATATGCACATTATTCAGTAATTTTGAACTTGACCGAACACAAAAAAAAACAATTGTTTTTATTGTTATTTCATATATTTATTTTCTTTCATATATAATTATATTTTTAAATATTTCATACTCTAAAAATATATTAAAAAAAAAAAAAAAATAGAAGTCCGCCGGTGTCAGGAGCAGGGTCCAAGCTACTGGTGGTTAGGGCTGCAAAGACAGGAACCTACTCACAATGCGAGCCGTATCGAGGAGTAACTGCAGTAAATGCTTTCTGAATCAAGCGCTTGATCCAACCGTCTAACGAGAACCTCGAGAGATGTTAATCGAGGCTTTCGGCCATCAGGCCATTAACCGTTACGACAATCAGCACAATGATAGCTGAGCCTACATTCCACATGCCAACAACCTCGTGTGCTAAGTCTAAATATTTTATTTGTTTCTCTTTCTCAGGTTTCACGAGGTTCTCGTCATGTGGAGTGATAGTCGATAATAATCGACTATCACTACTATATCAGGCTTATTTGCTATAATAGTCATGTCAGTAACGATAGACCGATCCCAGTACAACTTGACATGGTCTACAAGTTTATATTTCAAAACAAGTTGCTGGTGAATAATCCTGGTCACTTGGTTATGTCTGTGCAAGTACTCGCCATTAGATAGACGCGAACAACCACAGACAATACGTCTGATAGACTCACCCGGACGATGGCATGCCCGATACACGTCAACCGTTCCGTCCTGCATAATACCTATGTCTCCGGTTTATTATGGTTATTCGTCAAGATAACTTCGTCCATAATTGCACAGACGAAACGTGCGGTTTCCCCGGAAAGGTCACTGAAACGTAGCCAGGATACGGATGCTAAGAAATCTACACCGGGCTCATGAAGAGCACGATAGAAGCGCTCGTGAAGCGCTTTGCTTTGCTATGGCAAAGCAAGGCGCTGCACGGGAGGTATGCCTCCTTGCGGTCTTCTGTAGTAAGTACTACAGGTTTGCGATAGTTTTCTTTAGCCATGGAGAGCAGGGTGAGCCTGTTTTCCACTGCGACCACATCACGATGCATACCCACATCGGCTTAAAAAAATATTCTCTGAGGCTGCACACCTCGCGGTTGTGTAGGGTCTTCGCATTTAAAAATCCTAGAGTCCCGCACTTCCGTGGGATGTACAGTCTCATCGATGAACTTGCATGATGCATCCGGTTTGCGGTCAGGAGTGTACGACTGTACGTATCCTTCTGTCCAGGGCATCAAGTTCGGTCTGAGTCCCTTTGAATATACCGAAAGAGTACATCAAGACCGGCATGACCCAACCGTTGAAGGCGCGCACCTTGTTTCCGCCTGAAAGAAGACTAATTAATACCTTCTACAGGCGACCAAAAGAGCGCTCCAACGATTGCTTCATATCAGCAACGTTGATGCCTAACGCTTCCGACATAGCCAAATACTTATAGCTTTCGGCTGAGGAGAGGGATCTAAGGTGTATGGAGTCCGAGAGTTGGGTTCCCTCGGATTCCATAATTGTTATAATTCCATAAATGTTATTGTTATAATTATTTAATTAATATCACACTATTGTTACTTAATATTCTAATACAATATCTCTATTAAATAGCATAATTTAATTACTTTGTTCGTCAACGGCAACTAAATCCTATGAAGTGAAAACTTTTTGGTCGAGCTGTACTTTAAAGCCTGGTCTCCTGCGCGTATTTTTTCGAAACATTACACAAAAAATCTTACACATAAACATTTTTTATCATACAAAACATCATGTTTGCATACACAAATGTGTATGGCCACGCCACGTGTAATGTTTCGAAAAAATGCGAAGGAGACCCGGCTTAACAGTTTTTTCAGAAGTGAAAACTTCTTTAGGCGCGTTGGGCATTTTTGAGATGGGACTAGTGATTTCACGACACCATGACGACACTTTATTTTTGTAAACGCGATTGTGCTCTTTATTTATATTACTTTACGGATCAATGTTCTATGCAAGTATTTTTACTTAAAAGGTTTTGTAATCGCGATTATGCTCTTTATTCATATTACGTTACGGATCAATGTTCTATGCAAGTATTTTTCTTCCACTAAGGCGATCTTGTTCAAGTTTTCACTTCTGTTGGCACTCCCGGAGTGCCACCACTTTTTTTTGGTGTTTGTTTTTATTTGAGATTCCAAATTCAAATCACTTCCAGCGGGTCATAATGAAGTTCAGTACAATGTCATTGCCCGGCTAGAGCCTAAGGCTTTAATGACTTACTTTAGGTTAGGTTTACATACAATCTCCGGCCACCATAAGGAGAGGCAAGGAGAGGAAATTGGGGCTGTGATGTCGTCATCCGAACAGTGATGTCTGAAGAGATGACACGCAGTATTCCATGCACGCTCCTACTTATACGAGGACGTGCGGTCGTGGGATCGGCTACACTTGGTGATGGGGCCCGCTAGGCATCTCAGACTAATCCAATCGAGGGTGCGGCGAATGTACAAGTATCTCCCGGGCCCCCGACAAATGGTAGGTACAGGAACAGGGAGGGAAGGTATTTAGTCGGTAAGAGTCCAACATAACCCACCGTTCTCCCAAGATGAAGGGTATCCATGAGGATTTGTTCACGAAAAAAACAAAAGTTAGGTTTGCATGACTGATAAATAACATTAGCGAGCTGATGGAGTGAAAATAACTTATAACTCTACCTTAAATAACAGCTTCCCATCTGAACACAAAGTGCTCTTAATGTATGGCAACATCTCTTTTGTACGGATTATCGCGACTCTCAATCAGAGTTTGATCCTGCAGTTAAGCTGGCTGCACACCGGCATTTCAATTTGAAGAACAGATCTTAAAATGAAATTTGGTCTTCAGTCGATAAACCTGCATTATCTATTAAGTCTAATTTAATCTAGCTTGAGTGTGGTTTAGCAGAATAGCTTGCATAAAGTAAGCTCAAGATCAAACCCATTAAAGATGGAAAGAAGTTTAATCGTTCGTGACTTTTAAATTTATTCCAGTGCACGGTAATCAGAATCATCTGACCTACCTACCTATACCTTACTAAAACTTTAAATGGTTTATATACTAATGAAGTGCTACATATCAAAATGAGCACACGCAACCCAACATTAGAATATTTACGTATCATATAAATCCTTTTAACTTTATTACAACACTATCACGTCACTCACATAATCTCGCTGTTTGCTACAGACACACACATAGACACACCTTCGGTTAGCGTGAAAAATGTAGCGTGAATTTTACAGATCTTATTACGAAGCGTTGCGACGGGAACAAAATACGAGTAGTGTTTGCTTGAAAAATACTTGCTCTTCTATGTTCCGTATGTTGGGACATCAGCGCTAGTTAGTTTTACACTCATATTATGAAAAATATGATTCATATTTTTTCCAATGCATATTAAAACACGTTCAATTTAAAAACTTTTTATTTTTTCTTTGAAGCGGTTCTCGACCTTATAAGCAATATAAATATGCATTTGCTAATGAAATCATAATATTATTATGAAGATTTAATGCAAATTGTGAAATTCAAAGTAATTAAAAACATACAAGCAAGATCAAATCTCAATCTAAATCTCTCTAACATTATTTTAGCAGTAACTGTCTGATTTAACGTAAGATGATTTTATGTCATGTCATCCTCACAATTCTTACAAATCTTAGACGTTCCACTTTAGTAATAATCCACTACTGACCTATATAGAGCCTAACCTGCCCCACATTACCTTAACATTCCACGACGCTACGATCACTCTCAACCCTTAAACGCGGCTGGCGATCCGCCAGAGCTCGCTCCTGTGAATTATTCATAGCGCGGACCCGTTACATCTTCAATTAACCCGTCGGCCGCCCGGATCAGCCTCGTTCACCACGCCGCCGGGCTGCCGCTGCCAGTAGCCTGTCGAGCTACTGATTCAAACGAGAAGCGTGACGGCACTCAACGTAGAGAGGCGCTTACATGAGCATTTTTTTCAGAGATTATTGCAATCAATAGTAAATATGCGATTACACGTGCAATTCTTAGCTGGTCAATGTCTCATCTACACCGAGCAATTAACGGCAGTTAAATAATGTATAGAAATTTCCAAGATTTAAAAATGTTATGTAATTAAAAACAACATTTGTTGCTAGAGGTAGTAAAGTAGTCTAGTTAATTAATTTGCTCCATATTGAACGCTCAATGTTAGCGTAATATCTCTATCAACAATTTTTGTTGTCATGATGTCATGATAACTGTTATGACCAATTTGCCCAGAATTGAGAAACAAGTTGTCCGTGTAGCCTTACCATTCGTACAAGCTAGTTTTGCAAATCTAAATTGGATTTTTTGTACAGCCGCCGGGATAAATTGTGTGTTGTGCGTATGCGTGTCACTCATATTTTACTTGTGTAGGTCACACACGAAGCCAAGGAAGCTAAAATGAAATTGTAGTTTCAGTTCCAACTACTTTTTTTGGTGTGTGGGATGTAGAAGTGCTTACAAACGTTTTAGTTTCAGTTGATCTACAGGCTACAGCTATGAAAAATGTTGATTGAAAAGCTTTATGTCTGTCGGGCACTCAACAAAAATATTAAAACCTGTGGTACGACACGATCTCCGACGCTCAAGCTCTACAGGGAAAGCGATTCAGCAAAACCGGTAGTTGAAAGTGTTCGTCGAGTTACTTGGGAGGAGCCACCCGACGAAGTTTACCGAATCCAGTGAGGATATCGTCGTGGGGAGCACGTAGGCATCGCATACATCTCGACCTGATTCCAAAAATTCCAGAGCCACCTTAACCGCCGTTTCAAGGAAGACCTGCCAGAAGTCAGTCAAGACGAAATCGAAGCAGCTCTTAAATTCTACTTATACATATTATATTATACTATATAAAGCTCGATTACCACTCACTCACTCACTCACTCACTGAGATAATTGTTCTCCCAGATGGTGAAGGGGGAGGTGGGTATATTTTTACAGATTCGTATAGAAGTAACTCTCACGAGTATGGGAAAAATCCCAAACCTCCCCTTTTCCACCCCACTCTCCCCCCTCCCTATCGTATCTCGGAAACTAAGAGTCCCGTGTTTTGTTGTTTTACGGATTCGTATAGAGGAGGCTTGGAAAAGTAAAATCCATTTTTCAAAGTTGCCCCCTTGCCCCCCTTCTCCCCCCCTCTAGGTAGATCTCGGAAGTTAAGAGACTTGGAACATTTTTTTTTTCAGATTCATATCAAGGGGCTCAGAGTTGGTCAAAATAATTTTTCAAAACTCCCCCCTCTCCCTCCCTTCACCCCTCCTGGGTTTTGTTTTTTTACGGATTCGTATAGAGGAGGCTCGGAAAAGTAAAATCCATTTTTCAAAGTTGCCCCCTTGCCCCCCTTCTCCCCCCCTCTAGGTAGATCTCGGAAGTTAAGAGACTTGGAACATTTTTTTTTTTCAGATTCATATCAAGGGGCCCAGAGTTGGTCAAAATCATTTTTCAAAACTCCCCCCTCTCCCCCCCTTCACCCCTCCTGGGTTTTGTTTTTTTACGGATTCGTATAGAGGAGGCTCGGAAAAGTAAAAACCATTTTTCAAAATTCCCCCTTTCTCTCCCCCTACACCCCCTTTAGGCGGATCTCGGAAGTTAAGACTTGGAACATTATTATTTGCCATTGGTACAAAAAAAATATAGGATTGGTTAACTACTTTCTTCGATATAACATTATAAATTGAATATTTTGGAATTATTTTGCACACAAGCATTTCTTTTGTGTCACTTAAACTTGTAATAACTCTGCTGTGTATCCCTTACAACTATAGTACGGTAATATTAAATATTGGAACACTGCGATTACATACATTTATATTGAAAGAATCTTATCAATATTACATACACTACACTATTTCACTCAGTTTGATTTTCTGCTTATCCTGTCATTCTTTTACTGGTAGTCCCCAGCTCCGTGGAGGTCGGAGGTTCTTTTTAGTGTGAACAGCTCGCTACACACTACTTCCCAAAGCTTTGGTATGGTACGACACAAGGAATCCGCATGATTAAAATGAAAAATCCCTTGAATCTGCTTATTTCTGTATCCTGACGGAATACCAATGTTTCATGCAGCTCCTACAGCCATCTCTTCAAACACATTTTTGTCGAATTCCAGTATCATTTCGTAGATACTCAGACG
Source organism: Omphaloscelis lunosa (assembly GCA_916610215.1). Taxonomy (NCBI): domain Eukaryota; kingdom Metazoa; phylum Arthropoda; class Insecta; order Lepidoptera; family Noctuidae; genus Omphaloscelis; species Omphaloscelis lunosa. Next base: position 22,706,955 of record OU744250.1, read on the forward strand.
TCTGTAAATCCGCCCCAAAGACGACCCACTGACCGTGAATGTAGAAGTATATCCAGTGGGGTAGCAGCTTCAGCCACATAGCAGAGGTACTGTACTCTTAGCTATCAATAAAAAATGCTTGAGAAAATACCATTGTCCATTGCACAGAGTACATTTTTATACAGGTCCATTGTTAATAGAACAGAAACAAAATAAACAAAACGTCAAAACCGATGACTTGACAAGTTTGACACTAAACCAATGTTGCAAGGAGGCAAATTTTAATTTCCTTAAATATTTAATTTTTTTTAATTTTTTTTACACGTTTGTAGCCTTACTTAAGTACGAGTTTTCATGTAAAATAGTGCCTTCAAAATAAGGCTTTTATTATAGTCTATTTTTATTGAACCATGTTTTCTATTTTTCCCCATAATCAAGGAGATTTTATTTTCGTTTTTCGCTGCCGTACCGATTTACTTTTATTATCATTGGTACCGATATGTCAAGTTATTGTACATCTTGGCTCGCTAACTTGGATGTAGAGACTTGCGTTTCTCACGAGCGTCGTTATTGCAACAGAATTTTTTCGTTATTAGGTATTATCACGATCGCAAGTTTGCGACAGCGTCATTACCTACTAATGTCGAGACTGCTGAAATAGTATTCAAGTATAAATATCTGATCTCATAGCTCCTTCATCAAATAATTCTATGCTATCACAAATTAATGTTTGATTAATTTAAGTAGGTAAGTACATATCAATTAATAAGTTATAGGTACTTAAAAAGCAGTTTCATCATCAGCCAGCTAATATACTTAGGGATATTTTTTTTGTTGTTTTGTTTTTAAATAATTTAGAAGATTGACATAATTAGGTACTGATCATTATAAATAATGCTTATAAGAGGCAGACTTTTGAGCTCATTTTGCAGTCAGTTCAATGTCATCCTGTGCTACAATGTGAAATAGATATTTTTCGAATATTTAATGCATACATAATGTTTTTGGTTTTTTCCTTTGTTCTGCTCCTAAATGTACTGCGCAAAAAATGAGTGGGAAATACATTTTTTTTTTTTTTTAACTATTATAAATTTTGTTTTGTGCCAGAAACCCTCGCGTTCTAAAATCCTACCAGTTTCTTCACAACCTGATCAATTGTTTAAGACAGTTTATAGGTAAAACATACAAACATTATTAATTGTTAGGGTGCCGTACCTTTTTTTTTTTTTTTTGGGTGGGAAATCATCAAATAACTTCTCCCGCTCTGGGCGGAGCGGGAGGGCGTGTCAGACTCTTACTGACTAAAACCCACCCGTGTTCCTTCGGTTGCCCTGTTGCCGTACCTGAAGGGTAAAAACTACAGAATCTTGTTATGTACTAAGACTGCTGTTCGTCCGTCTGTCCACCTGTCTGTTAGCGGGCTGCAGCTCATGATCAAGAATGTGGATTTCTGTTGCCGCTATACATAATAAAAATAAGTTAAAAATTGGAAGCAGGTTCCCCAGTAAATAAAAATAAATATGTTGTTCTTTGCTTACTGTCGTCTCTGTCAGCGAGCTGTCTGTAACCCATAAATCCAATCAATGGGGACAAAAAAGACGCTTTGCCTTACAAAGGGTGGTGTAGATGATTTTTGTCATTACAAAATATTCTCCCTCTTGTAACATTATATCTACCTTGCACTTGACCTTGTATTTTTGTTAATGTTTTAAGAACTACACACCAAGGGAGTAGCAATTATAAGGGTAATAACGCTCAATGCGTGGCAATGTCCGCTTGCGCGTCAGTATTGTCAGTTTGCAGACATCGGAATCTGACTTGTCATGATATCGATGTCATTCTCCAAAGTGGAGACACTTTATATATGTCGCTTAAACCAATTCTACCGAAGGGTGTCATATTTTTGAACCCCAAGGAATTGCCTACGGAGATTGTCGTCGGAAACAATAGAGCTCAAATTGAAAATATGACCGCCAATTGGATTACAAATGGAGTATTTCCTCAAATTTCAGAAAATGAATACGGTATTTTAACTCTTGCAAACATAATTGAATCCAATGTTTTCGACGCAAACCACAATGATGAGACGGATAGCGTGGTATTTACCGGGCAAGACTATACAGTTTCTTTTTGGAGATTTGATAGTGCATTCTATTTATTTAACAGTCACGCAGTAGATGAATATAACAAATTAAATTCTACATGCGGAGTAGCACGTTTGTTTAAATGTTATTCGATTCGCGAATTAGCCAGATTGCTGTTATTGCGAAATATAGGTGTAGGTCAGTATTCAATACACAGACTACGCGTTCTCAATTATCAAACAATTGAAAATTTAGTTGTAGGATCTGCATTGCCATTGCCAGCGTCTGTCGAGTCTATAATAGACTTCGAATGCCCGGCATCAACAGATCATAGTCAATTATCGGAATCACAATCTACATTGCTTGGTTTTCAAAAAACCCCTGAACCGGTAGTAGTTGACACCCATGTGGCGTCAACAAAGAGAGGTCGACCCAAAAAACAAAAACGTGGCAGGAAATGTAGTACAGTAAACGCCCATTTGGATGCGGTTAAAAATATAATTAAAAAAAACCGCAAATTCATCGCGATGCCATTAAAAAATATACAACTGAAAATCCACAAATAAATCGCGATGCTGTAAAAAAATATACCAAGGAAAATCCAGAAATTAATCGCGATGCTGTACACCGTTATACCAAACAGAACCCTGAAATAAATCAAATAGCCACTGACAAATATAATAAAAACAGCCGTCGTATTGACATACCACTACGTCAATCTAAAAACCTAATAGCACAGAAGAGGGACGCTGATTTAGACGTAATAAAATTATTTTCTTTAAAAAAAACGTCCTTGCTTTCTTCAGACACTTTTAGGTGTCCATCTTGTAATGCGCGTCTGTTTGAAGAAGAAAAATCTCGAAAATGGTGTTGTGGGTCGGGCGCGTACAACATACAAAATTTAATTCCGTTAACCGAGGAGTTTTACTCTCACCCGTCTTTTCTGAGTAGACCGCGAGCTTACAATAATTTATTTGCCTTCAGTGCCTTGGGCGTTTCTCACGGGTACCAACAACCAACGGGAATATCTTTTCTTAAAATTCAAGGTCGAGTCTATCATAGAGTTTTTGATTTAGCTTACACTGGTAGCGTAAATAATTTAGGACTATACATTAACGATACAAGCGAACGCGAGCAAATAGCCGCAAATATGAAACTTGATAGGCAGGTAATTAGTTGCATAACTAACTTTTTACATAACGTCAATCCGTTTATCGAATGTTTTAAACGATTAAGTAGGGAACCATCCGATCAGGCCTTTATTAAATTTCAGCAAACGTCTCGCTCAATCCACGGTAACATTTTAGGAGATTTACCTGTTGGTAAAGAAGTCGCGGCCATTATTAGTACAGAACGCGAAAATTGTGTACCTCATTGCATAGCAGTTTGGAAAATCGGTGATAGGAAACCGCACACTGTAGATATAATGCATCCGTTATATGAAAGTTTTCAGTATCCACTATTTTATCCTGAGGGTAATGCGGGTTGGTACCCGAACAAAGTAGATAATAACGGAAATAAATTAACTCAAGCGAAATACGTTCGCTGCTTGTTATTGTCGGAGCCACGATTTTCCGATATAGGCAGGCTATCGGAAGAATGGTTAGTTGACATGCATTGCCGAATCATAGAAGAACGCCTACGTTTTATATCAAGTCTACAAAAACATAACTCGAGTAGTGCACTGAGGTCCGCTCCACTTCAAGAAGTTGAAATGAGCATTGAAGTCGCGCGTCAAATTCGTCAAGATGAAACCATTCAGGGAGAGGGATTCGTACCAGGTCGCGTTTATTTGCCCAGCACTTTTACGGGGGGGCCGCGATACATGAAAGGAAAATATAGTGATGCTATTGCAATAGTAAGCAGATTGGGGAACCCGTCATTTTTCTTGACGTTTACTTGTAATCCCAAGTGGCCAGAAATTCAACAATCCACTCAAAGCAGCTATGTAAATCCTTCGGTATGTGCTAGAGTTTTTAATTTAAAGCTAGCAGAATTATTAAGAGATATCCGAGGTGGTAATTGGTTTGGCAAATGTATTTATATGATGCACGTAATAGAGTTTCAAAAGCGAGGTTTACCAGACGCTCACATTTGTTTTAGGGTTGAAGGTGGCGGGCCTGTCCAAAATATAGATATTGATAAATTTGTTAGAGCAGACATTCCTGATGCATCAGAGGCAGAGGGAAATACATACTTAATATAGATTTGTTTTAGTGTTATGTAAATCGAGTAGTTTAGGTGGATTATGCTTATAATGGGGATACCTTGAAATAAAACGCACCAGGAACCAAATCTTCTGGTAGCGCGGAAATTACTATCTTGTGAGTGAATCGAACCAGGAAATAAAAAATCAATGCGACCTTGGTAATATTGCATACTCCCATATACATGCTAAATAAATAAATAAATGTTACCCTGGGGTAGAGTAGTTTTGAAAAGCATAAAAGTAGGAACTTATTTCGTTATTTACTTACCCCCGAATACTGAATCGTCACTCAACATTTAAGGGCTGCTTAAAATTTGAGCAGTTAAACCTAAACTTTAAATTTTGTATGGCCAAACGTCACTTTTGAGTAACTGTTAAATTTAAGTGCTACTTAAATTTTGAGCGACGTTTCAGCATTCGGGGGATAGTCACTTACAAGGAATATTATTTTATAGTTTATTCGTACTGACTTTTATGTAAATCAACTGTAGGAATAAAACAACATTCAGTTGATTTACTTAAAAGTCCATACATAAATCCGTACAAAATATTTAAGAGATTTTATTACATAATCCTTTAAGTGCTAAGGATTACTGTCCAATTCTCAAAATTTTACAAGGGTAAGAAATACTCCTCAAAAACACGACCCCGCGAGCTGCTTGCAGCTCGCGCAACGCCCAAATACTAGTAATATTATAAAAGCGAAAGTTTGTGAGGACGGATGGATGTTTGTTACTCTTTCACGCCAAAACTACTAAACGGATTTGGATAAAATTTCGCACACAGATAGTTTATAACCTGGATTAACACATGAAATACTTTTTATTCCGGTACTCTTACGGGGTCGAAACGTACGCGGGTGAAACCGCGGAGCACTGCTAGTAGCTTAAAAATGAAAAGGCCCCTAGTGAGGACGGATTACGACCGAACTCCTGAAAGCGGGAGCTTCGGAAACTCTTCAACTCTACCCTGTTCTCCGGGACTCCAAAAGCGTGGCGAAAAAGCATGGTCGTTCTTGGATTAGACCCTTTTAAAGAATTACAAACCCATTTCGCTTCTAAGCCATCTATATAATCTGCTTTCAAGTGTCGTCACGAATCGTCTAACGTGAATCGACGAGTTTCAGTCACCAGGTTTTCCAGCAAACCGGGTTTAGAGGAGGATACAGCACCATAGACCACATCTGACTCCTTCGAGACCTGGTCTGTTTTTGAGTCTCTATATCGATGCCAAGTCGACTGGCGATCCAAGTGCTGAGATGTCTTTATGAAAACGTGACAATTACCGTTCAAGCACTGCGTATTCCGTAGAGCCTAAAGACTAAAGATTTCAATCGGTGCGTCCTGCCTGTTGTGACTGACGGAGCTGAAACGTGGACATTCACGATACAGCTTGTCCATAAATTCAAGGTCGCTCAGCGAGCTATGGAATGAGCTATGCTTGGAATCTCTGAGGGATAGAATCCGCAACGAGGTAATCCGGTAGAGAACCAAAGTTGTCAACATAGCTCACAGAATTAGCTAGCTGAAGTGGTAATGGGACAGCTATATTAGCCGTAGAACCGATGACCGGTAGGGTAGACGTGTTCTCGAGTGGAAATCGCGATTCGGCAAATGTAAGATAGGATGCCCTTAGGCTAGGTGGTGCGACTATTTTCGTAGGATGGCTGGTAACAGCTGGATGTGAGTTGCTGAGAATCGACCTGAATGGCGTGAAATTGGAGAGGCTTATGTCCAGCAGTGGACTGCTGTAGACTGATGATAATATCTGTATAGAAGTTATTAAAACTCCATATATAGGTACTATACGGATAGGTACGCAGTGACATGCATCTAACTACTTGAATTATCCGTAAATATTTTTTATAAGTCGTTATGGCACCGACAGATATGATATTATACGCAGCTTCAGTAAACGAAATCTTTAAACATTTGCTCGTTTAAGGAGGTTTAAAGATTATTGAATAGTAAACCTCGGTGTTGTGTAAACGTGAGTCGCAAAGACGTTTGGCTGCAGTTTGTAGAAGGCTTTGTGCACCCTCGCACTTTGTGCACTCTTTCTCAATTTGACACTCTCTGCGTAACGAGAACCAATATTGATGTGATGGAAGGCTCACAGCAAATTGGAAACGCAATGTCTCAGGAAACATAAGCGGAGAAATATTATGTACGCCGTAGGTAAGCGGTAACAAAACCAAAACAACCAGCGCTGCGGGGTAATTGCGTAACACACATAAAATGACAATTGATTGGATTATATTTCATTTTGACAGTTCAGCCACATTAATTGCGTTATTTACGTTGCTAAGCAGACGTATTTATTAAACCTATGAAGCAATGGATTAGAATTAATATCCCTCAAAATTTATTTGGATTGTGATTGAAACTGTGTTAGGTTCGCAATTAACTGCCTCTTATTCTAATGAAGTCGCTGCGCTACGCCAGGTGAGCTCAAGATCAAAGTATTACCAGTGATGTGCAGCCTATACTGTACAACACGGTGATTTCTTTGAAGAGATACCGTACTCTGAAGATTTAGATGTAGTCTCAAAATCGATTAGAAAAGACGGGCCTTTCTGAATTTATTGACTATTGTTAAAACTCCTAAAATTATACTTTATAAAACATCTATCATACTTTAATCTCATGAAATATCAATTCGTTCTATTTTTACGGTCGCTAAGAAACGAATTACTATAAACGTTAGAGACTTCATAAAGACCGGTCGCACTTCTACCATAAATGAGTGAGTACTCACATCAGAGCTAGTATTTATTTAGGTATAACCACAATTGAAACAGCCAAACTTTTGTTCACAGCTAGTTCCGGTTAGAAGACAAGTGAAGGCCACCAGAAGGTTTGTAACCCCTCGTTATTATATTTACGTAGTTGTAGACTGCTACCAAAATAGTAATTACTATCATATATGAAGTTAGATCAGAAAGTTGGAAATACTCGGAAATAATCGGAATAATACAAGTATATGGAGGTGATTATGACAAAGCCAAAACCTGTTAGTATCCTTGGCTAGAAATGTCGGTACATTTTTATTCATGGGTCTAGATACCAATCTAATTTGTTTATATAAAAGTTTGAACGCATTTGCATAAAAGGCAACATGAATACTCGAGACGTGGAGATGTCAATGCGAAAGCGTCGCACTCACCGTTTCTTTGTGTCTGTCAATCCTATGATGGATCCTATGAATGACTAAAACTGTCGGTGAAATATTCCATTTTGTTTTCCATGAAATGAAGACCGTCTAGACTCCGCAACTCTAGAATAATATGTTACTAATTCCGCTTGGTGAGTCATTGCGTAAGAGTTTAATCTAAACAGGATTTGTTTACACTTTCACCAGGTACTTTTGGGACAGATTATACTAATTTTACATCAAAACGTGAAGGCAGCATTGTACTCATTCCTTACATTACGCAAAAAACGCTAAACCCAGCTAATTTTCATGAACCCTTCGACACTGGCTTTGATAAATGGAAGAGAATGCAGCCTCTTTAAAAGCAACACTTAGGTTGTAGACAACAGTGAATGGGGCCGGCTTTGAGGGCGTCGTAAATAGCGCTCGGGCGTCGGCCGGCTGTTCATTAGCACGGACCTTTGTTCGTGGCCGGCCCTGCAAAAACAAATAGTTACACTTACCACTACCAACCACCTTTTCAAACTAAGATCAACCGTAACACATTAAAGTTAAGGTTGTGGTAAAGTGTATGGGATAAGTTGGTAATTGGTCATAGTTGGGCTGGGTTTGAATGTAAAACTAAGGATTGGTAATTGTGATAATTGTCGGCTCAAAATAACGAGTCTCCACAAACGTCACGTTTTGATACCCTCGTAATTGAAGGGTTCAATTCGATAACGGTTTAACTGTCATTTTTCCACAAAATGAGTTATAGGTACCGTTAGATTCAGTGCAAAATTATCTACATGATGACATTCACAAAATAGCAAATTTCGGCTTAAATCTCGAGATATTCAGTTTAAAAACGGTTTAACTGCTATAAAAGTTGAGATCGCTAGTGCAAAAAAGATTTATTATTCGACAACTCCATGAAATATACATAATTCTACTTTGTTCTAATACAGAAATGGATTATTGAACTAAAAGCCGTTTTTATGTTCTTAAAGACAATAATTGACCTAAATAAAGTTTTTGAATACGGGATTAAGGTAATTTAAATCATGCTTGCATTAACTTTTTATACACAAACCATGCAAATTTCTGGTTATAAGCGATAATAAACCCTTTTTGTACTAAGCAGACCGCTCGCGCCAAAATGCGCGCGATTATGTGTCTCTTTCCCAGGAGAAAAAGAGACAGGTTACATTATATTTCTTGTAGAGTGAATGCGACAGTCGCGCGCTTGATGTTATTTTGTTTAGTAAACGCTTGTCAACAACGTTGGTCGTGCGTAATGATTGAGTTTGAGTGCACTAGCAGGTTTTTTACTGTGAATAATATTGTTTTAATGTAAAAAGTGTTGTGACTTAATTAAGAGATGTCAAGAAACCAATTAAAACGTGGCCGTGAACTAGTTGGATTGTGCAACAATCGAAATAGTGGCTTCACTGGCGAAGAAATTAAGTACCTAACATTACTCATATTTTTGGCGGGTTAATTTTCTAATTACCTTCCCAAATCAAACCAGAGAATATCATGTTCGGATATTTTCTGGTTCCAACTAAGCAGGAGATAGTTTGGCACTCAGGTTTCAAATAAGTGGGAATTAGTTATGTGGTGTATTTTCTTAAGTTTGAATATTTTTTGTACCTACTTAATTGTTTTTTTTTTTCAGTGGCTTCATCAACACATAGTCATTTTAACATTGAACCACTACCGTATGAATGGCCGCAGAATGACCCGTCTCTAGAGGTCTCGGAACAGAACAATTTACCTTCTATTGAAAATACAAGAATTGAGTTTGCAGAAAAAAATATTGAAGTACCATCGCCGGAGTTAATACAACTTAGTGAACTTATTGGCCCATATGAAAAATCAAGTTACACTGTAGATGAGGGAGAAAATTTAGTAGAAGTAATATCTGAAAAAAACCATTATGGTGATATAATAATTGAACCTGCTGACGGTATGACTTTATTTTAAACTAGCTGTTCACCGCGGTTTCACCCGCGTTAAGTTAGGTTTTTGGTTGCTCCGTTCCCGTGGGTCATAGCGTGATGTTATGTAGCCTATGTTACTCAGGGTGAATGTAGCTTTCTAATGGTGAAAGAATTTTTGAAATCGGCGCAGTGGTTTTTGAGTTTATTCATTACAAACATAGACACACACAAAAATACAAATCTTTCCTCTTTATAATATTAGTGTAGATTACTGTTACTATTTTGAGGATGACTTGTTGGAACTACCTTTTTTCATGAAATGTTTTTTATTTGCAGATGATTATACAAAGAGTAAAACTATACAAGTTTTAAATAACATACCTGAACTACGTATTGAGTATATCGATTATCAAATTGAAGGAAATGTTAACTTGATTCGAGATGTCGTTGGCATACAAAACGATTCAGAGGCAAACGAAAGATGCGAAATGTTAATGCCAGCTGATGCTGAAAACGAATTACCAGTAGCTGTCGAAGATAACCAAAGTGAGTAAATGTCCAGAAAAGAGAAAAAGATTTCAAGAAAAAGAAAACTGAATAAAAGTGAATGGAAATTTGAGAAAATGAAGAATGCTAGGGCTACAGGCAAAGAATATGTAACAGTAAAAGGAAAAGTCATTGCTGAAAAAACAATTTGTCACGGTACTCTGTGCTCCAACAAGTGTAGGTTGGGCTGTTCATCGTATTTTTGTGAAGAAGAGCGTCAGCGTTTGTTAGACGAATACTATTTATTGCCCATTAATGCCAAGAATGCAATATTATTTAAAAGCATGAAACCAGTACCAGTAAAACGACGTTTAGTAGCAGCACAAAAGGTACGACGACAGACCTTTACATATCATGTTAAAAAGAGCAATAATGTAGAACAAACTATTTGTAAGAGAGCTTTTATGAGCCTTTTTCAAATAACTGAGAGAGAGAAAAGTACAAGTGATTCAAGAAAAACACATATCTGGGCAGATACTTCCTAAAAAAGATATGAGAGGAAAGCACGATAACCGACCCAAGAAAGTAAAGGCTGAAGTCAAAGAATATGCAATGACTCATATAAAGAGTTTTCCAGCTGAAGAGTCTCATTACTTTCGAAATGAAAATCCTAATAAACTGTACCTCTCACCATTATTGAATATTAGAGAAATGCATCGACTATACATCCAGAAATGCGAATCAGAAAGTATGGACAGTATGTATCGCGTAAAGGAATGCACATACAGGAATATATTTTGTAGTGAATTCAACTTGTCTTTTGGCTTACCAAGGAGCGACGTTTGCTCAAGGTGCGAGAATGAAGATCATGAGGATGATTTGCAAGTACACAAAGAGACTTACAAAGAAGCGTATGAGCTGATGAAAGTTGATAAAAATCAGTGTAAAAGAGAGGAAGGAAAACTTTATTGCACTGTTGACATTCAGCAGACAATGCCATTACCTAAGATGCCTGTTGGGGATGCTTTTTATTTGCGGCAAATTTGGTTTTATAACCTAGGTATACATCTGGTCAGTAAAGATAAAAATCATGCTTTGATGTGCACATTTTTATTTATTTTTTTTTGGGTGGGAAATCATCAAATAACTTCTCCCGCTCTGGGCGGAGCGGGAGGGCGTGTCAGACTCTTACTGACTAAAACCCACCCGTGTTCCTTCGGTTGTCCTGTTGCCGGGGGCCACGATCTCCCTTTCGGTTTTCTTCGCACCCCCGGCAGGCATCGGCCCTAACGGACCCCGTCAATTCTGCTGACATCTCTTTGAGGCGCGCGTGGAACACAACGCGCCGTCGACCCGGGCCTGGTCCTTATCGGACGGCGAGCTACCCATTGCTCACCGCCCGCAAGCCCGCGCCTACGGTGGCCGGAAATCGTTTGATGTGCACATGGACTGAAGATGTTGCAAAAATGTATTTAAAAACTACATGTGAAAACAACGCAATGAAACACTTGATTATATGGTCGGATTCTTGCTCAGTGCAGAATAAAAAATTTAATTTAATATGCCAGTATCAGTATATGGTCCTTAAAAAATATTTTGATGTTATTGAACACAAATTCCCAGTTGTGGGACATACCTACATGGATTCTGATCGGGATTTTGGCCGTATAGAAAAAGCGTTAAGAAAACATGAAAAAATCTATACACCTGAAGAATATAGATGCATAATAAAAAAAAATACATCAAAGAACTCTGTAATGGTAGATATGCAAGAACATCTGTATGACGTTGAGGGTGTTCAGAAAAAAATGAAACTGATAAACAGATTGAAAAATACGTTGGGACATAAAGTAGACTTTAGAGATGACGTAAAATGGATAAGAGTAGATCATTTTGGAAGCTATATGTATAAAAAGAGCTATGATCCTAACACCCCATTTTTAATGGTTGACTTATTGAGAAAAGGAGCTACCGTAAGCCCTGATAGTGTAGAAATCCAAAGACTGGCCGGATGTCGAGGTGAGATCTCGGAAGAAAAAAAACAAGATATTAGAAAACAACTTAAGTTTATTCCCATGGAAAAAAGATTTTTTATGAAAACATATTAAATGCGTGTGCTTGACCAAAATATTTTTTTTTTAAATTTGATTTAATTATAATAATTATTAATTTCATTTTTTTATATATTTACTAAGAAAACAAGCCTGCAATTGTGCAATTCTTTAAATATATTAACAGGTTATTGTCCAGTTACCTAAACAGCAAATGCCAAATTGGTGATATATTCCGAGTGTAAAAACGGTTTGTTCCGTTATAAACCGTTTTTACACTCAAGAACTGTATCAATATCGATAAACACTGTTGGTTTAAATGAAAAATGGTGGATATTACAATAATATGTATCTTTTAAAACTACTTTTGTATTGCATTTTATAATAAAAGTATTTTTTTAAACACTTGAAAGTTTACTCCTTTTTTTGGCACTATTTTCATTATCCAAATCAACAAATAGTCACCAATATTTAAGGACCAGTTTCTCAAAATGGCTGATTTCACAGTTAAACCATTCTCGAATTGAACCCTTCAATTGTGAGTGCTACCCGTGACAGTGTGTAAATTGTATTAACTTTTGGCCACCTCTGTATATCCCAATAGTATTTTAAATATGATTATTTCGTCAAAGATATTTTACACCAGCTTTTGACCGTGGCTTCGCCCGCATGGATGTCCCAAGATATACCACGGAAGCGTACTACCGACAACGTACTGCTAAATTCCAATCAAATTCGTTCAGCCGTTTTTGCGCCAATCCGGAACATACATGCAGACAAACAGACAAACGGACAAAAACTATATTTTCGGCATCAGACTTGTTCCCTCCCACACTTTGTAGCAATTAGTTTTTTCATAAATATTCAATGTACAGTTTTGACTTCGTTACTATTCTAATAAATGTGTAGGTAGACATATTATGTAGATGAATACTTGTTCCATGGAAAGCTTTTATCGAAATAGAGTTTGAGTTTATAATTATGTAGAACTAGTAAAATAAATAATATGATTTTATGTATTTTGAATCTAGTTTTATAAAACAAAATCGTAAATATGAAAAAAAAGTTTGAAACCTACTTCAATCAAAATCCTTAAGTAAACTAAAATTGGATCCCTTTTATGCGTAAACTCTCTTCAATTTGTTAAAATATAAAGACTATTTTTTGCTTTCATCTTGAAAACGGTGGTGAGTCTTATAATATATCCACATATTAGGCGCTGTTTTTTCAGCAAAAGATTACATCTTTTGTGTACGTCTGAAGACTTTTAGATTACCTTTAGAGGCCCTGAAAAGAAACGGAACCCTAATTATGACCCTTACCAACACTATCGGGAAAAAGCTTCACGATAAAATTCTTGCATGAGTTTGTGTTTTTAATAGAAATACTAGTGTTGAAATGTAGAAAGAGTTTTTAATATTGAAATCACATCTTGTTACAAAACTATGTTTTTAATCACAACAACCACTCATTTTAAAACTCTTTTTGAAAATTACATTTCAGATCCATGTACGGAATTTTTTACAAAACTCTTATATCACGTATTTATTTCCTAACAAGACAATATCTTAGCTTCCTGCAGCGTCTTGTGGAAACAAAATGCATTTAGGAAATACAACCGAGACGGGCACGACTAGTGTTTCTGCACCGCTCCCGCCTAAATATGCAATCTTTTATTTAAATAAACTCGAGACGACACACTACCTCACATTTTTCACGTGTCTTTAATAAAAGATAAGGATTATGCTTAAAGTAATTTTTTTTAAGGAGACGCTTCTAGTGTTATTCTTAAAACTTTGAATAGTAAGGAAACTCTTTTTTGTCCAAATAAAAAAAATCCGTAAAAGAAATTACAGGCTATGGCGTTGTAGTTGTAACCATAACGTCGTGAGAGTCTCTGACACTTAAGGACGAAAATTCGCGAGTGTGACACAACACGGCAATATTGTCGGCAAGTGACAGCACTTGCCGAAAATATTGCCGTGTTGTGTTCCACTGCAAGACTAACTCTTACCTTCCCTCCTAACAGTAATGCTCATGAGTTGCCTTTTCAAAACCAAATAAGTCAAAGACAGCTAAGACATTTTAGGGTTTTTAAAAGTATTAAGTAGAAAGGATGTATGAATGTAATAAATAACCTACCTATTTGCGATTTTGATTGCTCTTCAGGATTTGAATTGGTAAAATGTTAAAATGAAAATCAGTAAGGCAACTCTTAAGGAAAGAGAACTTAAAAAATATACAAATTTTGAGATTGTGAATTAAATTCAATAAGTAGCACTTATTGCAAGCTGTCCTTATATTCCAATCCTTTTTTTTTTGGGTGGGAAATTATCAAATAAATGAGGGCGTGTCAGACTCTTATTCACTAAAACCCACCCGTGTTCCTTCAATTGCCATGTTGCCGGGGGCCATAGTACCTCTTTTGGACAATCCCGCAACCCCAGCAGGCATTGGCCCTATCGGACCTCCCCTTTCCCTTCAATTGTGCTGACATCTCTTTGAGACGCGCGTTGAATACCCGGGCCTGGTCCCTATCGGACGGCGAGATACCTATTGCTCACCGTCCACAAGCCCGCGCCTACAGTGGCCGGAAATCCGCCTGCGACTCCCGACTCCCAGGGCGTCTCTTGCGGTGGTTAGGGGCGTGAGGGCGCAAAATTTGTTTCTCCTTTTCGCGTTCTGCCTCCTCCTTTGCGAGCATTACTGCTTCGAAGAAGGAGGTGACGGCGTCCCATGCCCTCTTGCTTCGTACCATGGCCTGAACCAGGGCCGGACACGAGAGATCATCACCGCCGCCGATCGCCTCCACGGGGACACGGCGATGCTCCGCCCAAGCCGGGCAGACCTCCACCGAATGCTCCACCGTGTCCTCCGGGCGATCCACACAATGGTGATACCCGGGCGTTTCCTCCTGCCTTATCAGGAACAGGAACCTCCCGAAACAACCGTGTCCAGTGAGGACCTGCGTCAGGTGGAAGGCGAGGACGCCGTGGCGCCTCTCTAGCCACTCTTCAAAGAGGGGACTTATCGCCATAATTGTGGCGTGCCCAGCACTGGGTTACGACAATCGCACTCTCCATGATGCCATGAGATCTCGCCGGAGCTCTATACGCTGTGCCGTGATTTCTCGCGGCAAAAGAGTTAAGTTTCGAATTTTGCCTCTAGATCCTATTGTGGTAATTTGGCAAGGAGGCTCGCCACCTCACAGGAGACCGAGCGGTATACTCGGGCCAGCCGGATGGCCATGACCCTCTGAGACGCGTTCAAACAGTGGGCTGGCCGCTCCCTGATGCAACTCCAGGGCAGAGTGTTGTAGGCATTGGCGATGTCTAGAGACACCGCCAAGACGACCCCACCCCGGCCGTGATGAAGACCAGTTTACCCGTCTTCCAACGAAGTGGGAGCTGGCCCCTCTCCAAGCATGCGCGAGCCCCCTTAGTCAAAGCCCAAGAGCCTTCAAGGCCAGAAAAAAAAAAGACCCGATGGCTTACCTGGGGGTAAGCCATCGGGTCCTTTTTTTGGGTGGAAAATTATCAAATAACTCCTCCCGCTCTGGGCGGAGCGGGAGGGCGTGTCAGACTCTTACTGACTAAAACCCACCCGTGTTCCTTCAGTTGCCATGTTTTCGGGGGCCACGATGTGGGGCAGTATTTTTCGCATTCAGCCTGCGTACCGCCATTCTCATCTCTACCTCAGTCACCTCCGGAGCATCATAGGCATAGAGCCATGGGTGGGCAGGTATGTTCCCCTCTTGAAGGGAATAAAGCGCTCACCACGTCCCCCACAAGTTAGGGCCGGAGACTCTGCGTCAGCGGGGGAGCCCATGGACGGAGTTTCCCCGTTGTATTACACCCGTCGTAGTACATTGTAGCTGCTTTATAGTTAGTTCAGTTATTATGCAAAGTTTAATTATATAATTTGAAGTTTTGTATTATTGAATAACAGCGGTTTATTTTTCGGTTTGGAGGTAACATTAGATTTTTTTTCTATCGAGAAAATTTTATGGAATCGTGTTTTCGTCAAACTTAACTTTTTCTTCAACTTGAACATATATTTATTTCAAAATTAATGCTGCAATATTTTCGATATAACGGAATACCTCAAAGTGCTTAGCATGAGCTAAGTAATTTGAGGCATTATAGACCCTTAAACTTCCGAACAACAGCTCAACAAGGGATAACAATTTTAGCCAGTCAGAAAGGTGGCAGCGTGGATGATTATCCTGAGTATACTGAGTCACACTACACATATACCTATGTAAGTATCGCAGCTCTTGAACACTATTTTGTCCAAGTGTGTCTTTCTTGCCACCGATCGGTGCTTCTGTTTCTATCTCCCTCATGTTACCGAGCGGCTGGCAATCGTATGATTGCATTGTGATCGGAGCAAGTCGGATGTTCTTATTGGTATTGTCGTTGCGACGTCAATTTAACTTTTGTGATTGGAGCACCTCTCTACTTTAATGGAAGCTTCGAATTTTTCGTAGATATTCGTATTTGAATGTACGTCGTTATGAGAGACACGCGAGTTTGAATCTATTTCATTTGAAATGTGAAGAATTTTACGTTCAAGTTTTTTTTTTTTTTTTTTCAAAATAGAATGATTCAGAGATATTTAAATTGAAGACGTCCCGAAGTTAGTAATGTTCATAAATCAGTCAAGTACCTATGTTTCTGAAGAGTTTTTATCAATTATGCGGACGAATAAAAAATTAAGTTGAATAAAAAACTGTAAGTAACTCACTAAAGGAAAATAAAAAAATATCTAAAAAGTACCAAACAAGAATATATTTCAAACAGAAATGAAGACATAGGTACAAAAAATAGTCGAGGCAAAGCCGTCGTCGCATGCCATTATAATTTTGAAGGTGTTCCTGGCACCCACACGGTATACAGGCATGCGACTACGGCTTTACCTTGACCATTTTTGTACCTATGTCTTAGTGCTTTGAATTGAAAATCGTTACTAATTATTAAGATTTGATTAACTGCGCGTTGGTATCATCTCGCGCCCGCCGTACGTAGCGAAGTCTCACTTTTGCTTGTTTTTAACAATCTAAACATATTTATTTACTTTAAAAATATAATATTATACACATATGCGTAATGCGTTCGTCAAGACCTTTTTTTTTGATACCAAACATGTCATGAGTATCTAAATTTTTTTAAGTGAAAACTTCTTTAGGCACGTTAGACATTTTTGAGATGGGAAAAAACAATTGACCTCGTGACACCGTTACCGACATCTCATTTTTGTAAACGCGATTGTGCTCTTTATTTATATTAGGTTACGGATCAATGTTCTAAGTATTTTTCTTCCACCAAGGCGTTCTTGTTCAAATTTTCACTTCTGTCGGTACTCCCGGAGAGCCACTGTTTTTTTTTTTTTTGATGTTAGAATTTTACGTGTAAGGTCCACCATATTAAATATAGGAAAAATATATAGCCTATTGCATCCGGATCATTATTTCGAATCACATTCATCAAAATCGATCTAACAACTTTTCATCAAAAGAAAGTAGGTAAGTTCCTACCTATAAGCAGTAAGAAACCAAATCATCTCACATAACACGAACACTATTGCAGCGTATCTAATTTAATCTGCAAGTGCAGGTTTTTATATTCCTAGCACTAAGGGCAAGATTTACAGACCGCACTTTGTGTTTACTTTGTTAACAATTTCGACTCCACCCACTTTTCATAGAACTCATACACCATACCGCCTATATATACCCATTATATACATAGAATATGTATATATTGGAAGTGAACCTTGCGGGCACCGGCATCACGTTTTGCTCCTAGCGCGATAGCGGCGGCATAATGTTTGCGCTAAAGTTAACCATCGCGGACGGTCAACGGCATGAGGTTTAAAACTATGTTATAAAACACTTTAAACGAAGTAAAATAGTGTTTTTCGGGGGTTTTGTCGCTATACGTTGTTTCCAACCTTTTAATTTTCTAGTGAATATTTGTAATCCAGAAACTAAAAATACTTTGATTTAAAACCAACGCATATACTAATAAATCTTGTTAAAATATACATCAGATTTTATTTTCACGGTTTATAATGCTGTATTTGCTAAGACCCTACATTTAAAATGAGCAATAACTAAAACTAGTAAGTCATCTATTTCTATAAAAAGAAAGGGTGACTGACTGAATTAATGACTGACTGACTGATCTATGAACGCACAGCTCAAACCACTGAACGGATTGGGCTGAAATTTGCCAAACAGGTAGATAATATGACGTAAACATCCACTAAGAAAGGGTTTTTGGAAATTAGACCTTTAAGGGGGTAAAAAGGGGAGATTTCGTTTGTACAAAAAATCTTATTCCTTGAGTTAATAAACTTGAAACTTGGCACAAATACTTATCTATGTAAATTATAAAGTTTGCCATTTTTAGATCTTCTAAACTACTCCCCTTAGGGAGTAGGGTTGGGGGGGGGGGGAGTTGCGGGTTGTCAAAGTTTGTATCGAAGAATTTTAACGCGCGGTCTGATTAACTCGAAACTCAGTACTTATACTTAAGTCTGTCAACTTTCAACAAATCAAATATGTATGTTAGCGGTTCGACGACTGCTTTGCAAAGCTAAGTTCGATTCCGAACAATTGAAATTTTTTGTACTCCTTTTTTACATTTTGATATAGGTAGGTACCATACATAAATACTTATTACTTATGCACTTATATTTACTTATCCATACTAATATTATAAATTGCATTGGAGATAGATGGTATCCTGTAGAAAGACATAGGATACTTTTTTTCACAAAAATAATCTTAAAGGGGGTGATATAAGGGATGAAAGTATGGGAAACCCAGCATTTCTTAAGTTAGGGATATGAAAATTCAAATATATGCTTTTCGTAAAAGATAAAGAATTACGCGTTTCAGCGTTTTTGTAAAATTATCCCTCAAAGGGGTAAAATAGCTGATGATTTTTAAATTCTAATTTATTTGGGTCTTCTTTTCAAGAGATTTAAGGGATTGGAAATATAGTTCTAAGTCCGAATCTTGAATTAACATTCAGTCTTTATTACATTAACATCGGCCCACTCTGTTAAAAGTTATTAAAATATTACAATTTAAAGTCATAAACTAACCTTTCTAACACGTAGGAATTACATAGTCAATGGCGGCACTAGAGTAGGTATTACAAATGAATGGTAATAATAATAGTAAAATGAATAATTAGTATTTTAAGGCATTTATAATCATATTAAAAAATCGGACAGGTATGAGTAGGACTTGCGCCTTGAGGGTTCTGTCTCAAACCTGTGCTTGCTCGGCTGCCCAAATATCCAAATCCGGAGTGAAGGACAAACTTAATATTTCAATAAAAAAAGAACTTTTTATAGAGTAAGGAGTACTGATTTGAATGAAAGACAAATGAAATGTTACTTCAAGACACGGCCTATGAAATTTTGATCCCAGATTGAAGAACAAACTGAACTTTGCAGTTCATATACATATAACCATAAATTACCAATTTTAGAATTTTACTCTGTACTTGACCTTGCTTCTCGCCAAACTTCATGCTGCTGGGCCAACGGGAAGTACCAAATAGGCTTTGATTTATTCGCGAGTGTCAAAATTTGTGGTATAAATGGCCGTATTTTTTTATTGCGTTGACTTGAAAGTTTGATTTTCGTTACAGATCCAAGGGACCGTAGATCTAACCGGGCACTAGGAATTTTAATCGTTGCGGATAATATTCGCCAATCTGTGAACAATACCATTAACTAGAGTCCGTACACTGCCAAAAGAAATCGTTTGGGAGTGCGCATATTTTCATTTATGATTTAATTTCGCAGTTTAATAATCGCAACGATCAAAATTCGTAGTGGGCACTTAGCCTAAGTTTTTTACATCATTTCAAATTGATGCTTTCACTCGTTCCTGTTATCCGTTTGCAGCTATCCTTTAAGGTTTTCCATTTTTCATTTTGAGGTACGGAACCCTAAAACGGATTTATTATCTGTCTGTTACCTTTTCATACCCTAACAGCTGAGCAGATTTAGATGAATGGCATACGGATAGGCCTTGACCTGGTTTAGCACATATGATAAGTACTTTGAATCCCGGTAGTACATTCCTGCGGGATATTTTCCGATCTTTACGCGTGCGAAACCGCGGGCAAAAGCTAGTTTCTTATAAACAGTATCCGCTTTATAACAGCTTACCAAAGTCAGTTGTAGAACTACGCGATGGATAGTTCAAAAGCCACATCGAACGTGTCCTTATCAAAAAAGCTTATTATAAGATTAAAAACTACGTTGAAGACGTGGAAGTTTGGCAATAATTCCTTCTGCATATGTGACTTCCCTGGTACCTCATTAACGGCATAACAATGTAAATTTCTATTGACTGCTCCCAAATTACTATGATTATTTTATTTTACTTTTTTTACATACTTCCTTGAAATAATCTTTTCATTATTTGACATTATATACTTACTGATTTGTTACAGCTGTAGTGGCAATCATGTCATTTGGTTTAAAGAGGTCCTTATTTTTATTATTTTGTTAATCTTTTATATAGATTCTTTTCTTTTAGATTTTGTGAATGTGAGAACGTTGTAGGCTGTAGACTTGTGGACCATTTTCTATTCATTGACAGGCCTCCACTGTCCTCTCATATCTATTAACACAGTTATTTAAAAACATTGTAGAAAACATTTATTTTTAAAAGAGTAACCGTGAAGTTTCTTGCCGGCTCTTCTCCATAGGAAGTGACCAATTGGAACCGTGCACCTAGCTTCTGACGTTTCATAAGTGCCCTTGTAGGTTTATGTGGAATAAAATATTTTTAAGTTGAGCCCTCCGCGAGGGCTCCTGGCATCCCAGATGCGACTAGGTGAACCCTTCAGGAGAGCTCCCGGCACTGAACGTGTTAAGTAAAGTAAAAGTTTCACACGAATATGAACAATAACGAATAAAGTTCACATTCGTATGAGACGACTTTAATAGCCAACGTAAAGTCAAAATTAATCAGTAAATCCATCTCTAAGCTTGCTGCCCCCTTCGCAATGTTTTATGGCTGGAATCGGTCTGGTCGCGACCGTCTCATCACACATGCCGGGCGCGGTCAACGACAATGAGCACGTACGACACGCGGCGCGGCACCAAAGCGCCTAATTTTACATGCACGTATTTTAACGTCTGCCATACGAAATATAATACAGTATTAACATTTGCTCTGTATATACGTATTTGTTTTTTGTTTTAGCCAAACCTAGCTTTTCTTCTTTTAGAGAAAAATCGGCTTTGTAATGTAAACGTCAGGAAAGTTTACATTTTTAAAAATTATTTTTGTGTTATGAAAGTAGAATAAATAGTGCAATATCAGTTAAAATGTCTGCCCAACTCTTAGGCCCCTTCCTCACTGTTCGGTACGTCAGCGGTGCGGAATCAGCATGCTCGGTATACTCGGTACCGAAGGCTTACCGACTGCCTATATTTCAATGAGCCTTTCCTGATTGACTCTGTATACGCGGGAGCGGGGCGCGGGAGGTATCGTTTCGATTAACCGCGTCTCGGTTGAAACATCCAGTGCGGTACCAGCTCACGTCACGCATTTTACGGCATGCTCGGTATACTCGGTACTCGGAATTTCAATGTTTTAGCTTCCTCCAGCGACTTCGCCCGCGTGATATCTTTATAAATTATAGCCTATGTTACTCAGTGATAATATAGCATTCCAATGAGGAAACGGTCTTAATAAACGGAGACTTTAATAATAACTGTTTATGTAATATTAACGAAACAAACGTTGTCCTCGGTCAAGAAATCTGGTTCCTATTTCAGAATGTAAAAGTACAGAAGGATCACGATGTACCAAGTTGCTGTAGCAATAACAACAATACACTTAACAAAATGATGACAGAGGTGAAAGCAAATGTTTGCTGTGACAGTAGTTCCGATTTATCTAAAACGTCACTATTATTTTTCACATGGTAATAAGAAGTTAGGTAGTAGGTATATGCCTTCTACATGTTTTTATTTGTATTAACAACACCCCGTTGCTTCAGGTCAAGGTCCCCAGAAGACTGGCAGTACCGCGCGCGCCTCTGAGCCATTTAGACTATTTTTATAGCACACCTAACTCGGCAACGAATAAAATCTCGGGTGGAAGCACAGACATACATAGATTTTCTTTTAATCTCCTGAGTGGATTAGAAACTGGAGCACTATATCCAATATTACCCTATTCATAAGTTATTCAAACACTCATGTTCTTTCAGGGATGAAAGAGCAACATTACGTAACATTCCTCTTGTGAAACCTGACCAACGTTGTTCACAACACTTGTCAGAAATAACTTTCGTAATCTAACCATAAAACCTAATTGTATTCCTGTTAAAAAGCAGTCCAAGGCTTCGTCGACCTCAAAACTTCAACGAAACTTTAGCAGGTAATTTCAATTCGATCTTTGCCCCAATTCTTCCTTAGATTCGACTGGGAATGCCTAATTAAATCACGTGATTGCGTCAGCTGATTGGATCACGCAAAAGTTAATTGAATGTCGATAATTAGGTGCGGTGAGCTGCCGCAACGTGCGCCCC
Source organism: Omphaloscelis lunosa (assembly GCA_916610215.1). Classification (NCBI taxonomy): domain Eukaryota; kingdom Metazoa; phylum Arthropoda; class Insecta; order Lepidoptera; family Noctuidae; genus Omphaloscelis; species Omphaloscelis lunosa. The sequence continues at coordinate 22,729,413 of OU744250.1, forward strand.
TGTCGGAGTTAGTAGCATTGCGTTCAATTAATCAAGGATCCGTGATACACACGCCCCGTCCCGCGCAGACCGCTACTACTCGACCACAACTAATACGTGCTAATACTTAACTAGTCAACTCAGCGGTCACGAGCATTGTTAAAATAAGTATGTACTGCAGAGTGGTAATGGTTGTTTAAAATTATTAATAACGTAGATTCTGTTCTTTACGTACCTACTCAACCAAGCTGGTACAGTACAGATGTGTGAGTGAGGTTTATTTTTGACTAAGGTGTAACATGACTTGTTTATTTTCCGTTCACAATCATCCAAATCTTTTCTCGGGCATGTTGACATTCCCAGTTTTCCTTCAGGCAGATTTATTTCTATTTATTATGTCAGCATCCGATACAACTGAGATGAATGAATATGTAGCTGATTCCTGTCCGTGACGTCAGGCTGCTGTGCAAATTTAACATCCATTGTTTTGCCGTTTAACTTTATTGAGTTAACTCCATAAATCTTCTTTTAAAATCTATTACAAACTTCATAATCGCCCTCAGTTTCAATATAGAGATACATCAAGGAGCTTCCAAGGATCTTGTAGATCATTTTGGACTTTCCGATCGTTTGGGACAAGACATAAAACCCTTCCGATGTGTCTATCGCTCAAGCGAACACTCCATAGTAAGCAAAGCCCCGAGTTACTATAACGAGGTCTTTTCGGCCCCCAACCGAACACGTCTTAGGTTTAAAGATTGAGATAGTGCCCTAAATAGTAACAAGTTTTTGAGAATCATTCCGACCCAAATTTAGGAGAAACAAATATGAATGAGCAGAAAACTCAGTCTTAGAAACGGGGATACACGTATAGGATACGGTATTCACGCGTAAGTCATCATGACACTGGTGAAAGTAAACGTGTACGTGTGGATTGAGTGCTTGTCAGATTGCGGTTAAGATAGTGAGAAGTTTGGAGATCATAATGTTGACTAACATTATAGGTACTTCACAGAATTGCTCACATGTAGACCTTCTGTCTTTATTCTCTTTATGTAAAGACCCTCTTCGGAATTGAACGGCAAGATAAGCAGCTGTTACAAGTTTTCCTTTCGTTTCTAAATCCGTTGGAATTTCGGAACGTCCCGCAGATATGGAGCAGTTGGGAACAATAGGCCAACTGTGGCGACCTACGTGCCAATGTTCTACAAACACTAAGTTTAATAGAAAAAATAATACACGAACCAGAAAGGTCGCGGTCTGGGACAGTCTGCGACTTTCAGACGATGTAATGGGACCAAATACGGCATGTATTACCAATTTGTGCTGTATTGGCACGGGTAATTGGATACAAATTGTCCACCAGACGTGTTTAATAACCTTTTGATAGATTTCGAATGTGGACAATTTTTAGATTAATAGTTCAGTTAAAGAATTTAACCATCAAGAGTGAGTCTCAACAGTATCAAATAGAAGTTTTTGACATCAAAAGTAATTTACGTTTAATAATATTAGAAGTTCTGATTGAGTGAAGAGTTAATCTTTATAAAGGCTCGTGCAGACCAGCGCGATATCGCGGGCGCTACAGGCAGCACGACCCTTGTAGCGCCCGCGATATCTTTAGTGACTTCAGTGATAAATACTAAGTCAATAATTACCTTCTATGCGGACGCTACAATGACCAGATCGCACCTATTAGAAGCACTACAGCACTAATACTCTCTAAGGCTTCCAACTCCGGCCAGTTCCCCGACGGAGCCCAATTAATTATCAGCGATCAATCATGGCGCGGTGTTAGCAAATCATGACGTAATTCAATCAGACTCGTGCGTATACGAAGTGAGCCAATAGTGAGGAAGGATTTCGGTTTTACTTGATTGACTTGTAATATGCTACTTTACTTGAGGAGCGAGTGTTGAGAGATATTAATATTCGGATGTAAGGAGGCTTATATTAAAGACGCGATACAATGATGAAATTTAATTTATTGTATATTTTAATTATAGGTACGTAGTGTATCTTTCATAATTTGTGAGTTTCCTAAAGATCGATGGGAAGTTTCATTCGTTTCGTTTCGTCAAGTCTTTTCGTCGCGTATTCAACAGAGCCTAAAAACTAAGGTCTTCAATCAGTGCGTCCTGCCTGTTATAACTTACGGAGCAGAAACGTGGTCACTCACGGTACGGCTGGTCTATACATTCAAGGTCGCTCAGCGAGCTATGGAACGGGGTATGCTTGGAGTCTCTCTGAAGGATCCAAACCGCATCGAGGTGATCCGGCAGAGAACCAAAGTTGTCGAAATAGCTTACCGAATAAGCAAGCTGAAGTGGCAATGAGCCGGCCATATCAGCCGCAGTACCAATGACCATTGGGGTAGACATGTTCTTGAGTGGAGACCGCGAATCAGCAATAGTGAGGTAAATCGCCCTCAGGCTAGGTGGAGCGACGATCTTCACAGGATGGTAGCTGGATGAGAGTTGCTGAAAATCGAGTTGAATGGCGTGCAATAGGAGAAGCCTATGTCCAGCAGTGGACTGTAGACTGATGACTGATGATGATGACTAGAGGTCGATGAAGGCAAAAGAAAAGTCATAAATGTTTTGACATCGGATAAATTTATTCAAAACATAGCAATGTAGGTAAGTAAGTGTGTGTAGACAACAAACGGAACTCTCGTTTACAAAGCACGATATATGACGTCAGTTGCGTCAGCTCTACCTGAGTAACTATGTAAATGATTGATGACCGTCTGCGAAGGCAGGTGGAGCTTGAAATATTTTCTACTCACTTTAATGGACAACCTCAAGCGAATTAAGTCACAAATATGAATATAACGCAACCCAGATAAGTTTGATCCTGCCAATCAACTTAGTGACTAAATTGATGATCTTGGAAATTTCCAACACGAAAACTATCAGAGCGTAATTTTTCTATTAACTTTGCATTTAACAATAGATTGGTTTTTGATGTCGCCGCAGCCGCATTGAGTGCTGTTGACGTGCTTAATGAGTCTACAAAGAGATTAAAAAAAAAACTCGTTAATGCTATGAAAACTATTTCAATATTATGAATTATGTTAAAGTGAGCGAACTATTACGTGCAGGTTGAAGTGAGGACGAATTATTGCAGTTCACTGAACTTTAATTTCATGGAAATGGGATCTTGCCTGCGATAGGTAAATTAAGTTGTTAAATTGACTGTATGCGTCTGCGTACGTAGGTACCGCATAAAATTAACATCCATGTCTTTTCAATTATGGGTGGAAATTGAAAACAATATTATTAATATGATGAATCTCTTGAAGTTGCGAGGATTGCTATTTTTGAATCACCTATGTTTATATCGACAGCAGCGCGTATACGCGCGCTTTGTACGTATTTTTCTGTTCCTTTCTTCTTGTCTGTTTACACGTGTGTGCATAAATGGTTAAATAAATAAATAAATAATCCTATACTATTAAACGAGCAATATTTATATGTATATATAAATATTGCTTTATTTGTTTGTACACAGATTTCTACTCACGTTCTCGAATTCGGCTCTAACGATTTCGATGAAAGTTTCAATATAGGGCGAAAAATCGATCTAGCTAGATCTCATTTCTGGGAAAATTTGTTTTCTCCGTATTTTCACCTGAGCAGAATTCGGTCGCCCAAAGTTTAGATCAAGATAATGAATAATGACATGACATCATTGACATTAGAATAATGATCATGGCAGCATGGAATTAGTAAGCACCGACTATCATGGCAGTATGGAATTAGTAGGTACTCTCATATTAAATGATCATTCTCTATTTTCACCACAACAGAGCTTGGTCGCCCAGGTACTGGTTAATAATTTAACGTCTTAATATTTTCTCCTAGTAAAAGTTTATTTCCCACTAGATGATTCTATCTAGCACCAGAAAGGCAATTTATTGATCGAATATTACTGAGCAACAATCGAAATATCGTATTCTCAATTTCCACAAAATCACAAAACAATCATCACACAGGAAGTCAAGCAAAATAAGGTATGATGACCTTTAAAGAATAAATGTGGAATGACTTTGTCAACCAACACGTAATTCATTATTATTATTTGCTTTCAGTGTTTAATAAAAACTCATTACGAAGATTAAGATATAAAATAAACAGACCTTGAACTGCCAACATACAATGCTAAAGAGATATTAGTGTACTCAGTGGAGCACGAAATTGTTGATAATAAGGCTAAACCAAACAACGCAGAACCAACAACATCCTCCGAAGAAGCTTTTACTGCAAAGTAAACAATTTTTGAAATTCTCCCAACAGAATATTAAGAACGTAGGTATAATGAAATTTTCAGCTCCTTGAAGAAACATGAACGAGACTGTATAACGAGGAAGATTGTTCATTAAACTGCTGTTAAGGCACTATTCGATGTGCGTGATATCACTGTTAAATTGCTATCGTTTCCTAAAACATTTGAAACGGTATTCAACTTTATGTGGAGGCACGACAGCTCATAATGTTTCACGACGAGTCTTCATAATAATTGTACAAGCCCTTGTTTGGTTGAAACTATTCATAATGTGAAAGGCGATATTTGTGCTTTATTGTACATAATTGTTGTGTTGAGTGCAATGAACTGATGCTGTTATGTCACTCCAGTCAGGGACAAGCCGGTCAGAAATTAAATGAGATTACTTGTTTCAATAACATTACTAAAAATAACTATTACGATCGTCATGTGTGACACTATGTCTAGTTTATAGCCATAAACTAGAGCTGAAAATGCTGCTTGGGAGCCCCCAAGCGGCATTTTTTATGAGTGGCTACTAGGAAACATACAAATGCAGTAGCCTAGTTATCATAAATCAACAGTACGTAACAGTCGACTGTTGAATATGGATTCAGTATGAACAATCTGAAAAATGATAAAATAAGAAACTCATTCTTCAATACTCTAAGATTGGCTAAGATTGATTCTATTCACATAGAGCCTAAAGTAAATACAGATTTCATATCTGGGTAACCAAACAATGTAGTATTGTGACTGATCATTCAAGTAATAGTTTTGCGATAAAGAAATACTTCTAGCCTTTTGTAGTGATAACTATAAAAGCCTGATTTCTAATAATACTAGAGCACCTTTGAATTGGTGTGAATAAAACGTATTGGTATAAATTAATATTTTTCGAACACGTTACAAGCCATTGAATTAGTGCTTCCACCCGTGGCTAGCACGTTAATACTTCCATGTAAATGGATTGGAACACAATATATTAATTTAGATGGAAATGGATATAAATAGTGAACGCCGAACAAAGTCGACTGAATTGTTTTGTTTGAATAGAGAGCGAGCAAACGTAAACTAGCTAATACACTGCGTCATGTTCGATCATTTAGTTTTGGTTACAGTGGTAGGTATTTATTAGTTCAAAACCCGTTTAATAGACGAAGAAAATCATATTATGTTAAGGAAATAATGCTCAACTTTGCTTATCAGAATCTCTAGATCAAAAGGGTTTAAAAGTTTGTTGAATAATGTAATAATCTTACGATGAGATTAATTGCGTCAAAGATAAATATATATCCCTGTATAGTCGTAAGTTACATATTTATTATATTATATTTATGTTTACCGCAAACCCTTTCGTGATCGAAGTGCTTTAATCCGGTTATCGCCCCAGCGTTGTTAAGGGATTATTATTAATACAGATTATACGATTATCCGATAAAACAGTTTATTGGGAGCTGATCCCCTCAGAACTACCAAATTACTTGAATTGGATTACAGTTTAGCTATAAAGTTACGATGAAATAATCCTTTATGAATGTTCAAGAAGATTCTTGACGTTTTAAAGTCTAAGCACTTAATAAAGGTAATAAACTTACTGCAGATTCTGAATCAAAATGTGAAACCTCTTATTGTATTGGTTTATAAACAAAACTGGCTCTGTTTTCCTAAAACAATTTAAATTATAATCTAAATCAGTTGATAAATGGTTGCTAGTGCTGTCCGACCGGTTACCCGGTAATTACCTGCGAGATGGTCGCGTGATGTAAATCGCGTGCAGTGACCCGTCAGTCGCGACACCGGCTCGGGGCGACGGCAAAGCGGAGCGAATCCGGCATCGTCGCGAGCGCGATAATAGATAAAAAATTCTATGGTCGTGAATTCGCGACTCATCGAGAGATGCGGAAACGGAGATAGTGAGCACGTGCAGTGGGGCACTTATACAGAAGTTGAAGTAGAAACTAAGATAATTTTTAAACGAAGTTTAAAAAAGGCCATAATATTGTTCAAGACAGTGGAGTTTATAGCGGTCTACATATAACATTAAACACGTTCATGACATCAAAAATAATTACTACTTATGCACTTACTTTTCAACTTTAATCATAGATTGCCCGGAGTCCTGCCAGCAGGATTTTAAGTACTTCCGGAAGGACTTAATTCTGACTTTTTTCGGGCACAGTATCGTAATTATATACACCACAAATTTCAAATTTGCACGAAAATATAGATTATTTTTGTCTCTTTCACATTGTATAAGAAATGGTTTCTAATCACAACTGACCTTCCATCAGCAAGCAATTGCGCATGCGGGTGGCGCGTTCGTGTACACGCAACTTCTTTCGACGCCCGGGTACCGAAAACACATAGAGTCGTCAACCTGTCGGTATTCCAGCGTAATCAAGTTGTTTTTTACTTTCCTGATATTCATTTTAATTTTGTGAGTACATCGCCACTCGATCGTTTTTTAATAATTGTTAACTATACAGACACAATTTTTAATTGCTTATAAAACCAAATTGATAGATTTATAGTTCATTAAATAAGTTCTTTCCTATAAATCATATTTAGAAATATATGCTCCAATAATAATAATTGGTTATTTATCAAGTACGAATACATCTATTATTATAATAAAAAATATTAAAGTACTTAAAAAAGTGAGTTTTATCTTAATACGCACTAGCCAAATGATTAAAACTTCTGACGAGCGCAAGTTCAAAATCAAGGTCACCGTAATGCTGGAAGGACCAGGACAAATGTTCATACAAACTATGTACTGCTCGCAAGACTCACGGAAGTCTTCCGGCAGGAGGCAAACCCGACCTTCCGCAAAAACTTCCAGCAGGACAAGTCATCGGGCGATCTATTATTAAAGTTCAGTTTAGCCTAACAACAAATATGACCAAACTTCAACAGCACAACACTTGAAACAAAGTTTAATTCCGTTAATAGTTGCAAGGTATGGTTGCAAGTTAAATCTACTGCCTAACTGCTAGCTCGGTGGCTTCTGTAATTGTCCATTAAATAGTTCCTATTATGATGTAGATGGCGCTCGGTTGGCTGTGACATCATGACGTGTGGGTGATACTGTCGCGTGCTCAATGGAAGTCGAACTTCAGGATAGTGTGATAGTAGAATGAGGTTTTTATAGAACCGTGGGCCCTCCCACGGTCACATATATCACCGAGCACTTACCGAGTTCAATAGATAGCGCAGTTCAGTAGATAGGTAAGAGGATTCCAACATATTATTATGTACTTTGTTTGACGGCATTCATTGATCTCCTTGTTATTGTAAAAAGATTCAGAAGTAATACTGTTAGCAATCATGTCTGTGACTGTTCTTAGCAATTTATACATATATCGATCTATATATATTAAGTCTACATTGTTTACGTTTTGATCGAACTCTGCAATACACGCGTTTCCCCAAAGCGGAAATACGAAACAAAAACCAAACAGATTAACATCTAAATCATTCAGCTTGGAATGCATTCCAAGCATTATGGAGCCAACGTTCGTTATAGCCGACGGCTATGTTTACATAAAGATAGCTCATTCTGTAGCCGGGATATTTGTGCCGGCTTAATTATGTGACCGACTAGGCTATAACGAGGTAAGAATATGGACAGAATGAGTGTTCGTAAGCTCTAAATACATAAATAAATATTAATAGTTATTAATAGTAGTTGCTGCAACAAAACTAGAGAGAATAAAAACTAAACCCGCCATAAAAAATATTAAAAGTGACTTTACTTCACGCAAAAACAAAGCTAGGTTTTATGAAAAGATTTTTCATTTCTATATAACTTTTGGTTCTGTATAGTTTTAGGTTTAGTAAAAAGTTTATTTATTAAAGAAGAAAATTTTTAGACATCACAAACGGCCCATATGCCTCGTTATGAATGCTCCGACAATCATTAAAAAAAAGCTCAAAGCTTGGAATTATTTCGCCTTATTAAACTTCTTCCCCAAATCGAATGAAATGTAACGTTCCCATGCGTACACATGCGATAACGTAATAACCTGGTACCCCACTTCGGAATGAAAACATGTACATTAACAGTAAATAGGTTTCGTATTGCTGCGGAAGTGTGTTAAAAACTACTCCGCGGCAGGAAGCGAATACGCGAGCGGTAACACGCCGCGCGGGGGCGCGATAACAACGCGTAGCCGGGGAGAAGACCCACTTATATGCCATATGGAGAACTAACTTAGAGGTATCTTGGTAGAGAAGAAAGTGAAGAGGAGACGTATCGTTCTTGTCTTTACTCCCCATGCTATGAATTTACAGCTAATCACGAATAAGGTTTTTTTCTAACAGGTATTTATTTCAGCATAATATACATCTTGAATATTTATACTATGTAAATACAACTAACTATGATAAATATTATGTACAAGTATGTAAAGGTAAAATAAAAAAAATAAAGGGAAGAGCTCATTGGGCGTCAAAAAGGCCTTTTTTGTGTATGTTTATTTATTTATTATGTACACTACACAAAACACCTAATAGACAAAAATACATATAGAAGATCACTGCTTATTTTACTATGTTTGTAGGTTTTTGCGTGCAACGTGGGGTCTAGTCTAGTGCAGAATCTAGATTTGTGCCCGATCATGTCAAAAGGCTCGCTCCCTATTTTATCGAATCTAAATAACTGAGGAAATGCAGCTCTTCTGGTATATAATGCCTTCCATAGTTTCAATCGCCCGTCCTTGGTTAGTTGTCCTTCTGCCAGCAGTCCTCCAAAGTGACGTGCGATACTGCGCGAACTAGCACGGCCGCGTGTGATCCAGACCGGAAACCGCTGGGCACGCCACAATTACTGCGATAAGACCCCTCTTTGAGGAGTGGCTGGAGAGGCGCCACGGCGTCTTTACCTTCCGTCTGATGCAGGTCCTCACCGGACACGGCCGTTTCGGGAGGTTCCTGCACAGGATAAGGCGGGAGGACACGCCCGGGTGTCAACATTGTGTGGATCGCCCGGAGGACACGGTGGAGCATACGGTGGAAGTCTGCCCAGCTTGGGCGGACCATCGCCGTGTCCTCGTGGAGGCGATCGGCGGCGGTGATCTCTCGCGTCCGGCCCTGGTTCAGGCCATGGTACGGAGCGAGAGGAAATGGGAGGCCGTCACCTCCTTCTGCGAAGCGGTAATGCTCGCGAAGGAGGAGGCGGAACGCGTGAGGGAGAGGCAAATTCCGCGCCCTCACGCCCCTAACCGCCGCAGGAGGAGACGCCCAGGGCGTCGGGAATTGCGAGGCGATTTCCGGCCACCGTAGGCGCGGGCTTGCGGACGGTAAGCAATGGGTAAGCTGGCCGTCCGAAAAGGACCAGGCTCGGGTCGACGGCGCGTTGTGTTCCACGCGCGCCTCAAAGAGATGTCAGCAGAATCGACAGGGTCCGCTAGGGCCGATGCCTGCCGGGGTTGCGAAGAAAACCGAAATGGAGATCGTGACCCCCAGCAACAGAGCAACCGAAGGAACACGGGTGGGTTTTAGTCAGTAAGAGTCTGACACGCCCTCCCACTCCGCCCAGAGCGGGAGAAGTTATTTGATGATTTCCCACCCAAAAAAAAAAAAGAAGGTCGGACGCCCCGGGCGTCGTCAGCGTCCGCTTCTCCACGTAATCGCAGCTAATCGCGCTCGCATCGAACGGCTTCACAAATGAGCTGTCGGTTGTTCTATGAAATACCTACTCCCATGCAACACCGTTCTTAATGTTTTAAGTGAATTAATATATAGTAAATACGTAGATAAAGGCACGGCAGCACATTACCCCGCGTTCACACTAACGTACAAAACATGTATTTTTACATGTTGTGTGTGTTTACTAGTTTCGTGTATCGTTCACACCTAAAACAAGTTGTAAACGGTGAAATTGACGAAAACTTGTCAAAAGGTGAACAAAAAATTAACAATACATGGCTGAAATAACGTTATTACACGACATGTAGGTATGATACATGTTATATATACGTATGTCGCCGCCAACTAGCTTAAGTAGCCTTTTAGTTTAAAGGCTAGGCTTGCCTTTTCACTAAACGGCGCCCTTCAACTAGCGGCCTGAATGGTATTCAGCCGATGCGTCTAATACTAAAGTTCTACAGAAATATTAAAATGTTAAGAAGATCCAATGTTACATTATTTTTAATTAAGTTTCAGATGAAACGTTATGATATTAACACAGCAATATTAATAATTCCGACATTAATATCTTATTTCAGAGAAAGAAACTCTTCATTAATTCGTTAATATCTATATTGTAAAGAAAATATGCGTAGTATTATGAGAATGCGAAATAAAAAATCACTGTATAATGAGTGTGCAGTTATATTACAAAAGCACAATTGAATGACTGCACTACAAATACTACAACAGAAAACATGATACAGAAGGTTGACTAAATGATCGTGCAAGTTCTCTACATCGCTTAGACAGGTAAGTAGGCAAATAGTGTAGGTACGCTACAAACATTAGAATCACAGTTTTGCTAGAACAAACGTTGTTCAGACCATGGTCTACTACCATACTACAGAATCCAATTTAAAAAAAAACATAATTGGGTTTTTGAAAAAAGGCAAAGTTTAAAAAGTCAAGATTATCGTTACTCCCTAAAACACAGACACTACGGTGCTCACGTATCAAATTAGTTGCAGCGCGGCGCGCGGCTCACGCATAGGACACAGCATTGTCCACAGGGAAATGTACCTCTATACATATATAAGTGTATAAACGAAATTTAGTAAGTTCTTATTTTTGTACGTCTTACTAGAAAATACCAAATTTCTTCGGTAGGTATTTTATAACTGATAAGTGGCTACTTTAAAACAGATTTTTATGGCTTGGTACGGAAAGTCGTACAAAGTCAAAGGGCTTTGGTATTTTATACCTATGCACGATTGCACGACACGAGCCAACGTAACGATGGCGCGGCGAGTCGGCTGACCTCTAATTTTATCATTTCGTTCTAGGTGCGAATTTATGGTAGGTACTATCGGACATGGTTTTAATTCTTTCCTGTATGTACTAGATACGGGTACCTATTGTATGTAACGCGAGATTTATAGGTATTATTAATTTATTGGGATAAAAACAAAATTTCTACAAAACTGGGTTAGCTCCGTGTGCACCAAGACAACATTGACTCCAATTTTCCCTTCATACTTATCGGGCTTAGGACTGTCAGAAATTCTAGCTGAAGTTAACTATTAGTTTTGGTAAGTAAAGTAGGTACCTACCTACATAGTTACTTTCTGACATCAGAGTTTAGAATGTAGGTACAAAATTGAAAGCAAAACGCACCGTATCCAACACCACTTCATATTCAAATAGTTAGAACTCATTTTCACAAAAAACGCGCGATACGTGCCTGTGACGTAAGTACATCGGATGCATACGCGTGGCCCGCTCGAGAGGTTTTGGTAAACTGGCTACCGCCCGGGCGGCGCGGGCGGCTCGCGGCCGTCAACAAATGGGCGGAACGATACTTCGCGCGATTGCATGTCATAGGCAATGGATGCAATGCATTGCATGTAATGATTTATTTGCATTTTGGCCCGCATTGACCGGACATCCTTGTAGTCTACGTGGACTCATCATATCTCTTTTGAATGCCACATATTAACTATTTCTATACGTAGGGTTAAAACACGTAATAATTAAAAATATTAATTTTAAAACAAATCACAAAATCCGTCTCGTCTCACGGCTTGAGACCAATAATGCCGGAGAAGTCATTTCCTTCTTCCCACTTCACTGCTAACGCCCAAAGTAGTTAAGCACTTAGATGTTACGGTTAAACACGTTTGAGCAAAATAAGACTTATTTGAGAACGCCTAGTTTATTTTGTTTTAATAACATATTTAATGCTTAAGAATGGTAGTAGACCATGGTCTTAACAACGTTTGTTCTAGCAAAATTGTGATTCAAATGTCACAGTGTATTATTCCATATATTTTTACTAGTTCAAATGGCATTATCCAGTAAACTTGCACTTTAAATAAAATGTTATTACATCCTCTTCTTAAGAAGAACCAGTATCACATTAATAAAACAAATGCTAATCAAAATAGCAACCATCATTCAATCTTACAAAGAAAGAACATCTTTTATTTCCGTCTAATATGACGCATAGAAATAAAAATTATGCATGAATACTATCGCGATCTGCAACAAGGGCATTGATGTACAATCTTGAAAATGTAGACATCACAGACAGCCAAATTAAAAATCCGGAGTCAAACGTAATCTGTTCGATTTATGCGTGTTCTTAATACGTGTCACTCCGGATTTTTAATTTGGTTGTCTGTGATGTCTTGTTTATAACTTTTTAGTTGACTTTTTGTCGTAGTTGGGTTTTTTCTGTTTCTATTTTTTATTCGTGGTTTTAGTTTTTATAACTTTTATTTTTATTTAAATTATTTAGGGGATATACATATATTTAGTGTACTAATGAAACCCTTTCATATTTTGATACCCAAAATGACAACATTTTTTTAAGTTCATTTCGTTATGTCATCTAGCGGACGCCATATTGAATTTAAAGTGACGTCTAATAGCCTATAACCAGAAAAAGCACTATAATATAGGAAGTGGTAAAGGTTTTATTACATTTTGATATTCGAAAAGTGCTGATTCTAAGACTAGTTTGAATAAATGACTTTTGAATTTTGAATTTGAATATTTTGCTTCCAGCGAAACCTCATTTGTCAATATTCTTTTTTTTTCATTATTTTTTTCTTTTTTTTCTATTAAAATATCTACCGCTTAGCTTTATAGGCCTACAAGACTCAAACCTATGTCCAAAGTCATTTACCTAAATCACTGAAGCCGATAAAAACATTTTGCTGATTTCTAGACTCCATTTTTATACCTTGTAACGTTACATTTTCCCAGAAGGGAAAAATGTAAGGGAAAATATAATAATATAATTAAATATTATAATATAATTAAAAACACAAGAGGAGTACAAAAACACAGTTTAACATTACTGATCGCCACTGCACGCTCAGGAGGTTAGGCCTCAGAGGTGGCCTGCAGCGAGAGGTGGTCTTCGGCAGATGGAGGCTCCGGCAGGGAGTGGGTGAGCCCCGGGATGGCCAGGGCAGGCCAAGATGGACAGGGAGAGAGTCAGACCTTTTATTATAGTAAAGTCAGAGATAGACTGGCCCGTTACTTCTGACGGCCTCTGCTTTTATAACCTTCAGCTCGTTTTCAAAATCAATCTTCTTTTCCATTTTCAAACAATGTTTTCTTCAAATGTAATCGGACCTCTTTGGAGTGCGTAAATTTCATAAATAAAATTTAGAACAATAGTTAATAATTTGTAGTTATTTCGTACAATCATAATATAAAAATAAATTATAATTAATACAATGTTTTAGCGATATCAATAAAAATAATGAAAACTATATAAACCAAAAAGTAAAATCATAGACTAAGCCAAACAGAAAAATAAAAAGAAACTGACAGTTTAACATTTGACATAGGTTAGTGTCACAACAAGAAAATCTACAGAAAATGAAATACAGAGCCTCAGGAATATTTAACACACCGGCAATGGTCATGCATTTACCTAGAGAAAACGTATGATAAGAGACCAACATTTTAACAACCAAACCGTAAGTAAAAACATGCAACATTACAACCTTTACCCTGAAATTGTGAAAAAACAAGGCTGCCAATTACCGTTGTTTTCCTGATAACGGCCGCGCAGAGAGTTTTCTTAGTAAATGAAGTGAATGAATTATAGAAGAACATTAAGGATTCCTTAACTTTTGTATTTAAGTAGCTGCCACAAACAGGCTTCTTATCCAGAAACTCGATGAGGTTATCAAAACTTAGCTAATTTTAAATAAAGATGCTTTCTCGTGACCTCAGTATTGTATTACAAGTGATTGTGAAACCGAATTGTATTTGAAAAGCTTTATCTATTCTTTATTATATCAGATGACCAAACTTTGGAGTATGATTTTCTTGTTATGATATCTGGAAGAATGGGATGAAATACTGCATTTTTTTTCTTCTTCTTGGCGTCTCAATATCAATCATATAGAGTCAGGCCAGAATTTGGCTACGAGCTTGGTACCTTCAGTAGCATCCATCAGCTCCTTTAACGTGCAGACAGCAGGATACGCTGGACACGATATTAATTTGCGCCATTGTTTGTGTGATAGCACCAGATTTACAGGTAAGCTAAGGCAAATCATGTCCAGGTGGGACATTCAGCAGATGGAATGAATGGGTTGGGTAGGGAAGTACAATATCACCACAGCTTTAGCCTTTCCTTACACCGTTTGCCAGTGAGTAGGAGGACACACTATAAAAAGCTGTTGCAGCTTTGTGACACGAGGACGTTATTGAGCAAAGGAAAGCCATATTGGCTCTTTCACTTGAGCTTGGCACTCACACTCTGCTCTACAAACTTCTGGTGGCGCTATTCAGGTAGTGAATACACCATTTGTACCAGAATCGGTTGGAACCAGTGATGATCTAGCACATTTCATTCAGAGCTGTATCCACTAACTTGGCACGCGAATTCGCCTGCAGAAAATGATAACGCCAGCCCAGTAGTCCGTATAACGTCAGGCGATGCACCCCACTTTGATGAGACTAGTCGTTGTTGTTGTGACTGTTGCGAGTGTGCACATTCTACTTGATGTTCTTGTAGGTTTTGCTGAATGTTAAAGATTTGTCCAGAGTGACACCAAGATATTCCGGGACATTGCTGTGCTCAATGGGCACCCCACCCCGAACGATGTTAAGTTTTTGACCCGCTTCTCTGGTACGGGGATGGAATGTGTAAGTAAGACTGCGTTTTGCTCGGATTGGGTTTAAGTGAGTTAGCGAGGTAGTACGTAGTTAAGTCATCAAGAGCACCTGACTTGGGAAGTGAGGGCAAAATCGTTTGCATAGAGAAAGCGGGACGTGTTCGGGCCTGATGGTTGATCTTTGGTATAGATATTGTAGAGGAGTGGTACCAAGACACTTCCTAGGGGAAGGCCTTTCTGTGCTCTCCGACAACATTTTTCCGAGAGAAGGTGGACCTCAAAACAGCGGTTGTGGAGAATTTGAAGTGTTGACTGGTTGCTGGACCTCTGTGGTCTAGTGTTTAGCCTATCTCAGACCCAGCGGTCTCGGATTCGATTCCCAGAGGGGGGGGGGGGAATTTTCTGCTCGGTTTGGTCGGTGGTAGGGCTTGGCTAGCTACTGCTATCTGATCTAAGTCTGTCGCCCTAACAACAATGTTAACAGCATTGTTGTGATTCGGCAGTAAGAGAAGATTCCGGGTGAAGCTCGCTTTCACCTTCGGCCTGATCGTCAGTTATCATCAGGTGAGATGCAAGCCGGGTTGCTAGAGCTTCCCGGTTGTGAATAAAAAAATAAAATAAATTTCTTGGAGTATTCGAACAAAATTTTGATTGGTGGTCAATGTCTCCACCTTCCACAACAAGCGTTTGAAGTTGGCTGTATCGTAGCTGTCTCGAAACCATCCTCAATGTGTTGTACGAGTTTGAGGGACTCGTTGCAGCAAAACTTGACGGGCCTGAAACCAACTTGCTCCGGGATTAATTTTAAATCAATAACGTTTGTTCTTACAAACGTTAACACGTTAACGTTTAGCAGCAGTTTCTCGAATAGCTTGAATTATATGTGTGATACAGTAAAGAGATTGGGTGGAAGTTTTTCGGGTCCTCTGCTGCTTTACCTAGCTTAGGTATTTATTACCTATGATTTTCTCCAGACATGATACTGAAACTGTTTCCAGACAGTTGTTTTATAGTTAGATTAACTAAAACAAGCAAGTCATTTTTTATAAACAATATCCGCTTTTATAACAAGGTTGCCAAAGTCGGTTACAGAACTTAGCGATAGGAAGTTTAAAAACCACATGAAAGTATCAAGAAAGCATATTATAAAATTAAAGACGGTGCGGACGGTACGGTGAAGACAAGGAAGTGTGGCAATAATTCCTTCTGCACATCTGACATCCCTGGTACCTCATTAACGACATGAGTCTATAAATTGCTCCCAAATTACCATTTTTATTTTTTTTACATTCTTCCTTGTCATTATCGTTCTATTATTTGAAATTATGTACCTACGATTTAATTTCAACTCTTTATTAGTGGCTTTTATGGACATGATAATTATTCAGATTTGTTACAGTTGTAATAGCAATCATGTATACGTAATTGCGTTAAATTAAAATAGATTTTATTTTTTATTAATTAATTTATCTTTTGTACAGATTCTTTTCTATTTTGTGAATGTGAGAACGCTGTAGGCTTCGTGGACTGTACATTTTTTTTTTGTATTTTTTATTTTGGTACTTAACGTACTTTGAACTTATTGAAAAAACTACACTGTCCTCCCATACTTACTATCACTGTTTTTTGAAAATATTATAAAATCCAAATATTTTTAAAAGAGTAACCGTGGAATTTCTTGCCATCTCTTTTCCAAAGGAAACGACCAATTGGAACTATGCACATAGCTTCTGACTTTTCATAAGTGCCCATGTAGGTTTATGTGAAGTAAAATATTTTGAATTGAATTTGAATAGTTGCTGCAACCAAGATACAGCAACATGGCCAAGCGGCCCGCGGGCTCTGCGAAAGCCGTCTGCGACGATTAGCACGCGCGGGGCCGCCGGAGGCCCGCAGCGCCGGAGCCGTGACAGAAACCCTGCCTGCTGCATGTTGCATGCTCGCTTGAATGCTGCATGCTGCATGCTTGCTTGCATGCCGTATGCTTGCTTGTGCTTTAGGATATTATGCTTAAAAAAGTTATGCTTTAGAACTTTATGCTTAATAAATTTATGCTTTAGAATATTATGCTTAATCATTATTATGGTTAGAGAAATTATGTTTAAAAAAATTATGCGTAAGCTGTTATGCGTAATTATATTATGCGAAAATATAATTATGTCAAATAAAATTATGCTAAGTTATTAGGTCTTAAAATTTTATGCAAATGGATAGGGAACCGATTTATATGTACTCAGTAGTTCAATGGGCTCTGTCCATAGCCCTGTAATGTAGAAAGTCCTGCAACCCCTTGGGATGTGTTATCGGGTAGTGACACAATCTCAATAAATTGGCTGGACTGCAGTTTACTAAGGTAAACAAAATGTTCAACACATAAAAAAATCACTGTACACTAAACATAAAGTACACAACTATGTTCTATTTACCGTTCTACTGGTACAAAGTAGAGTGCACACCGGGGCGGACTGTTCGATACACTCGCTTATTCTTGTTCGATGCCAATCTAACATTTCGTTAACTCCGACCGGTCCTTTATTACCAAATCGATTTGTTCCTACTATGTATGGAATGTAGGCAACTATTGTGTATAACAATACGGTTTATTTATTTCCAATTTGGTAAAGGATAAAAAGAAGGCTACTAAAGGAATCGCAAATAATTGGTTACTTTAGTTTCTGAAGGTTGACGTTGATAATGTCCTTGATCAGACAATAAGTGTCAATTTGATACATAAGTAGATTCTCGTAGATAGTACTCACACCCGATAAGGAAATAGAACGTGGAAGGAACTGTCGCGTTAACATCGACTGATAATGGATTTGACAATTCGGATGTACAACTTGGACCACAATCATCGTTATCTACTTTACAATACAATCACAAAGTAGAAATTTTTCCAATTTCCATTGAGTGCGATACGCGGCGCGCGGCGGTCGCCCGCGAGCCGTCGAGTGTCTCCGCAAACTCGCGCTTGTGGACTCGCCCTAACAATGTACAACATTTTTCACGAGTACTGCCACTTGACAAAAAAGAAAAGAAGACTCACTCATGAGCAACGATAAATTATTGACTCGGGTGTTCATTTACGCAAATTGTATTTCATACACTAATATCAGAGTTTTAATTCTTATTTTCATAATACTTCTTTTTAGGGTTTCGTAGTCAACAATAGTTTGGCCATGTCCGTCTATGTGTCTCTCTGTCTGCCCGCGGCTTAGCTCAGAGACTGTTCGTACTAGAAAGCTGCAATTTAGCATGGGTAAACATTGTGTATATCCATGCTAAATTACAGCTTTAATTACAGATTAAATTAATCACACCGACTACGTTGTAAAATAAAATCATGAAAAAAAAGAGTGTTTTTAGATTACCTCCCCTACACGTAAAGTATGGAGTATCGTTAGAAAGGTCATTTAAAAATATTGTGAGTGTCTGAATACCATTTTTGGATTCAGGGATCCGTTTTTAAGTATATATTTTTGGTATAAGTAATAATACTTTGCCATAATTGTTTTTGGCATATAGTTTATCTTGACATCATTATCTTGTAGGCTAATTTGTTTTGGTATAATTTTAATTCGCATAATGTAACTAGGCATAATGACTATTAGCATAAAGGCTCTTTCAAACAGGCGCGACACGCGACGCGACACAAAGACACCGCTCGTCGCGCGACGAGCGGTGTCTTTGTGTCGCGTCGCGTGTCGCGCCTGTTTGAAAGACCCTTAACAGTGTTAAGGCATAAAAATTAATAGGAATAATGGAAACATATTTAAGTTGTTTAATATTGCATCATTTTTATTCTATTGGCGGTTATTGGAATCTGAAAAATAAAAAGAAGTAACTATAACCAATATTATTTAAGTAATGTAGGTTATCAATCGGTTAAGCCACCAAAATGTTTTTTATGCATATTTAATCAGAGGGTTTCCTCTATCTGGCAGAATCTTGATGCTCCGAAATTTATTTGGCATAACACTCTTGGCAGAATCTTCTTTAAAAGAATATTTTAAAGGCATTAAAATATGTATAATTATTGTTTCGCTGAATGTTTATATATCCGAATTTACAATGGCATACTTTTAAGATGGCAGAATTTTATTTGGCATAATTACCTTTGCCAAAGTTAAAATTCCGCATAATTTTGTTCAGCATAACGTTTATTTAAAGCGACGATTATTTGGTACAATTTCACTTGGCATACTATGAAGATGGTAGAATTTCATTTGAAATAATTTTACTAGGCACCATACCATTTCTAAAAAATAGCATTTTTAACCTTAAAATTAAAATACTGTCTTAAAAAGTCAATACGATACGACACAAAGGAGACGAGTGAAGAAGAGAGGAGTGAACGAAGTGAGTGAGTGAGTGTTTTGTATGCTACAGAAGTTAGTGATACAAACGAATCGTTGGAAAACCGACTCCACGTAGTCTTGTCTGCCCCAGAGCCTAATTTAAGCCCGCGTAAGCGTGGAGAGGCGAGGCGTCCCGCGAGTTGAGGAGCAGGAGACTATAACGCTCGCCTCTGCGGCTGAGACTGGCTGGCCAAGCCGAAGCTGCGGTGGAGAGCGTTTAAACGATCTGCGACAATAAGCTCGCGTGGAACCGCCGGAGCCCCACAGCGCCGGAGCCGGGACAGAAACCATACCTGCTGTATGTTGCATGCTCGCTTGCATGCTGCATGATTGCAGCAATCGTCATTTGGCATAATGATGATTCTGACTGTGAAGTTTCTGTAATATGGTTCTACTTTTTATTTATTATGGATATGAAATATATGCCTTAAGATGATTCTGACTTACAAAATTATGAGTTTTGATCGTATGATAAATGAGTGTGCCAAACAATTTTCTGCAAAATGAAGTTTATGCTATCCGCTGTTATGCAAAATAATATTATGACATAAAAAGTACTGCTATAAAAGTTAGACCCTTCATTAGAGCAATATTGTATAAAAATGTATATTGGTGTCTAACATTGTAGGAGTTAATTATTATGCATATAAAAAATATGTTTTAATATCTTTATGCGTTAATAATGTTATGCGTAAATATAATTAGGAATAACAATTGTATGCTATGTTATATAATGTCTTATAATTTTATGCAAATGGATAGGGAACCTTATTAAAGAGTTAATTTTTGTTAGAGTCAAGTATCCCCTCCCCCCAGCTAAATGGTTGGTTCTGGATATGTGAAAAAAATCACGGCAGTAGTATATATAACGAAATTAAAAGGAAAACTCACAGCTAACTAGGCTCTACAAGTTAACGAGCAAAGGCTCCCAAAGGCAACAGGCAACAGGCGCGACGCGATAGCGCGACGCGTCTCGACTATAATAAATAAAACAATTTCTAAGAAAACTTCACGGTGAACAATTACCGGCGTCACGCACAAGTCGTGCCAGTCTGCACGAGCCTTAATAATCGATCAACTTACATTAGCAGTTGCAAAACATTTTCTCCCATACATTAGGGATTATCAATACATACCATGTCTTCAGAATTGATATTATCTCACCCTTTTTAGCAATTATTTTTAATTCTTGTATATTTTATCAATAAGTATGCAAAAGTTACAAAAATTATAAAATAAATCTACTAAACTAATTTACTAAATTATTACAAACAGAACAAAAAAACAATAAAAAATGAACCAGAATTCTTATTTTTAAACAGTCAAAGTTACAAAAAAAACGGTTCACTTAAGAATTCTGTTACGCTATAGTATGCTTTGACCGTCAGGACGCTTCGAAGCCTTTTTTTAAAAAACTTTTGATATATATATTGGTATGATAAAATACCTAAAAGTATATATATGGCCGGAGCCATGCAGTAAACACTTTTGCGTATTAGTGCTGTCTTGGCGGACTGATGACAGAGACAGGGTGTTGTCGTGTCTATTACGTGAAACTACATTGGCCAGACGTTTAAAACGACTTAGTTTCAACTTAACGAACTACTTAACATGCTGCTTCTAGTATTGTATAAATATGAGAGTGTCAGTATTTTATACTGTTTAAAGTATGGCATGGCATTATCAGTAGTTTTTAGCTGAAACATCGCCCGTATGCATTTTTGAGCCTTAAAAGCTGTTTCCTTTTCTGATGGGTTACCCCAAAATATTACTCCTTAACGTAGGTGGGATTTAACTAAACCGTTATAAGCAGTAAGGAATGCGTCTGATAAAATAATGTATGTAGAGGATATATGGATTTACTAATTTTCTTACATAAAATATTAATGTGTGATTTCCAGTTAAGATATTTATCTATTTCGAGACCCAGGAATTTTGTAGTTTCAACTTCTTCTACATCATCATTTTAATGTGCATCAATGGTCATGCTAGGAATCCGTTGCCTGAAATGAACTTTTTTTTGTGAACTGGCCTGAAAGCCAGTTCACAATTAATTTTTAAAGACTTAAGGCTCCTACAAACTCGCGTTACACGCGACGCGACACAAACAAAGGTACGTCGCGTCGCGCGACGAGCGGTGTCTTTGTGTCGCACCTGTTTGAAAGAGCCTTTATTAATGTTACTTTCATAAATATTTACACTTTTACACATATCATCAGCAAACAGTGTTACTGTATTCAGTGTTTGTGTTAAATATTTACTACCTAAGCACATATATTGTGGAGTGCATTGACGACACGGTTGGCGCAGTGGTTAAGCGACGATTGACTGCTGCGCTGCGTGTCGCGGGTTCGATCCCCGCACGGAACAAATATTTGTATGACCTACAAGTAGTTGTTCCGGGTCTGGCTGTTTGTGTATGTGAGTTTAAGTGTTTGTGAAACGCACCCACGATACAGGAAAAATTCCTAGTGTGGGGCAACGTTTAAAAAAAAAAAATAATTGAGCACTGGTTCCTCAATTAATTTAGGTAAGGCAATATAAATACAAAAGCCCAGTACACTCCAACCACAATTATTCCAATTATGCCCATTCCAAAGCGTAGTAGGTAGGTACCTATGGAGAAGAATGGGCAAGAACCTCCACGGATATTCTTTTAAATAAATGTTACAAAAACATAAAACAAAGAACAATTAAAAATTAAACACACAAAAACAAACATAACATCACGCCTTGTTTCCCCGAAGGGTTGGGCAAAGGTTGCCCTGTAGCAGGTTCACCCACATTTCGCCAGTTATGTTTTAAGTCCCATGTAATAGGGGGCGAGCCTATTGCCATCAACCGGGCACAAATCCAGACTCCAGGCTGTTACTGAGAAATTTCAGATAGAAAAACCCAATAATACTTTGCCCGACCTGGAAATCGAACCCAGGACCTCGTCGTGCTCAGCAGTAGCGCTTGCGACCACTAGACCAACGAGGCAGTCAAGGCAGGCATCAGCCCTATCGGACCCCGTCAGTTCTGCTGACTTCTCTTTGAGGCGCGCGTGGAACACAACGCACCGTCGACCTGGGCCTGGTCCTTATTGGACAGCGAGCTTCCAGTTGCTCAGTGACCGGGAATCGGCCTGCGACTCCCGATGCCTAGGGCGTCTCCTGCGGCGGCGTGGAGGAAGGAGCGTGAGGGCGCGAAATTTGCCTCTCCCTCACGCGTTCCGCCTCCTCCTTTGCGAGCATTAATGCTTCACAGAAGGAGGTGACGAGCTACCATGCACCACCGCTCATCGCCTCCACGAGGACACGGCGATGCTCCGCCCAAGCCGGGTGGACCTCCACCATATGCTCCACTGTGTCATCCGGTCGATCCACACAATGGTGAAACCCGGGTGTTTCCTCCCGCCTTATCCAGAAAAGGAACCTCCCGAAACCTCCCGAAACTTCACCGTATCCGGTGAAGACCTGCGTCAGGCAAAAGGTGAGGACGCCGTACCGCCTCTCTAGCCACTCCTCAAAGAGAGCACTTATCACCACAATTGTGGCATGCCCATAGTGCTCACACCTGTGCTATGTAATTATATTGAAAGGAGATTGAGTGTATACAAAAGATTGTAAGACCATCGTTGCATTGTATACACTCAGTATACAATGCAAAGATGGTCTTACAATCTTTAGCAGCTCCAACAGTATTTGCAAATGTTAATCAATTAGTTATGGTTATAGAGCAGGACCAGGATTGAGCCAAGAATTTTTATCAGCGATGTAATCCCCAACTTATAATATGCCTGCCTGCATAGTGTGCGTTTTATACAAGATTTGAATTTCGTCTCAATCAGTTGAAGTATGTGGGGAAGAATTTTATAGTAACATTTTAATCAGTAAGTACCCCATGAAAGATGAATCTACTTTAGCCAGCCTGAAACCTGGTTGAACTAATAGGTCTCTATTTCTTGTACTATAATTATGTCTATCACCTCTTTTACTAAAAAGATGTAATATTTTTTTTAACATGTTCGTTAAAAAAAAAATTGATAATGTTTTCATTGATATATTGACAAGGTACCATCATGATGTTAATATCCTTAAATTTGATGCACTCAGTTTTTTTCAATTTAATAGTAAGATTCAATCAGATTACTTGAATGTGCCCTGGCGGCTGAGAGAATATCATGCTCACTCAAATGTCTCGCTGATGGTGGCGTGTGTGTTGGATTATTAAGTTCCCTTCAAAATGGTTGAGCTAAATGGTGCTGATGAATGCGTCATGTTCGTGAACGGGCGCCGTCAGTAGGGTCTGGTCATCTCTTAGCTGCCACGGTTTATTATCATTTTTGAATTGTTTTTGTTTTTATATCTTTATTACGGACGCTTTTAACGTGCACGTCTTTCTACCAATTTGTTGTAACAATATTTTGGTTTAAACTCCACGGACACTCTGTCCGTGAAGTTTCTTGCCCGTTTTTCTCCATAGGTACCTACTACGCTTTGGAATGGGCAACTAGCTTCATCTTTCTGACTGACCGACCCCTCGACAATTCAAAAGTACCTGTAACTGGTTTATTTAAAATAAATGCTTTGAGTTTGAATAAGGACATTGCCTCTAATACAATAGGCTTCAAGTTTTGATAACACAGTAGTATTATGTACGTAATCAAATGCCTAGGTCATATCGCAAAATATGCCAAAGACAGATCTACGTTTTATCGACATTGTTTATAACGTTGTATATAAAGTCATAATTATAGCCATAGTAATATTGTGTTATCGTTATCCTTACATATTATAAAACAAAGTCCCCCGCCGCGTCTGTCTGTCTGTCTGTCGGTCTGTCTGTCTAAATGCGATAAACTCAAGAACTACCGAACGGATTTTCAAACAGATTTCACCAATGGACGGAATTATTCATGCGATAGGTTTTAGTGTATAATTCATTAATCTTTTGTGTAAATTGGCTGAAAGTTGACAATTATTGTAGAAGATGTTGGAAAAAATCATGCCGACTGTGAACTTTAGTGGCGTGCGCCGCGGAAAACGTCAAAGTTACATAAAATTTATGTTCTAAAGTATTGTACATCTTAAAAAGTTCAACAAAAAATGCCGCGATGACATATGTCTATCTTCTAAGCATGACCCACAATAACCATTTTTATCTTTCAGAATTTGATAAAAACTAAATTGTTATTTCCGAAACTATTTTGACCGGTATTATATTAATCCTTATCCAATAAAATATGTTACTTACAAAATAATTGTGGTTGACGGCAACGCGGGCGCAGCAGTAGGAGTGAATGACCTTTTCCTCGGCTATTAGATATGTAATCCCGGTAGCGGTAGTACGTTCCCGTGGGATATTTTCTGACATTCACGCAGGCGAAGCCGCGAGCAAAAGCTAGTGTAGTCTAAATTATTTCTGTCCCTCACACAAAATGTTATAGTTTTCAATTTTATACAATTCCTTAAAGATATATTTCTTAAATATTTTTCAAATGGTCCTCATATGGCCTGACCAAGACTATGTCTTAACTTTAAAAGATACTGCGACCTCTGAGTTTTTTTCGGCCTTTCGTCTCAGAGTAGTCAGATAGGAAACGCCGACCTCATCTAGGTTGTTTTAATTTTTTTTAATTCGATGTGTAAAAGTGATTCCGTTAACCTATTTACAGAATAAACAATTTCATTTCATTTCATTCCGTATGGGAGAATATGTTTTTCAACTACAATGTTAAGTTTGTTCTTGGGATAAATTCATCCCAACTACGGAATCCTTCACCGTGCGTAGTCCGACACGCACTTGACCGGTTTTTTTAACTTTTCGCTTTTATTTACCGTAAGATAGTAGGATTACCCCTCCTACGTGAATATAATAATATATCATGATCTATCGGAACTTTACCACAGACCATATTTTAAAATATCTATTATTTTGTAACACTGCCCATTTACTAGACTAGGAAATATAACTTAAACAATGAATGAAATAATTATTGTTTATTTTACACTCAAACATGACACTGCACAGATAAATATGAGGTCTACACGTAAACGAGCTTTTATCAGTACTTATTGGAAACATACCGGGTAGCCAAGCATCCAAGCAAGAATTCACGATGTGTTCATGTGGGTAAACATTTTCAATCCATACTTTCATACTAATTATAAATAAATGCGACAAGAATTCTGTTAGCTTCAGCTGAACGGATTTCGATGAAATTTTGCACACAGGCAGATCTGGGTTAGGACATCTAATAAATAATAAATTTTATCCCTGTAGATAATGTTTCCAACGTCCACAAGCGCCCCGGGCAACACAAGCTGAAAGACTAAATGCCCTACATTTATTTCAGCCCATTTTTACAAAGCTACATCACATTAACCGATGAGCTAACAATCTGAACGCCTGAATAGGAACACTGTTCTGTTCACTCGAAGTACCTACTCCACGGCATGCAGTTTGTTTCAAGTGCTCCTAGCGTCAGCATGCAACCGGACGATGCTGTCTACAAAATAACAGACATACAGTACATTGTTAACACGACGTCGATTATTTTGTTGACGCTCTTCGTTGGATTGCTGTAGCAGCAGTATTCGTTGTACTTGAGTCTTTATTGTGTCGATACAAAGTGAGACAACTACAATGAAGGACGTTCTATCTGTAAAATCGAAACGTCATTGCCCCAAATTACTTTCAGTGTGTGATCTAGCAATTTTCTTTCATTCGCATGCAACTCACATTGCTGGAGATACCGCATGCTGCTCATCGTTCACTTTAACTTCGCCTTTTAACTTTGACATCGCGACGACCTTACTTACTACATTCAACGCTCTTTAAAACGCTAAATCAATTTCGTGGTTAAACAAGCTCAAAGAGAAGCTGAAAGAGAAGTTTTTCATTAATTAAACAAACAAACGATTCTTTCACAATAGAACCTCAGCAGCTCTGTGGCGCGACACGGTCCGGACTCCGCACGCAATCGAGCCGGGGAAGGGAGGGAGTGGAGCCCCCCACAATGATGCGCACTCCGCATTGTTACCGCTTTCGTTGAGAACAAACACATCGATGTAAGTCGACAAATAATTGAACTGTACCAACCTTCAATTGTTGAAGCTCCACGTATTGTTGGATGCGATTGACAATAGACAGGTTGGTTATTTTTCATTAATATCAGTACCTATGTACTTTTGGTTCATTGTGGTTAATTAACAAAATCCCTACTACCATTATTTTTCCAGAAACTGACTTTGTAGTTGCAATAGCTATTATGCAGATTCCTATTTCTTCTTTTCTCTTATCGGGTTAAATTATATTCGTACGTCATTTATATCAAAGTATGTCAGCTAAATGTAGGACAATTTTGACTACTCCTTGCGTTAATTTATCGAAACACCAAGTAGCATTTTATCAGTCCACTAGCTAGTGGACTCGAAACTAACTAGTGGATCGACACTTATACAAGTAAAACCGCGGGACGCAGCTGCGTCCCACGGTTTTACTCGTCTAAGTTTCGATCCCGTGGCAAAATCAGGATAAAAGTACCTTAACCAAGTGTCCTAACCAAAGTCATGGTCTACCCATGTGCCAAATTTTATCCAAATCCTTTCTGCGGTTTTAGCGTGAAACCGTAACAAACAAATTCACATTTGCATTTATTACATTTGTTAGGACGTTAGGATTAAAGCCTTCCGTGCGTGCGTCAGGCGACATCTTGCTAATGTATTCCATTGCGGAGGTGTGCAACAGGGTCGCGTGACGCGTGTCAACGGGCGCCAGTAATTACATCACGAGGACTCGCCGCGGCATTAACATTATTGAGTGTCTGTTGTGCAAGACAACGATAATGTTCCAAGAATTCCCTTGTAACAAGAGATTCTCTGAAATGCATTTACCTACTTGTGCTTCTTCGTTGTGCACTCCAATCCTTCAGAATTCCTTGATAATAATATATATTCCAATGCTCAGTTTACAGGGTTTTGAATTTTCCGTATAGAATGGTAAACTTAGTTTCTTGTAAATTGCTAAGCTTTCATAGTAGGTACCTTTACCTGCTTGGAGAAACAAACTAGCCTAGAAAACATTAGTATAATACAATCTTGTTCTAAGTATAATGTACTAATACCAAACGATTATTACCTACAAGAGAGATAAAAACTAAAACGTAATATAAAATTCTGTGCTCTGTTCTAGCAAGCAGCTTGTATTTACGTAAATAGCGCAATAGCAACAAAATCGCGGGCGAGTCGCGGCTCGATATTGTAAGTGGAGACACCTGGCACAAGATCTCTACCACCACCGCCCACTACTTGCACCCGCGACGCTGGCTAAGTACGAGGTGCATCGCGCGACACATTGATGGATTACCCGGAAAACTTGATAGCCATGAGTTATGTCATTGATGTACGAGGTTGTTGATGATGCAGGCTACGACATACAAGTAAAAGAAAGAAAGAAAAGAAAGAAAACTTGTTTATTCTGCACAAACAAAACGCACATTAAAAAAAACTAGACAAAATACACACAATACAAAAGTAGCCAAAAGCCTCGTATTCAATACAAAAAAAGTTTGATATTGTTCTTCATAGAATAAATTTAACACTGGTTCATTGGTTGATGTGAAGGCCACGGACTAAATACAATATTCCGTAATTACTGTTGCAACATTGGCAAATGACAACAAAAACAACAAAAACAAAATGCCGATTGCAGAGTTAACTACTTTTGTAATAAATAACCAGAAAAATTAAGCTGTGCGTCACATCTGTGTGTCATAAGTAGCTAATATAAAAACGTCAACGGCAAAAAAAAGTGGTGGCACTCCGGGAGTGCCGGAGAAGAGAAAACTTGAACAAGATCGCCTTGGTAGAAGAAAAATACTTCCGAAACCTTTAAATTAAAAATACTTGCATAGAACATTGATCCGTAACCTAATATAAATAAAGGGTACAATCGCGTTTTCAAATATGGGGGGTCGTCATGGTGTCGCGAAATCAATGTCCCATCTCAAAAATGCCCAACGCGCCTAAAGACGTTTTCACTTCAAAAATACAACTGTATAAAAATCTACCGAACGGATTTTCAAACGGTTTTCACCAATGGACGGTGTGATTCATGAGGAGGGGTTTTAGTGTAAATTCATTAAAGTTTTGTGTAAGTTGGCTGAAATATGACGATTATTGTTGAAGATATCGGAAAAAGTCATGCCGACTGGGAGCTTTACTGGCGTGCGCCGTGTTAACCGTGAAAGATAAATAAAAATTATGATCTACAGGATTGTATATCTTAAAAAGTTCAACCAGGAGTCCGCAATTGCATATGTCTATCTTCTAAGGATGACCCACAATAACCATTTTTATCTTTCAGAATTTGATAAAAAAAAAATGTTATTTCCGAAGCTATTTTGACCGGTTTCATATTAATCCTTATCCAATAAATATGTTATTTAAATTGGGCATTTATTTTAGATTAGAATATGCCATAACATCATATCATTTAAATGAAAAGTTTAAAAGATATCACAGATTCTAAATTACGCGTAACAAAGTAATTATGGTTGACGGCAACGCGGGTGCTGTGGTAGTATTCAATGACCTTTCCGAGGCTATTAGGTATGAAATCCCGTAGTATGTTCCCGTGGGATATTTTTCGACATTTACGCGGGTGAAGCCGTGAGCAAAAGCTAGTTCTATTATAAGACAAAGAGGATTAACTTTTTATAGCAAGACCATTATAATTCTAATTTTAAGCAACTTTTACACCGGTTACGGAATTATAAAATGATGAGGATTTATACCCAAATCCACTTTACGAAACAAACCAGACACGTTTAAACAAACCGAGCATAAATAAAATCTCGTAAATTCTACAGAGCAGATCAAAGAGTTCTCACAAAGCTACGAGCGATTCTGAATGCAACAATAAACACTCATCTGATCGGTACACTTCCATGGACACGTTATATACATATAAAGATGATTTTAAAAATATAACGTTATTTGAACATGATTCCTCAAAGGTAACTAGATATATTAAGGAATTGTATTATTGTCAGGGAAAAAGACTGTGTAACAATTTGTTTTTTCAGTTGAAATTGTCCGTTTATTAAAATCTAATCTACCATTCTTTGTCAGCCGTATGAAAAACCACAGTCAACACAGCAAAACGTAGTATACCTGTTGGGAAACCTACTTGCTAAGATACTTTTTGTTAGGTTTTAAATGTCATTTGTAATGTCGATAAAAAGATATTCGAAGCTTAAATTCTATACTTGTTACTTAAAGCAGAAAGTATATAATCACTACGTTTAACTTAAAGTTTGAATAGTAAACATTGTACAACGTTTACTAAGTTTTTCATTTTGCTTTTTCCACAGTGTTTATTTAGGAACGTGATTCTTCAGATTACAATTACAACACGTTATCAGCACAAAGGCTCTGTATGTTTTATCTACGATTGAATTTAAAAGGAGATCGATGGTAAAATTTTAGATACCTAGTTAACATGTCGTCTGTAGTTTCTGGTATGTCACTAAATGGTATTCCGATACTTTGTAATAGAGAAGGATACACTGTGTGGAAAATGCGAATGTTATTAATCCATGAATGATTGTGGGAAACTGTAAGCGGAGTAGTTATCGAAGGGAAAAAGACGCCTGACAATATACGGAAGGATGATAAGGCTGTTTCTAAAATATGACTTAATATAGATGGTGCTGCTATTTCGATTGTTCGACCAGCTAAGACCGCAAAGGAAGCGTGGGATCCAATGAGGATCAAAGTTTGGGTCGTAAACTGTCGTTGAAACGGAAGTTATACAGGTACTCCTTATCAGATTTTTCTGATTTAGAAGATTACTTAACGGCAATAACTACAACAGCACTAGACCTGGCCGATATTGGCAAAACGTAAGAAGCCAGAGCACAAGAGTCCTAATTGTCCTCTCAAAAAGAAGGAGAAAAAGGCAAAGGCAAGTTGCTCTAGAGATAGTTGTTCTGAAGATAAGGGACTGACTGTTTCTAGTTCAGGGAATATGGATGCATGTGTCACGGAATTGGTTTTGGATGATGTCCCGGAACTGGCTTTGTCTGCACCAAGTGTTCAAATGTCTGAGAATTTGATTATCGACTCTGGTGCGTCTACTCACATGACTCCACATGCTGAATGGTTTAATAGTTACCGATCCTGTGATGGGAAGATAACTATAGCAAATGGTTAAAGTTTGCCGGCTGTAGGTTTAGGAGATGTTGCTATTGACACAAAAACCGATTTCAAGAAGATTTTTAATGTTCATGTCCCTGGCCTAGATTGTAATTTTGCTCTCTGTCAAATAGGCAGTAGAGAAAGGTTTCTCGATTGTTTTTGATACAAATGGCTGTAATTTTTATAATTCTAATGATGTTTCTTTTATAGGTGATCCTGTTTTACATGGTTCTACTTATGGTGGATTGTACACTTTAGACTGTACAGTAAAATCGCAAGGTTTTTCAGCTTATAATGTTCACACTAATTTGTCCCAGTTTCAGCTTTGGCATAAGCGTCTAGGACATCTCTGCCGTATTGGTATGGATCTACTCAAAAAAGGTCTAGCTGTTGGTGTTGAGTATACTGTGGTTGAGAAAGAACCATATGTACCTTGTGCAAAGGGTAAGCAGGCTCGGAAGCCTTTCAAAGGGATAAAGTATAAGAAGAATTAGTCCATACGGACGTTTGTGGTCCCCTGACCACTAAATTTTTTAAAGGTAATAAATATTTTATTATTTTTGTAGATGATTATACACGTTTTATATTCCTTTATTGTATGTCATCTAAGACAGAAGTTCAGAAGTATTTTTGTGCCTTGCAAACACTTGTTGAGAGACAGACTGGCACTAAGATTCGAACCCTTCGGTCCGACAACGGTACTGAGTATGTCAACAAAGAGCTGACAGACTATTTTCAGGCTCAAGGGATTCGACATGAAACGTCTGTACCATACAACCCTCAAAAAAATGGAGTAAGTGAACGTTGCAATCATAGTATTGTGGAGAAGGCCCGTTCCTTGCTCTCCGTCGAAAGCTTTTTGGCAAGACGCTGTTGAGACTAGTGTTTATTTAAAGAATAGGTCACTTCATCGTGCACTTGATGGTAAGACGCCATATGAAATGTGGTGTGGTAGTAAACCCGATTTGTCTCATTTAAGGGTGTTTAGTTCACGTGCCTTCATGCCACAGAACTAAGCTAGACATGAAAACTTCTGAACATATCTTTGTTGGATATTCAGACGATCCAAGGAGTTATTATTTCCGTAGCGCGGAAAACTTTTGGAATAAAATACGATTTTATGTTACAACGCTTATATTATGGAGCACATTTGGATTGACACAAAGAATGACAACAACAATTTTTTTTTTTAAATTCAAAATAAGTACCTAGGTACCTGAAATTACTTTAACAAGTGGCCAGGGTGTTTCTATTAAAAAAAAGGTAAACCAAATAGTTTCAACACCTCCCCGTAATGGAAACATCCTGTACATACAGATATACAAAAAATTATACACCCTAATAAATTAATAACAAACACTATAAACAATAATCACGAACACTTAACAAAACAATGAATACAAAAAACAAAAGCAAGCTAGCTTATGGCCTCGGTTATACCTAAACCTTTAAGACACATGAAATGTCGAAGTTTTGTTAAAGGTTTAGTAAGGACATCGGCTGGCATATTACGTGTGTTAATGTAATTTAAGACAAGGTTTTGTTGATTAAGTGAATCGCGAATAAAATGGTGCCTTATATCGATGTGTTTGGTGCGTGCGTGAAAGGTGTCGTTATGAGATAATTTTAATGAACTTTGATTATCTGTATAAATTTTGATTGGGCGATCCAAAGAAAATATTTCTTTAAAAAACGCCTTGAGGTATATGGCTTCTTTGCACGCTTCACTAAGAGCCATATACTCAGCTTCTGTAGTTGAGAGTGCGACTGTTTTTTGTTTGCGTGACTCCCAACTAATTGGTGCTCCACTCATAATGAAAAAGAAACCTGTGAATGAACGACGATCGATGATATTACTTCCATGGTCTGCATCTACATAACCGATGGGATAGTCTGGCATGACTTTATGATAGTGAAGTTTCAGGTCCTTGGTACCCTTAAGATACCTCAGTACCCGCTTGGCAGCTCTCCAGTGCACCTCCCCGTAATGTGTGTTGAATTGACTTAAAAATGACACTGCATGTGAGATGTCGGGTCTAGTGCCAATGGAAACATACATTAGTGATCCAATGAGCTGCTGGTAAGGTAAATCTGGCTGATCGTCATTAATGTCTCTGTAAGTGAGTTTTTGACCAGGTTCCATGGGTGTGGAAACTGATATGGCATCACTCATTCCAAATTTAGAAATAAGCTTATCTATGTATTTGGTTTGGTCAAGAGTAATGCCGTTTTTGGTATACAAAACTCTCATACCAAGACAGTCTTTTAAGGAACCTAAGTCTTTGACACAGAATTCTTTGCTAATAGCGCTTTTAAACTTTTGTTTCATTTCCTTATCATTAGAAAATATGAAAAAATCGTCCACAAATATGGCGACGATAAGAAGCTTATTTTGGTTTTTATGATAATATACACAATTATCATTTTGTGATTTCATTAAACCAAACTTTGCCATTGCTTCGCAAACTTTTTTATGCCACTGTCTAGGGGATTGTTTTAATCCATACAAAGCTCTCTTTAAAAGACATACTTTGTTTTTGCTGTCCTCTTTTATAAATCCTTCTGGCTGAGTCATATAAATTTCTTCGTCTAAGGTCCCATAAAGGAAGGCAGTTTCAACATCTAAGTGATCGACTTCTAAGTTATGCTGAACAGCGTAAGCTATTAGCAATCTGACAGTTGATAGTCTAGTTACAGGTGAGAAAGTTTCATGATAGTCCACCCCGTAAATCTGGGTGAACCCTTTGGCTACCAATCTGGCTTTATATTTTATTATATTTCCCGATGTATCCCTTTTTATTTTATATACCCATTTACATTTCACAATTTTACGGTCACTTGGTCTGTCCACCAAAATCCAGGTACCGTGCTTAATTAGTGAATCGTATTCGACTTCCATTGACTTAAGCCAGTTGTCTTTATGAACATCTTCCATGGCTTCTTTAAACGTTTCAGGTTCAAAGTTCGTAGAAGTCAAGTTTGCTAGGGTGTCATTGTCGGGATATCTTATTGGTGGACGTCGGTCTCTAAGGGAATATCTCCTTTCGCTTTCAACATTAACATGGGGATGTTTCACAATAGTCTCACTTTCGGAGTCAAAAAACACTTCAGGTGTTTCTATTTCTGAGATTTCTTGTATTTCCGTATTTGGAACTTCAGTTGTTTCAGTTTGTGAAACTTTAGGTATTTCCATGTCTAAACCTGTTTCAGTATCTTGTACTTGAATTATGTCACTTGTCTGTGACTGAGACACATCTTGAGTGTCGCTAGTAGAAGGCTTATCCTCAATGAAGACAACATCTCTCGCGGTCAAAACCACTCGAGGATTTTGGGGATCAATTAAACGAAAGCCTTTACTTTGACTGGAATACCCAACAAATATGTACTTTCGAGTTTTTGACTCTAGTTTTGTACGTTTTTCTACGGGTATAAGTGCATGTGCTTCACAGCCAAAGACACGTAAATGTGAAAGATTAATTTTCTTTCCAGTCCAAATCTCTTCTGGAATTTTATTATTTAACGCTTGAGTAGGTGAATGATTTTTGAGATAAATTGCAGTATTTACTGCTTCTGCCCAGTATGCTTTTGATAAGTTAGCATCTTGAAGCATGGACCTAGCTTTTTCAATAATAGTTCTATTGACTCGCTCAGAAATACCGTTTTGTTGTGGATTATAGGGAACAGAAGTTTGATGCAAAATTCCGTTCTCTTTCAAAAAGGTAGTCATATTGCGATTAATATATTCAGAGCCGCAATCGGACCTAAACTTTTTTATTTTGTGACCCGTTTGATTTTCTACCATACTTTTGAATTCTACAAACTTAGAGAACACTTCACTTTTGTGTTTTAGAAAATATCCAAAAGTTTTGCGAGAAAAATCGTCAGTGAATGTGAGTACATAGAGAGCTTTGCCCCAAGATTGAGTACTCATGGGTCCACAAACATCAGAATGCACTATTTCTAGAACATTTTTTGACCTGCTTGAAGAATTATTGAACGGTTTCTTTGCTAGTTTGCCTTGTAGACAAGGCACACAGATTTTGTTCAGTGTGTCATTATAGTTAATGCCCACAAACTTATTTTTTAAAATACTCATGGCTTTAGTATTAAGGTGACCAAGGCGTCTATGCCATAATAATGCAGACTCTGTGGAAGTAGTTAAAAGAGCTTGCGAATCAGGAACATTAAGTTTATACATGCCATTGAAGTTTGAAGCGGTTGCAATAATAGAACCTGAGACTTTACATCCTTCTTTTTGAAGAATAGTGGCACCTTTTAGGGAAAATAAAACAATAAAGCCTTTTTTAACTAAGTTACTAACTGATAATAAGTTTGCAGCTAGTTGGGGAACATAAAGAACATCTTTAATTGTATTAATATTATTAATGACGACTGTACCTTCACCTTCACATAGAATTTGGTCATTGTTGGCCACAGTGACAGGCTTAATTACAGGGGTTATTTCACGAAAGTATTCCTTTCTGTTACACATATGAGAAGTAGCACCGGAGTCTATGTACCAAGAATCTGAGGAAGAGGAATGAGACACATTAAAACAAGATGAAAGTGTAATGTGTGAAGTGTAATTAGTAGTATTAATACTAGGAGTTTCTTGCTTCTTCTTTAAGATTTTACATTCATTTTTATAGTGTCCAAATCTCTTGCAGTATGTACATTTCTTCGAATGAAAAGACTTTTTCTTAGTCACGGTGCATTGTAATGCTGCATCAGGTACAGTAAGACTTGTAGTCGGTGATGGTCGGCTATCTTCCTTAAGAAGTGCTGAGACTACAGCTTCAGATGTTATCTTCGTGTTAGAGTGCTCCAGGGTCATAACAAGTGGTTTGTAGCTTTCAGGAAGATTTGCTAGTAGAATGATGGCTAAAAACTCATCTTCTATGGCAGCGTTCATGCCGCGCAGTTCCTGCTGAGTAGTCAACATTAAGTTCACGTACTTTTCCATATTTCCTTCATATTTCACAGCTAGTAGCTTTTTCATTAGAGATAGTCTTCTGACAAGACCACAATCTGCATAGGCCTTTTTTAAATTGTTCCAAGTATCGCATGCCGTCTGTACATTTTGAATCACAGGATAAACATTTTCGTGGCATGCTAAACATATTTTAGACCTCGCTCTGGCATCTTTTCTAGCATTTGCTGCTGTTGTAAGATCTGCCGGTTTTGACACTATGTCCCAAAGATCCTGATCTACTAGGTAGCATTCCATTGCGAACGACCAGGTGTGAAAATTTTCTTTTCCACGTAGTTTTGAGAATGTCATTGTGGATTGTATTGGGCTTACCAGGGAAGAATCGCCACTTGCCATTTTTGAATAGGAATATATGTAGAGCGTCCACTTTTTTAAAATCGATTAATTGCCCATAACCTTTTGGAATAAAATACGATTTTATGTTACAACGCTTATATTATGGAGCACATTTGGATTGACACAAAGAATGACAACAACAATTTTTTTTTTTTTAAATTCAAAATAAGTACCTAGGTACCTGAAATTACTTTAACAAGTGGCCAGGGTGTTTCTATTAAAAAAAAAGGTAAACCAAATAGTTTCAACAAAAACCCTCGGAGGTTGATTGAGTCACGGGATATTACGTTCTTTGAGAATAATTTTTCAGGATTGAAGGATAATTCTGATCATCCCGAAGTTGTTGTGAGCCCTAATGTCATTAATCTTTTTTCACAAACTTCTTCAGATACCACATTGCTACAAGAGATTTCTGTCTCATCGGTTTCTACTTCTTCACCTATTTCAGAAGATGTAGACATGGAGGTAGATAAAGTTGACGTTTTTGTGGACGCGACTGATGCACCTGGAGGTTTTGGTTGCATCAAATTTTATTGAAAATTGGCTTTGCACGAACATCTGCGGATTCGTGTGTTTACTTGAAAAAGTTTGGTAATGAAACCATAATATTTGCAGTCTATGTTGATGATCTAATTGTCTTTTACAAAGAAAAAAGTTCGTTTGATGCTGTCAAAAATGACTTGGAAATATTTTTCTCGCTAAAAGATTTGGGTGCATTATCGTATTGTTTAGGCTTAAATATTAACCGTGTTGACGATAAAATTGTGGTCAGTCAGTAGACCGCTCCAACACTGCCTGTATATAACAGGCAGTGTTGGAGCGGTTTGATATGCGAGATTATAAGGAGATGTCTAACCTTTGGAGAATAACAAGATGGAGAAAGGTAAGCCAACATCTCTTGGGGAATATCCTTACCAAAACATGATAGGATGTCTCATGTACCTAGCTGTGAATACGAGACCCGATATAGCTTATGCCACAAGCTATTTAAGCCAGTTTAATAACTGTTATGATAAGAGGCATTGGTTGGCAGCTAAAAGGGTGTTACAGTATTTGAAAGGTACTATGGATTTCTGTATTACTTACAGGAAAGTCGGTAGACGCCTGTGTGGATACACGGATGCTGACTGGGCGAACTGTGTACATGACCGTCGATCATACACTGGTTACTACTGGTTACGGTAGCAGGTGGACCTATTAGCTGGGAGTGTAAGAAGCAGCCGACGGTAGCCTTATCGTCTACAGAAGCTGAGTATATGTCCTTGACCAGTGCTGTAAAGGAGGCTATTTTCCTCAGACGGTTAGTGTGTGACATTACTGCTTTTGCTGATAGGCTGTTGTTATACAACGATAGTCAAAGTGCCCAGAAACTTGTGCTCAATCCAATCCACCACAATAGAACCAAACACATTGATAAGAGATATCATTTTATTCGTGAAAAGGTTACTGAGAGTCTTATAGATATAAGTTTATACCTACGGATAAAATAACAGCCGATGTTTTAACCAAGCCCATTATTAATATGGGTTTAGTGATAAATAGGTAGAATAATTTTCTATTTATTTATTTTTCGTCGGTGTAAGTTTTGTATTTGTTTAGTCTGGTACTAATATATTATTCTTTTCTATTGTGTTTAGCATCACTATTTTATCTGTTTATTTCCATTAAGGGCGAATGTTGTAAAACCTACTTGCTAAGATACTTTTTGTAGGTTTTAAATGTCATTTGTGATGTCGATAAAAATATATTTGAAGCTTAAATTCTGTACTCGTTACTTGAAGTTTGAATAGTAACCATGGTACAACGTTTACTAAGTTTTTCATTTTGCTATTTCCACAGTATTTATTTAGGAACGTGATTCTTCAGATTACAATTACAACAGTACCAATCTGCTAAACATATATTTCCCTGAGTGAATGATATTTTAAATATTGAACGCTCAACGCAAATTCACTTATATACCCACATTCTTCAAAGAAACCCCTAAGAAGCCCCCAAAGGCGCGCTAAATTCCGTGCCGTTTGTGTATGTGTGTGTGGTTTTCGCGACAAAATATAGGAAGAAAGGTATCAATTTGTTTATAATCTATCGTCAGTTGTCGATCAGGTACGCGCGTGATATCGTTGTAACAAATGCGTGTGACATGTTAGGCGCGCCTCGCCGGAGCCCGGAGCGAACTGAACTGCTATTATGTCGTATATCATACGCGGTAACCATCGGGACGAACGAATGTTACATAAGGGGTAGCAGATTCTGATAGAGTTCAAGCCAAGACATTTTTTGGTATGTGTAAAATGCTTTTAGATTGTGGCACAAAGCGACGCAAGGCCAACAGAAATCTCTCAACGATTAGATTAATTAATTTTGTCACATTTGACGCTGGAGGAATTTAAAAAAGCGAGACGTGTCCTGGGACGCCTGGACGCTCCAAAAATATTTTTAAATAGTTATTCTTGCTCTGGTTTTAATTTTTCACTCTAGTAATAAGTCGCCCGTCCTTGTAACCCATGTGTCGCCACACCTGACCTAGGTACCTAATATAATGGTTGCAGCATAGTTAAGACAAGGCGTGTCGCGAGCACAGCGGTGCAGCGTTGCTTACAACGTCGCCAGAGCTTAAAACGCGTCATGCAGGTGCTGCAGAGTTGTTTGTTACAAGATTTACATGTCGGGGTCAAAAAGCCAAATAAGGTTCAAGTAAGGTTAGGTAAATCAGGATTTACCTACTAAATGTCTGATTAGGGTTATTTGTAACTTTATTTCACTAGCGTAACACCAGAGATTTTAATACAAGCAAGTATCCTTGTACGGTGAACGTACATGGGTTTTAAAATATATTCATTACAATAAGTTAGCCAGTAGGTTCGCGTATTTGCACTTTGAACGCAACCTACATTTGGCAGTGCATTGACACTGCATATTGCATTGTTCTATGCATTTTATGTATATTACATTTTTAGTGTTCAATTAGACGTGGTTTGAGTCGGACAACTTGCATTTTCATTTAGATTCATCCCGTTGAGCATTCACTGACATTTTCTGCATTTAAGTTTAACATTTACATCTACAGTGACATTACTTATGTTAGGGAAGCATCCTACATAGTTTTTTTGGTCCTTCGTAACTATTGCAAGTACTATACAGTCCGATACGTCGGTCGATAAGACGCCGCGCGGGATCTGTGTCGTGTCGTGTCATACCGTGTCACGTGTGTTGCCGTGCAAGAGTATTCGGGGAGGTAGCAGCGGTCCAGGTTCCAGAGCGTCACATTGCATTGCATTTGCATACAGGGAGAGTTCCTGAATTTCAAGTAAGATCGTTCATTATTTATCTTACGACTTTACAATGGAGGATTTAATCGTGCGTCAAGCGGATATCCTCGA
This sequence comes from Omphaloscelis lunosa, assembly GCA_916610215.1. Classification (NCBI taxonomy): domain Eukaryota; kingdom Metazoa; phylum Arthropoda; class Insecta; order Lepidoptera; family Noctuidae; genus Omphaloscelis; species Omphaloscelis lunosa. The sequence goes on from OU744250.1 coordinate 22,768,686, forward strand.
GGAGGTGAAGAGAATCCATTCTAATTTTAAGAAGGATTCAGCGAGCAGGAAGACCACCGATTACATTTGAAAAAGGCTTGAAAGGTTAGATGTACTATGGGCGGAATGTGAAGAGAAGAACCGGGAGCTGAGTGCAGTAGCGGAGAAAGATCATCAATATTTCACCGGTAACATTTTCGAGGTCATTAAAGGCTGGTACCATGGAACGCGTCAGGAGATTGCAGCGTTCGAGATGAAGACTCTTGCTGGACCCAGTAACGCCGGCCATAGTAAGCTAAACATTGAGTTCGACAAAACCCTGTTCGAGACATCTGTAGGAGCAGAGGACAAGCTACTCGAGTTACAACAGTTGCTACAAGCTAACTTCCGTACATTCACTAGGTTAGTAAATCGAAGCCTAGACAAGGTTAAGGAGAAATGGGAAATTGAGGATATGCTTAAGACTAGTTTCGGTGGACTGCGATTGACAAATTACATTTACAAATTGATGGCATATTAGAGGGGAATTCACAGGATTATTATGACGAGTTCTGTCGTTACGAAGATGCATTTACGAATATGAAACGGGCGCTGAACACGAAATTAAACGCTTCTGTACATCAACAGCAAACATTGCCTAAAATTTACATACCTATCTTTAACGGCAACTATACCTTATGGCCTACTTTTATGGATCTCTACGTAGAAGCGATTCATAATAATCCAGCGATTGGAAAAACTCAGAAAATGCAGCATTTAAAGAGTAGACTTCGCGGTGAAGCGGAAAAGCTCGTGCAGCATTTACACATAGCACCCGAAAATTATGACAATTATGAAATTTTCAACCATAGATATAATAATAAATTTCTGTTATTCACCAGAAATTGCCAGGTATTTATGCGTCAATCTAATTGCAAAAACAATCTGCGTTCGAACTCAAGCGATTATATGACACTACCAACGAAACAATAAACGCGATACACAACTTGGACATTGATACAAGCTCATGGGACCCGATTATAGTTTACGTGTTGTGTGAAAAATTAGACTCCGAAACGTATTCGGAATACATGCAGTCCAGGTTCGATCCGCGCGAGATACCAACATACAATCATTTCATGGATTTCGTCGAAAATAAGTTTATGGCATTAGAACCATTGCACAGGAAAAGGCCAGAAAACGGCGATAAACCTGCATCAAAACCAACCCAATAAAAGTTCAGCAAACTCTCTCGCAACTTCCATGCGTCAAACGCTGGACAATTCAGCAAGATTGTTTGTCCATTGTGCAATATAAATCATGCATTATTTCAATGTACTAAATTCGCTGACATGCTGAGTCCGGAAAAAATGGCATTTATAGAAAACAATAAAATATGTAAAAATTGCGTATATGTGCATACTAAGGGTTACTGTGCATCACAGAAAAGATGCAGAGATTGCAACGAACAACATAACACACTTCTTCACAGCGATATTGCAAAGTCAGTGCAAACGCCCTCAGCAACACAAACAGCATCTAAACCGTCGTCATCAACTTCAACTAGGTCAAATAAATATCTACAAAACAACTTCGCATCAAATAATGATGATGAAATATTATTACCAACAGCATTATTGCAAGTAGCCACAGCTGGATGAGACTACATTACACTAAGGGCTCTAGTTGACCAAGGCTCACAAATTACGTTGATAACGGAGAATGCAGCACAAAGATTGGGCATAAAGCGTCAACAGCTGAGTGCAAACATAAGCGGCATCGGTACTTTATCCAACAGGAGTAAAGGAAAGGTCCGTCTATCCTGCAAGTCCTTATACCGACTTCCAGTTTACAACGGAAGCGTTAATCATGACACGGGTAGTAAACAATCTGCCTAACGTTATATTTGCAAAGAAACCTTGGGCTCATGTAACAGACATCACACTAGCCGACCCCATTGACATTATTATTAGGATGGAGGTTATACAAGTACGTCTTTACTGCAGATTGTGAGAAGATGTACCGCATGATCCTTGTCCATGAAGAAGACCAACATTTGCAAAAGATCCTGTGAAGGGAAAACCAAGGTCCTTTAAAGGAGTTCCAGTTGTGCACAGTGACGTATGGCACCAAGGCAGCACCATTTCTAGCTCTTCGAACGCTGAAACAGCTTGCAGACGATGATGCACAGAAATATCCGTTAGCAGCAGATATCATTGCTAACGAAATGTATGTTGATGACGTCCTAAGTGGCAGCAACTCCATCGAACGAGCACAAGAAATTCAAAAGCAACTCATCGACATGCTGAGTGGAGCTAGCCTTACACTACGGAAGTGGTCAAGCAACGACCAGACCTTGATCAAAAGCTTATCTTCTTCAGATTTAAACCAAACGACAATGCATTTTACAAACGATGGAATGACAAAAGCCCTGGGGGTCCAGTGGAATCCTACAACTGACACATTTTCATTTACAAACAAAATACAATTTGACAATAAAAACCAATTGACAAAAAGAAAGCTACTATCGGAAATCTCGAAAATTTTCGATCCACTGGGCTGGATGACACCTTTGACAGTAAAAGCAAAACTGCTGTTCCAAAGCGTCTGGCTATCGGGATGCGAGTGGGATGACACCTTACCTGACATCGTGCAAGAAAAATGGAAGCAGTTTACTAGCGATTTACAGAATATAACCGAATACCAAATACCAAGGTGGCTGGGAGATATTACGAAACTATTCCAAGTACATGGGTTCTGCGATGCGTCCAAAAAGGCCTACGCATGCGCTATATACCTGCTGAAAACAAATGACAAAAACGAGCCTGCGACTAGACTTATCGCTGCAAAATCGAGGTTATCGCCAATCAACAAAAAATTGACCCTACCGCGACTCGAATTATGTGGAGCGCTACTACTTTCACGGCTCATGAAAAAGGTCCTGACAGCCTTTAAATGGGACAATGTACACAAAAACATATATGCCTGGACGGACTCTATGATTGTATTAGGCTGGCTGCATGGGGACGTCACAAAATGGAAGTCGTTCGTCAGCAACAGAGTACAGCAAGTGCATGACGTAATTCCAAAACAGCACTGGAGTTATGTCAAGTCCGAGGAAAATGCTGCAGATTGTGCATCACGCGGAATCAGTTGTTCCCAACTATTGCAACATTCTTTGTGGTGGCAAGGTCCTTACTGGATGAAAAATTACAATGAAGATACTTTTGACAAAATTAAAATTACACCGACAACATGCGAATCAAAACAAAAACAAATGCAAACGTATGTTGTGAAATGTGAACCGTCTTCAATAGTAATTGAGTTATTAGACAGACACAGCGATTTGACTCGTATTACAAGGGTCATTGCTTGGATGAAACGTTTCATAAACAGCTGTTCGAACACCGACACTCATCGTACTACTACTTATTTGACATCTACAGAACTACAAAGTGCTGAAAACCTAATAATGAAACATATTCAGTTGCACGCCTTCAATGACGACATTATGAGACTGAAGTAAAACAGAGGTTTGAGCACAAAAAGTAACCTCTTGAGTTTAAATCCATTCCTTGACAAACATGACATTCTGCGAGTAGGTGGAAGGTTACGTAACTCAAACTTACCCGAGGACACTAAACATCCAATTCTACTACCACATGGCGATAAACTGACAGAGATAAACAATACAGATTATGGCTGATCTACCAGAGCCGAGAGTGACAGTATCTTAAGGCAAGTAAAGGCCGAGGCGTCAGACCATTGCTGGCGTACGTTGCAGTATTTGTTTGTCTAGCAACAAAAGCCATTCATCTAGAACTGGTATCAGAACTATCCAGTACAGCATTCCTATCGGCTTTCAAGCGCTTCTGCGTACATCGAGGGACGCCACGGGACATGTACAGTGACAACGGCACGAATTTTGTGGGTGCAAATCGGATCCTACTGCAAAAATACAAATGCATTGTAGAAAACATTGACAACTTCTTCTTAGGCAAACTATCAGAGATGGGAGTTCAATGGCACTTCAATGCCCCGGTCTGGCCAAGCGCAGGCGGACTGTGGGAAGCCGCTGTGAAGAGCATGAAATATCATCTCAAACGGGTCATTGAAATGAAATGAAATGAAATGAAATGAAATGAAATGAAATTGTTTATTCTGTAAATAGGATATCAGAATCACTTTTACACGTCATATTAAAAAAAATAAAAATAAGCTAGTTGAGTTCGGCGTTTCCTATCTGACTACTCTGAGAAGAAAGGCCGAAACAAACTCAGAGGTCACAGTCTCTTTTAAAGTCCAGACATAATCTTGGTCAGGCCATATGAGGACCATGTAGATTAGTGTCTGAAATGGTCTTTTGAGGAAAGAACCACACAGATTTGAGTGAACCTGTCCAGTCAGTGCAAGCATTTGTCAGTAATCGTGGAGCTCAACTCAGAACTTAAGGAGCTCAACTCGACGAACAATACCAAAGAAAGGACATTTGGGTAGGCCGCATAAACTACTCAAACTGCCAGACCACAATTAAAACTAACTGAAAAATGAAAATAATAATGATATCCACATAGTCCTCACATTCACAATAATTAAATAAAATAATATAATACTTTACAAAGTAATCATGTCATTTTGAATATAATTTTCAACAATGTCAATGTGTATATAAAACTGGTATATTTTCATGATTTTACAAAATAATTAAAATGTTAAGTTTTATCACAAGGCTTAGCAGAGCGAGCAGTTCAATCCCATGCTTTTTTATCTTCTAAATAATCTGAAATTTTATAATACCCTTTTTTACAAAGTTTAGTTTTAATACAGATTTTAAATCTATTAATGGGTAAGTTTCGAATGTCAATGGGAAGTTTGTTGTAAAAGCGTATACATTGACCCATGAACGAGTTGCCTACTTTGTGGAGACGTGTGCGATGCACAGCAAGATTGTGTTTATTCCTGGTATTTAAACTATGAATATCGGACATTTTCTTAAAATTTGATATATTTTTGTGTACATACAATAGGTTTTCAAAAATATATTGTGAGGCTACAGTCAGAATATTTATTTCTTTGAATTTTTCTCTAAGGGAATCTCTTGGACCTAGGTTGTATATGGCTCGAACAGCCCTTTTCTGTAGAACAAAGATAGTATCAATGTCCGCACAGGTTCCCCAGAGAAGAATCCCATATGACATAAGACTATGAAAATAACTAAAATAAACAATTCTGGCTGTATCCACATCAGTTATCTGTCTAATTTTTTTAACAGCATAGGCGGCCGAACTTAGTCTTCCTGACAATTTTTCTATGTGTGGGCCCCATTGTAATTTACTGTCAATAGTGATTCCAAGAAAAACTGTCGAATCAACAGGGTCCAACTCTGTTCCATTTACTTGAACATTGGTAGATAGCTGCCTGACATTTGGCATTGAAAATTTAATGAGTTTAGTCTTTTTTTCGTTCAGTAGAAGATTATTTACATTAAACCAATGCACTACTTTAGAGAGTGCATCGTTAACTTGTTCAAAGTTGACTAACTGACGTTTGATTTTAAAAATGAGCGAAGTGTCATCTGCGAATAATACTATCTTGTGATTATCCCTTATGTGATAAGGTAAATCATTTACATAAATTAGAAATAAGAAAGGCCCAAGAATTGAACCCTGCGGAACGCCCATGGTGACCGCAGATCCTGCAGATTTCTTGCCATTAACATCGACCCTCTGGATTCTGTTGTTCAGATAAGAAGTCAGAAGGTCAAGAGCCTTGTCCCTCATACCATAGTGGTACAGTTTCCTGGTGAGTGTATCATGATGTACGCAATCGAAAGCCTTAGACAAGTCGCAGAAAATGCCAAGAGCATCTTGCGACTCCTCCCAGGCCTCGAATATGCTCTTCAGTAATTCCACGCCCGCGTCTGTAGTTGAACGACCCTTTGTAAAACCAAACTGTTTCAGATGAAGTAGATTATATGCATTGAAATGTCCTAACATTTGTTTTAAAATTAATTTTTCAAAGATTTTGCTCAAAGTAGGTAATATTGAAATAGGGCGAAAATTTGTGGGATCAGTTGTGCTGCCAGATTTGAACAATGGAATCACTTTGCTAAGTTTCATCAGATCAGGAAATACACCAGATGCAATGCAAGAGTTAAAAACGACTGCTAAAAAGGGTGAAATTACATCAATTATTGAGGACACGGTATGTACTGATAATCCCCAAAGGTCAGCAGTTTTTTTTACATCAAGATTTTTATAAGATTCTATAATGTCTTTAGCAGTAATAACTGTGAATTCAAAAAGTTTGTCACATTCTGGTACACATTCTTTAAGTATTGAGTAAGCAGAAGTAGAGGACGACGATGACAGAGTTTTGGTTGTTAAAATAGGAATATTAGTAAAAAAATTTTCAAACTCAGTTGCCACCTCCACGTCTGCCTTAATATCTACATCATTAATTTTTAGATGGAAGTCACGATTCCGTACTGTCGTTCTTCCCGTTTCTGAATTAATAATATTCCAAGTTGTTTTAATTTTATTTCCAGAAGATTTTATTTTATTTTTAATGTGTATGGCTTTTGCTGAGGAACAGGCTCTTTTAAAAATTTTTGAATATTTCTTAACAAATTCTTTAAAAGTTTCATCATAGTTATATGTTTTTTCATGATACAATTCAAATAACCTCTGCCTACTTTTGTAAATACCTGGTGTTGCCCAATCACTGAATATAATGCGGTCACAAACAGGCAATGTTTTTGAGGTAAAAACCTTCCTAAACTCACTATTGATGAGGTTAAATAGTAAAGTGTAAGCTTGATCCGGGTCATTTTGATAAGGCAAACCGGGTAGTTTTTCCATTAAATTATTCTTAAATTGGCCTAAGCGACATTTATTTACAGGAATAAAACTCACAAGTTTTCTTTGTGCTCTGACTGTTTTCTGAGGGAAAGTGACTAACTGGCCACAGTGATCAGAGTCTAACTCATTTATAATTAAATGGCTGGAAGGTTTTAAGTTTGTAAAAATATTGTCAATACAGGTAGCACTAGTGGCAGTTATTCTAGTCGGCTCAAAGAATATATTGTACAAATTACATGACTTTAATAAAGTTATAAATTTATTTACTACAGCAGATTTTTCCAGTATATTAATGTTGAAATCTCCACAGACTACAACTGTTTTATTACTGTTACAAGTCTTTAATAATACTTCTTCCATATATTTCTCAAAAATATCATATGAAGCACATGGGGGCCTGTACACGCTCATTACAATGAACTGCTCAAGCTCAATGCAAGCTATTTCAATAACTCGCTCAACAGAGAGGCTCACAATATCCTTACGTTCTTTAAATTTCAAATTGTTACGAACAATTATTAAAGAGCCACCACGTATCATATTAACTCTGCTGAATGAGCTGGCAACCTGGTGGTTGTTAAAGCTGAACATGAACTGGTGGACTTTCAACCAATGTTCAGTTACACATAGGATATCAATATAACTACAGTTCATGAACAGCTCCAATTCTAATTCCTTACCTATCACACCCTGTATATTTTGATGAACAATTTTTAGAGTATTATTATTATTACATTGATTAAGATTACTGCAATTCGATGGGTGAGATATCAAAGAACTTTTTGTAACATTTTGATGATTTAAACCAGTATTTAAATTTTCTTCATTTATTAAGCAAGAGGTTTTGTCTATTGTCCTAATTTCTATTGGAGACCAACGTCTGACATACGAAGAATTTACCACTCTGCTATGTCAGATAGAAGCTTGCTTGAACTCATGACCACTATGCACCATTTCAGAGAACGCCGAAGAGATAAACTGTTTAACTCCAGGACATTTCTTAACCGGCACATCACTCATGACAATTCCAGAACCCGAAATAGACAATACTTAACGTTTAAACACGAGATGGCAAATTGTACAACAACTTACACACTTCTTTTATGGGGTACTGTGTAAAATGTTATAATAAAATACCACTCGATATTCTTCAACGACATGAGAAGAAATTTAAAACATGCATTAAACGCACACTATGTAGACAAGCATATTATAAGTTAGATGATTATATCGTAGATAAAAATGCTTGGCTTAATGCTGGTCCTGCTCCACAGCCGCTTGGGCTCACTAGTTAAAATTTTAATATTTGGAAGAGTTGCTTCCCCTTTTTAAAAAAAATATATTTTGACATTAGGAACTTAATGTTCATTTTTGTTTTACCAACTTAATTGTTGAATGCTCCAATTAAGTAATGATTTTCTTTCTTTTTGGTGGTTAAATTCTTTTATTTTTTTAGATACATTGCAAACTATAGTTTTGTATAATTTAGAAGCATTTTTATTTTTGTAAATGTGAGACCATGGAGCCGTTTATTAACTTATTAAGATGTATGTTGACTTGAAATAGCATGGCAGTTGAGAATATGTCATGCTCACTTAAATGTCTCGCTGATGGTGGCGAGTGTGTTGGATCATTCGGTTCCCTACAAAATGGTTGAGCTGGATGGTGCTGATCAACGCGTCATGTTCGTGAACGGGCGCCGTCAGTTGAAACTGGTCATCTCTTATCTGCCAGGGCTTATTTTTAATCTTATATTTGCAATTGCTTTTGATTATTTTTTGTACATTGTTCTCACATATAGAAGCAACAAGAATGATGTACCCAGGATTTTGTAATATCAATATTTAAAAGACTGTCCTTGGAGTTTCTTGCCCGTTCTTCTCCATAGAGATCTACGTTTTGGAATGGGCAATTAGCTTCAACTTTCTGACTAACTGACCGACTCTTTGACAATTCAAAAGTGCCTGTAAATGGTTTAATTGAAATAAATGCTTTGAGTTTGAGCTTAGCAAGGATTTCTGGAAGAAATGGTCGCAAGAGTACCTCCAACAACTACAACCAAGACTAAAGTGGAAACGACAGAATACTGGCATAAAGAAAAATGACATTGTATGCATTAAAGATGAAAAGTTACCTGCAGGAAAATGGGCACTGGGTCGTGTAGCGGATTTACACCCTGAAAAGGACGGCCACACTAGAGTTGTGACATTACAAACTGCAAAAGGCGAAACTAAACGACCTATTACAAAATTGGTCCCACTAGTGGAGGCTGAAGAAAAAAAAACAGAAACGGGAAAAATAAACTACCCAAAAACAGGCAAAACCGAGCTAAAAGGCTTAGCTGGAACAGTATGGTATGTTATATGCTGATGCTAGTTATGATATTGATAACACCTACTGTCCAGCAAGATATGAAACTTACTCAACTGACAAAAAATCAAACACTTTACTTTGACAAGATTGCAGACCTATAAGAAATTAGAGATGAATGGAAACTGGTATTCTATTACAATATGACAAATTATTGGCGCAATGTGGACACTTTGCAAGAATTCGTATCTTACATAAAGCAAGCTCGTTGCGAAGAGTGGATGATGCAATTTCATGTTTTGATAAACCAACTTGAACAAAGCACGAGTGAAGTAAATTATTACAACGAATTACTGAGGTCCCAGCGGATAATTCAACACAGGTTCAAGAGAGAATTAATGGACGGAGTAGGACATGTCGATGGCCCCACCGAATAAACGTGTAAGAGAAAAATGACAACTTTTCAGCAAAAAATAAAAACGTTTAAACTTCAATAATACTCATTTCATTGTAAATAGGTATAAATAATGTATTATCGAATTATAGGTAAAAAAATAAACTATAGACTTGTATATTTACTTTTTTTTATACATCAACGAGTTTCAAGAAATTCTTGAAAAACTATTTAATTTTTTTACTCTTGTGAAATTTGCATGAATAGCTACAGTAATATATGATAACACGTTTATTCGTGTAACGATACACAACGAATAAAACGCACTGTAATGTTACACTTTTATTCTCCGTAAATCAAGTTTATTTTGGAACCCAGCTATAAGTTTTTACACGCTTGTTTACAGTACATTGTTCTGCTATTATATGATTGGAAAGATCGTATGCATTTATATTAGTGTTAATAAGATCAGTTTTCATGTATTGTCAAAGGGCATCCAACCTTGAGGCTCTTCAACCTGAGGCAACGGAGGACCCGTCCCAGTCTAGAGAGCCTCAGGACTGTATCCCTGATCAAGATACACCAAATGTTATACAGGCTTTATCTCAAGTAACACAGACAGATACTTGTTCTCTCCCTTATTCTAGTAAAGATTGTTATTGTTCTATTATGTTTTCAGATAGTTTAGGGAGAGGGTTAGGTAAATTATTAAGTAACAACCTGAGTCAAACTTCAGTTAATTATTGTATACCAGGGAAATCCTATCAGGAGATAATTTCATCAATAATAGGGAATAAATATGAACCGAAAGCCATTATTTCTGTATTTGTAGGCAATAGTACAAATGTAAAAAAAGATGACATCACTGACAGTGTCACTGAAATCTTGAAGATTAATTGTCAGAAAATAATATTGTGTGCTTTTCCATACTTTGAGCACTTGTCAAGTAGGCAAAATCATAATATACATATGTTAAATAACCACATGCATTTATTAGTTAATCACTATAGTGAAAAGCTTATATTTTTTGACAACAACACTTTTGTTGAGAAATTAAAATCGACTAGGGATACTCCGTATCTGCCTATTAGTTTTAGACGTCAAATAGCATCGCTATTAGCTTTTAATATAAACTCAGACATAAGTAGTATGTCGAAGTATTTTGTAAATAGCACCACAAAAATTAGTAATAATACTAATATTAAGGTGGTTAGTAATATTTTAAACTAGTCAGTAAGACAACAAAAGGTACCAGTAACAATTTTTTTGATCTCACCATCAACAAGGTATCTTCTAGCAATCAATTAGTTAATTGTAAAAAAGGGGCTAAGCAGAATTCCTTGAAATTATTTCATCAAAATATTCAAGGTTTTTCTTCCAAACAATTAGAAATTGAATTGTTTTTAGAAAAAACAATGTTTGATATTATTTGTATAACTGAACACTGGTTGAAAGATTATGAAATGTTAATTAATTTTGAGAATTATAGTGTGGGCAGTTGTTTTAACCGAAAATCCATGCTACGTGGAGGTTCATTAATCATAATTAAAAATTGTATAAAATCTAAGAATCGTAATGACATAGTTGAACTATCGGTGGATCATAGCATTGAACTGTCCTGTGTTGAGCTAGATAAGCATTTTATAGTGTGCGTATACAGACCGCCAAATTATCAAAACTACTCTATATTTGAATCAGTAATGGAAGATGTTTTGGCAAAACTTACAACTGGTAATAAATCAGTAATTATTTGTGGTGACTTTAATATTAATATTTTGGAAAATAATTCAAATAGCAGTAGATTATTAAGCCTCTTCAAATCATTTAATCTGTCAAATGTGTTTTTAGAACCAACGCGAATAACTTCGACTACTGCTACATGTATTGATAATGTCTTTTGTTGCTGCGACTATTTAGATAAAGCCATTGTTAATTATCTCCCTTCTGATCACAGCGGTCAAACCGTTATTTTTGAATCAAACACACCAATACTAAAAGTGCAGATACAAACTAGACCAATAACAACAGGTAATTTAAATAAGTTTAATAGCACTTTAATCAGCAAGTTATGTGATCAGGGTCTAAATATGTCCAATGGCAATATTTTGTATGAACAATTCTTTTCATTAGTGCAATCAGAGTTTAATAAGTCTTTTAAGAAAAAAACTAAAACTATTTGCCCTAAGTTTTTATTCAGTGACTGGGCAACTAAAGGTATCAGGAAAAGTAGGGAAACATTATTTGAACTGTATGGCCTTAAGCCGTATATTCAGACGGAAACTTTTAGTAAGTATGTTGCTACTTACTCTAAAACGTTTAAAAATATCTGCAAAGCAGCTAAAGCTTCTTTCATTAGCAACAAGATTAAATCAGCAGATAATAAAATAAAGACAGTTTGGAAAATTATTAACAATGAAACAAACAAGAACAAAAGACATAATACAGATTACACACTAGACACTTCCCGCGGTCTCATTAGCGATAACATCGATGTTGCTCAGGAATTTGCAACTTTCTTTACCAATATTCCAATTAAAACTACTGAAACTTTAAATTCCTCCCCTTCACTTGCTATTGATTTATTAAAAGCAAATGTTTCAGCCTGTCCTGTGGAATTTAAATTTAAACATATAAACCCTGTGGTCGTCGTAAAGGCTTTTAAGCAACTAAAGATTAAAATGACCGAAGATCTGTGGGGCATGTCTACTAAAGTTTGTCAATCAATTATTGAGACAATTGCACCCTATTTAGCTTTAATATTTAATTTATGTGTAGATCAAGGGATATTCCCGGATTTAATGAAATACAGTAAAGTTATTCCACTTTTCAAATCCGGGGACAGCAAAAACACAAATAATTATAGACCCGTATCGGTTTTGCCGGTTTTCAGCAAGGTCTTTGAAAAAGTAATGTTAAATCAAATGCTCAATCATTTTAATCGTAATAACATCCTACACGATCAACAGTATGGTTTCACCAAAGGACGTTGCACAACCGACGCCGGTGTCACTTTATTAAAACACATATTTAATGCATGGGAAGAGGCACGAGATGCAATAGGCATCTTTTGCGACCTACCCAAGGCATTTGATTGCGTAGGTCATGAAACGCTGCTCTTGAAACTTGAACATTACGGACTAGATAAACTTGCGCTGAGCTTAGTAAAATCATACTTGAATGATAGACTGCAGCAAGTTCAAATAAACGGTGTAAATTCATTGGGTTTAAAAGTCAAAATGGGTGTTCCACAGGGCTCGATATTGGGTCCATTCCTATTTTTAGTATACATAAATGATTTACCTAATTTACTGAAAACCCGACCACAAATGGTGTTATTTGCTGATGACACATCACTGATTTTTAAAGTAAACAGACATGCACAGGAGCTTGACGACGTAAATAACGCTATGCTTAAGGTCCATAATTGGTTTACTGTAAATAATTTGGTATTAAATGAGAAGAAAACTAAATGCATAAGATTCGCGTTACCGAATGTTAGAAGTAGTGAATGTCACGTTGTATTGAATAAGGAGACACTAGAATTCGTCGAAAAGACTGTTTTCCTGGGGATAACGCTTGACTCTAAACTACAGTGGGGTCCTCACTTAACATCACTTGCAGGGCGGCTAAGTTCAGCCGCTTACGCTGTTTGGAAAATCCGCCAACTAACAGACGTAGATTCTGCGAGACTGGTCTATTTTAGTTACTTTCATAGCATCATGTCTTACGGTATTTTGCTGTGGGGACGGGCTGCAGATATTAATTCTATCTTTATTCTGCAAAAGAGGGCCGTCAGAGCCATCTACAACCTCCGCAGACGCGAGTCTCTAAGGGAACTGTTTAAGAAAATCAACATCATGACGGTACCTTGTCAGTATATATATGAGAACATTATGTATGTTCGAAAAAATCTCCATCTTTTTAGTAAGATAAGTGACAGGCATAATTTTAACACTAGAAATAGGAACAAATTAGATCAACCACGTTTTAGATTGTCTAAAGTACACACTTCTTTTATGGGGTACTGTGTAAAATGTTATAATAAAATACCACTCGATATTCTTCAACTAAATGAGAAGAAATTTAAAACATGCATTAAACGCACACTATGTAGACAAGCATATTATAAGTTAGATGATTATATCGTAGATAATTTGGGAAATAGGTTTAATTGAAATAAATGCTTTGAGTTTTGAGTTTTTTGAGTTTTATGTAATACATCTTTGTTAATGCATGGTATAATAATATAAATAATTTTGTAAAAGGATGAAATAAAATAAAGATGTATATATAATTAAAAAATATAATTATGTATTTATCTAGGTGAACACAAAGTACTAGTCTTCTTGATTAAAAATAAATTAACGAATTGTAATATTTGAAACACTAATCCTCCTCCTCACTGTCATTGGACACCGAGATGGAATTTTCCAATGGCAGTAGATTTTTATAAAAACTTTGATAATGGTTTGGTATTGCTCCTGAATCACACAGACTTATCAAGTCCTTAAATAACGGAAGTGGTATAGGTAACATTCCAGTGTACGCTAGTTTTAAGCTTTCAGCATCTTCTGAAGGTTCTCCACGCCGCCTTCTTGAGTTAGTCCTTGTCATGATTTGCACCTCTCGTAATTCGTCTTCCAAACTATACTTGAAGTAAATTGTATGAGGATGATCATGAGAGAAGTTTACTTCTTTTATTTTACTCCAGTAAATTTTATCGCCGTTTGTGTCCTTTAACCAATTCTTCCCCTTTATTAACTCTTTAAAATCCACAAAATCATTTTGTGTCATTTGTTTTACTTGGTACTTGTGCCCAGTAACTTTAGCATTTTCTATCAAGTAATACATTTGATCGGGAGTGTATATTGTATGTCTTTTCTTTGAACGCTCGATAGCAGCATGCATAGAGTCACCCTCCGATTGGCTATGACCCTTCTCTAAAAATCTATGAGTTATTTTGATGTTAAATTTATTCGACGCTAAAGAGAACACGGCAAACACAAATCGGTTACGATTTTGCCCAGTGCATGAATCGGAGTAAAAAGATATATTTTTAATTCCTAACTCAACGTGAACTTGGATAAATAACCACAGGCAACTCGCTATTTCTATGGCTCCCCTCTTTGCAATCTGAGAATGCCAAACGTAACAGTATCCTTTTTTCTCTAAAATATTATAAACTGTAAAATTATATACAGGATACTTACGTTTATAATGAAATATTCCTACTTCACTTTGGGGGATACTTAACACTTTTTCGAGATCGAAACATGCTACAACACTGTCATTTCTATCAATTTATTCTTTTTCTTGTTCCTTTAACTGCCTTACCAATTCCTTTTCTCTTAAATGCTTTTCATAATCAGCTTTTAACTGTTCCTTTCTTGTACTATCAGACATTTTGTAAATCGAACATACTTCACATAAATCTTTTTTAGGTTTATGGAAGGAAATATTAAATTTGGTGTTAAATATAATTTCGTACTGGCGTTTAGTTGCTTTGCATGTTATATTATACTGCGTGTTTGTGTCCATCCATTCTAAGTACAGTCGATGCATTTTTGATATATTTAATGTTTCACAAAGGTATTCTTTCTGGCTATCTTTCCGAACGTAGTGTGCTTCAACTCTTTCGAAGAGGTTTATATGTTCGGTTATGCTTTTCTCAGTCTCCTCTGACATCTTTCTTGGCCTATTTTTATGATTTCCTCTATTATCTTTCATATTATTATCACCCCGTAATTTCTCAATAGCTGTATAAACTACTTGCTGCGTAATAGACAAAGTATTTAAAAACATGGTTTTACAAATTTTAATATTCAAATTAGTATTATCAGGAAGTTGGTATATTAATGTTTGAGTACGATTATTTTTACGTTCTACTGTAATTTTTTTAACGTGTTCTTTCTTTACGTAACAATTAATGAAATCCCATTGTCTTTCATGGTCGCCGATATCCCAAAATTTCTTAAAGATGTTCTTCCTCATATCTTCATTTATTTTTTCATAACATTTCAATTTACAGCTACAAGGTGGTCCAATAGATTTTTCTGGATTTTTTTTTGTTAGTTCTGATACTTTCATAGCTCTGACCAGAATTTTTTAGTGCTTTGTTTTTGCGATCTTTCCATAAATCACGATTTATTTTTCTTTTTCTTGTAAGTGTTTCGGTAGGAGTCGTGATTCTTTTTTCCAGCTCTGTGGGTAAAATAACTGGTGAACTGTTCTGGGTTTCAATATTACTTAAAATACCCTCTAAATCGGAAATACTTCTCAAATCATAATCCCCATTTACGTATAAAACACTTGACGAAGCTATAAAATTAATTTTTTGCTGATTTGACGGCGTCATTAACATTGGATTATCATTAGTCTGTACCTCATTATGATTCAAAGATTGCGATATAGGACATTCTGTCGCCGGTATTAATGGTTCAATAACATGATTATGAGAAATATCTAAAAGTTCAATTGCTGGAACATTTGGTGGTGACATATTATTACTTTCTTGTAGCGATACACTAGTTACCAGCTGGGTCTCAGAAATAAAATCATCAGAGTTGACTCCATTGAACTCTAATATACCATCAATAGGAAAAGAACTTCGTGATAGACATGTGAAACTTTCTGAAACAAATTAAAGAGATTACTATTTAATTCCTGCAATACTTTTCAACAATCGAATCCCTATAATGTATGAACAAGGTGTAGCAAACTGATCTTCTCCTTACCGTACCTACTAATCGCGGAGTGAGATATATTCAACCGCGGGGCGAGACATACAAATGCATGAAACTACAAATGCCCTGGAGAGGTCCACGGCATTTGTAGTCGTAAGTAGTTTTGGATTATATTTTTCCTGAATAATAGAATCCCGTGACTATTTTAGTAGGTAGGTACGGAACTTTAAAAAGAAAGTAGGCATCGACGAGACGTCAACGATTGATAAAATAATTATGAAGCTTAATTTTTACCTGATGGTGAACAAGTAATCTGTTCTCCAAATCGTTTTTCGTTTCGTTGTTCTTCAAATACAATACTATTATCACCCTCATTATTATTATCTGAAAATAAAAAAAAATTGAAAACTCTGTAAAACAAGCGACTACTTTGTTTATTGTTTATCTACTCATCGAAACCGAATTAAAAAGCCTATACATGCTTTCTGCGAGTACCAAGTTTAGCAGTTAGGCACATTAAATGCTATATTCATTGGCAAATTATTATATTTATTGGTCACCATAATGTTATTTTTATTTTTCAATTCTTATTGGTACAAAAAACACATACATACACATGCTACTACAGCAATAACGAGTGATTTCCAGTAACCCATTGAGATCTCCATCAGATCTTCACCAATGTAAATAGAACCAATCAAAACCTTATTTTTTAAGTCATTAAAAACTGCATTCAATTCACATAATATACACAGACGAACAGTCACATAAGCTTTAAATTAGCAACGGGGTCTTTTTACATCGGTCTTAGCTAAAATATTTGATAATATTTATACTTACCTAATACATATTAAAGTTTGGTTCTTACCTTTCTTACCTTTATTTTGTTGACAGTTCGCTAATTCTAATATCCTTTTGCAGCGACTAGAAGCATCCCGATACCTTCTCATTGTTATACTTAATTACAAAACAACAATTTGACTATAATAACAATTATAATCGAATGTAATTGCCCGAAACAAAACTACGTAATAGCGCGCATAGAATCATAACAAGACTGACTGACCTTCCGAGCTAGTCACCTAATTTCACTCGCAGTTTACCCCCCGCACCCCTTTCTATGTTACGTACGATTGGAATAGAATTTATCGCGTAAACATTTGTTTATTTACCGTTACTAGCTATAAACTTAAACTAATGTAGAAAGAATATTAATGTTTGAATCTTTAACACAATTGTTAGAAAAAAAATATTATAGTAAGAGACAATACAATACTTTAATTTTAATAACCTATTTATATTCAAACTTCCATTTTGTGGGATAAAACATTACTAATAAAATTTGCATACATTTCTACACGAATAAACGTGTAAGAAGACATTACCCAAATTTGAAAACAATCAGAAATCTTCTCAAACGTCTGTAGGTTTTAACATGTTTATTCTTGTGTACTTGGCGACTCAAAAATCATGTAATAAAAGCATTAACTATTATTCCTGTATTTTTTAAATTAATTATTTCCCTAGAATAAAGAAATTTACTATTATAATAGGCGTTTTTTGGGTCTAAAATTCATAAAAAAAATTAAATAGGTGCAGGATAGGCAAAAGAAACGAAAAATGAAAAAAAAAAAAAATCGTGTAAGAACTCTTGCACGTTTATTCGGTGGGGCCATCGATGTTGCAAATTCGTTATTTGGAGTGTTAGATCAACATTTTGCATAACAATATGAGCAGGATATTGACAGAATCCAACATAATGAAAATCACCTACTTCAATTGCCCAAAAATCAAACAAGTGTTCTGGAAACCGAGAACAACATTATACAGCGTAACGAAGCAACAATGGTGAAGCAGTTCACTTTAATCAACGGTCACCTCACGTCCCTAGAAAATAAGACGCTCAAAGATAAACTTGAGAGTTCACATGCATTCTATATCATTACATCGGCCATAGCTGCAGAAAAAATGGCCCAAAACTTAAAAGATATTCAAGAATCACTCATCAACACCCTGAAAAATATGTACCAAGGACATATTATGGACGTGCATCTATTATTACCAACCCAAATGCAAAGCGAACTAGATAGAATAGCGTTCGTAATGACATAAGAGACATCTACAGGCTGTTCAGAATACATGCACGCATAACACAACAGTACCTGTTGATGGAAATAAAAGTACCGATCTTGAGTGATGCCCTATACGAACTTAACAGACTTATCAACATTCCTCAACGTATTGACATAAATCGGGTTATGTATGTTATTCCCAACTCAACATTAATAGCATTTTACGCCAACCAATACTCATTTATACCCGTAGAACAGTATGACCTTAATTAATGCCAAAAATTACATGACCAATATCTACTGTGCAAACTAAATCATCCTATATGCAACACTGGTGGTCGTCACAAATCTATTTGCGATGTACAGCTGATTCAAGACAACGAAGAACACAGCGTTTATTGCCATACGGAATTAAAATATGCGCCGACAAATGGGTCAAATTACATAAACAAAACACCTGGTTTTATTATTGTTGTGACACCTGCGAAGTACAATTAGTGTGCGGTACTCAAATGACATCGGAGACGTTATGTCACTCGGGTTTGATAACGCTGAAACAAGGATGCAACTTACAAGGCGACTCATTCACACTGCACGCATACATGGAACATACAAGTGACATTTTAGTCAATGAACCATATGGGATGATCGTGCCCATCATCTCTCCAATCAACAACATAATAAATACCTCGATTCGTAACTCATCTTTGCATTTTGAAACGCACGAAGAGACGTTCAAGAAGATTGACACGCAACTACGCTCTATACAAAAACAGTCTAAGCTAGACACCTTATCCTCTCACGACGTTCATCACTACATTGCAATCTATGTGGTTGTTGCGATTAGCATTGCACTGTTTGTAACATCGGTATACTTTTGGCGAAAGATGGCCACCCAAAGACAGGGGGAAGGTCCGCAAAAATGCAAGAAGCAGAAGCAGACGAGAAGAAGATCATGACATCGAGGACAGGATCAGCAAGATCGACAAACGGGACTCAAAAGTGAGCAAAGTGTCGTGTGCTAACCCTACCACAAGTGAAGTGAAATTTGACACTGAAAAACATAGTGAAGTGTGCTAATTTATTATTATGACATTCTATCTATAGACTTTAGATATTCATAGTTTAGATCAATCATTATTTACATTAGAGTCCTACGTTTTTACATTCTTATTTTATAATTTTACATTTAGTTTGGGATTGTTTTATTTAGTTATTTTCTGTGTTGTGGCAATATGTACGGTGCTCGTACATGGGTTTTAAAATATATTCATTACAATAAGTTAGCCAATAGGTTCGCGTATTTGCACTTTGGACGCAACCTAGATTTGGCAGTGCATTGACACTGCATATTGCATTGTTCTATGCATTTTGTGTGTAAATAGTGTTCAATTAGACGTGGTTTGAGTCGGACAACTTGCATTTTCATTTAGATTCATCCCGTTGAGCATTCACTGACATTTTCTGCATTTAAGTTTAAATTTGACATTTACATCTACAGTGACATTACTTATGTAAGAGAAGCATCCTACAATCCTTACATATTATAAAGTCCCCCGCCACGTCTGTCTGTCTGTCCGCCTCTCTGTCTGAACGCGATAAACTCAAAAACTACTGAACGGATTTTCAAACAGTTTTCACCAATGGACGGAGTGATTCATGCGGAAGGTTTTATTGCATAATTCATAAAGGATTTTTGTAAAGTGGCTGAAATTTGACGATTATTGTTGAAGATGTCGGAAAAAATCATGCCAACGGGGAACTTTATTGGCGTGCGCCGCGGTAATGGTAAAAGTCACATAAAATTGATGTTCTACAGTATTGTACATCTTAAAAAGTTCAACAAAAAAGTCCGCGATGCCATATGTCTATCTTCTAAGGATGACCCACAATAAGCATTTTTATCTTTCAGAATTTGATCAATAGTTATTTCCAAAGCTATTTTGACCGGTATTATATTATTATGGTTGACCGTAAAGGCTCTTTCAAACAGACGCGACACGCGACGTGACACAAAGACACCGCTCGTCGCGCGACGAGCGGTGTCTTTGTGTCGCGTCTTTTTGAAAGTGCCTTAACGCGGGCGCAGCGGTAAGAGGCACCTTTTCCTCGGCTTTTAGGTATGTAATCCCGGTATCGGTAGTGCGTTCCCGTGGGATATTTTCTGACAGCGGGCGAAGCCGCGGGCAAGTAACAATGTAACGTAAAATAAATTCTTACCTTGTTTTCAAACTAAAACCAATTATTAATATTTACTTTGACCTTTTTTTTTGGGTGGGATATCATCAAATAACTTCTCCCGCTCTGGGCGGAGCGGGAGGGCGTGTCAGACTCTTACTGACTAAAACCCACCCGTGTTCCTTCGGTTGCCCTATTGCCGGGGGCCACGATCTCCCTTTTGGTTTTCTTCGCAACCCCGGCAGGCATCGGCCCTAGTGGACCCCTTCAAATTGACTTTGACCTACGATCCTTTTTACTCTAGCTGATTAAACAGTTACTGAATAGACTGACTATAGAAAAATATTGTTCCAAAATCATTTAAATATTGTGTTTCGCTGTGTCGTCGCCAATTAACTTACAACCACACAGCGCTATCGATTCCAGATAACCTTCAGGTTAGAGGCATTTCAGAACTGGAGCAGACCCATAAAAGTTGCGGCGGAACGAGACGTTCACGGCGGCTGGTAATTAGCTCGGCTCATAGTTATCCTGAAATTGTTTAGCTGCGACTTGCTGTTATGTGTGCTTGAGCGTGTGCTAGATGAGGCTGAATGCGTGAGTAGACACGAGAGTTGGAGCAGAACGTTGGGGTAGTATTCCTTCACTCCGGGAACTACCTGTGTCGCATAAACAGGGAGCCGGACGCTCGGTGCCATCACTGCACTCACTGTCGGGAGGACACGGCGCAGCATACACTGGCAGAGTGTGCCGCATGGGAGGAGCCGCGCCGTGCTCTCGTATCTGAAGTCGGAGCCGACCTGGCGCTGCCGGCTGTCGCTCGTTCGATGGTCGGGAGTGCCGAGTCGTGGGATGCGGTGATCTCCTTCTGTGAAACCGTAGTTTCACAGAAGGAGGCTGCGGAAAGGGAGAGGGAGATCGAGACCACTCTCCTGATCCGTAGCAGGCGGACTGGGCGTCGACGGAGGGCAGACAATGCCCTCTTCCAGCCCCCGTAAACGGATCCGGAGGGATGGCGGACTCGGGGACGTCCGCCACCCCCCATGCAGCAGGACCCGAGGTGGCGGCGCGTAGTGTTCCACGCGCGCCCCTATTTGACGTCGCGGGGGGAGTGTAACACCTCACTCCACCCGCGGGCATGAAGTGGTCCGCAAAAGCGGGCCGGCACCAGTCGGGGATCATGGAAGGCGCACTAGAACCCATGATCCCCGGTCCAAGTGTGGGAAGGGAACACCGGGGTGGTTTTTAGTCAGTAGGAGTCTGACAGACCCCTTCGCCCGCCCCAGGGCGAAGGACATTCATGAGGATTTTCCACCCCGGAACAAAAAAAAAAACAAAAAAAAAACAACAAAAAAAAAAAAGTATTCCTTCACTCGGAACTGGGAAATGGATTGATTAGCAAATTGACTTCAACTTAAATTTGCCATTTAGTCAAATCACAATGTCATTCTTTGTTACTCTTATGAAAAAGCTGTAACAGGGCAAGATTACCCAGTAAGTCTCTATCTACTACACAATACATTTCTCTGACTGTTCATAGTAATAGGCATAATCATGTTATATTATTGAGCTCTTTTAGGATAGTTAAATGTGCAAGTTCATTGAAATGTTGGCATTTAAAAAGTTTATACTGCCGACAATGAAAAATTATTAAAATGACAAATTTTCAGCCTGTGATAACTAGATTAAACTTTTGCAAATCATTCCCAACTTAGTACGAAAAAATAAATGCTAAATTTCAAATACATTAAGTGCGCTAGGTTTCGAGCAGAAATAAATCAGGCTCCTCGTAACGATGACAAAGTATTCTGTGACAGCAGGCGGTTTATACGCCGCCGCTTGCCAACAAACTCCGCAAACTTCATGAAAATATACACATTCCACTATGACTGTGTACACTCAACGTTTATTATACGCGGTGAATAAAAAAGACAGATTATAACGTGTAACAGTTAGTAAATAGTCTGGTCGTCATCGTCATTTTCATCATCATCATCCTGCGCCTATCTCCATATATTTGCGGTCAGGTCAGAAAGTTCAAAATTCAAATTCAAAAGTCATTTATTCAAATAAGGCTGAGAATCAGCACTTTTCGAACGTCAAAATTACATAAGACAGTCCCCCAAAACGCCCACCCTTCACCACTTCCTAATGCCTTTAGCTGGGAAGAAGAAGTGGCGCAACAAACTCCCTGGCAGCACAGCTTTCTGTTCAATTTAGAAAAAAAATGATTCTATACAATAAATAGTATGCAAAATAATTAACATTATGCAACTCAAAAAAATATTTAAATGATAAATTATTGGCAACCAAAAACATTGAGAACTACTCAAGCAGAAATAAAAAAATAAAAACTAAACGTAAACAGAACTAAATATCTAAATAAGGCCTCCAGGTATGAAGGGCGTGCCCGCTTATATAAAGCTATTATATAGCCTTATGTAAGTTGTAATTAGAAGTTATCAATGATAAACTAGGACCATCGAGGTAAAATAAATAAACAGTTAATTACTAGTAACAATAACAAAATTATGATCAGCAAGACAACCAGTCACCACAAGCAGCACCCGTTTGCGAGCACAACGCAAAGATCAGCCACTACCCCCTTCGCCATATTTGAGAGAAGAAGGCAATCCGACCCCCGACGCTACCGCAAGCAGTGACATCTAAGGGATCATAACGATGGGCACGCCACAATTGCGGCGATAAGTCCCCTCTTTGAGAAGTGGCTAGAGAGGTGCCACGGCGTCCTCACCTTCCGCCTGACGCAGGTCCTCACCGGACACGGTTGTTTCGGGAGGTTCCTGTTCCGGATAAGGCGGGAGGAAACGCTCGGGTGTCACGTCGGTGTGGATCGCTCGGAGGACACGGTGGAGCCGTGTTTCACCACCATAGGTGGTGAAACGCGCGAGGGAGAGGCAAATTTCGCGCCCTCACGCCCCTAACCAGCAGCAGAACTGACGGGGTCCGATAGGGCCGATGCCTGCCGGGGTTGCGGTTTTTGTCCGAAAGAGTTACCGTGGCCCCTGGCTATACAGACAACTTCACCCAGAGCGGGAGAAGTTATTTGATAATTTCCCAACCAAAAAAAAAGGAACATGACGAACTTGCTCAGACAGAAAATAATATTATCAATTGTTAAGGTCGATAGCTAACCACAAATTGCAATACAACTCACAACAAAAACTTTTTAATGAGTAAATTATGTCAACAATAAAATAAAATAAAAACAACCGACTTCCAAAAAACACTAATAAGTGAAAAATAACTTAAATTTCGGAAGTCGGTGTCTTTGGTTTTGTATTTTAATTATTTGCCACCGACTTCCGAAATTTAAATTTTTTTCCACTTTGTAGTGTTTTTTTGGAAGTCGTTTTTTTTTTTTTTTTTTGTAAAAAAGTTTTTATTTTTCGCTTTTTAGTGGGTACTGTGTAATTTATCAAAGTTACAATAACCTAATCTCAACTGCTCATGACCTTTTATAAAATATTGCTTTTCCCGATGCACAGACGTTAATCGTTGAGGAGTTTTCCTGGTACTTAACCATCAGCTCCACTTCTCCATATGCATTGTGACGAGAATAAATTGCATTGCAACCATATTAAAGTAATAGAATCGCAACCCGTGAAAAACTTATTATTATTATTAATTCCGGTGGCCAATTGTGGTCTTCATCATCAGTTCCACTTCACCAAATGGTGCTTTCCAAGAGCAACTGCACGAGCTACTATAAAAAAAGAATCATCGAAATCGGAAGGCGTGATATTGAGTTTATTCGTTCATTTGTCGTACACAACCTTAATGGTTTAAATATGGTTTTCTCATGGACGCAATTGTCAAAACAGAACCAAATTGAAATGGGACCACACGGGAAGCACCAGATTTTAAATAAAAAAGAATCATCAAAATCGATTCACTCAGTCGAAAGTTCTGAGGCAACAAACATTTAAAAAAAAATACAGTTGAATTGAGAACCTCCTCCTGTTTTGAAGTCGGTAAAAAAAATGAAGTGAATCTTTAAAAAAAAATACTGATAAATTCAAATAAAATAAACAATTACAGAAACTCATAGCAAGTCTTTTGCTTCCAAACATCTCCACTAGACGTCATCTCAGTAGGCACTGCTTTTGTAGCCTGAATGGAGTACGTAACTGTAGTCTTTGTCGTCTATGTGGTCAGTGGACATTCTGGCACCTAAGGGGTTTATTTATAAACGTTACTTAAAGTTTAAGTGACGTTCAAACGTCAAAAATGTATGGTTAAGTAGCCGCTAATGATTACTTAACTTTAAGCAACGTTTATAAATAAACCCCTAAATATCTATTGCGTGTTGTTCTTAGCTAAACAAATTCGCAGCATGTCATTACTATCAGGAAACAAGTGAATCTCCGAACTCGTTAGTTAACACAACATTGCGCTACTTTTCAGAAACACTTCATTTACGCGCGATACATTAGTACCACTAGGCTAATCACCTACCTCATTTCCTAGGCGAACAGATTATCCCTACAAAGGTGTTTAAGATCCTTCGTTACTCTGTCAACTAAAAAACCTTATTTCAAATTCAAATTCATTAATTAATTTTGTGAATACAGGGTAAAAATTATATAGATGTTACAAATAAATATAGGTCCATACTTAATAATTACTCATAATAGTAAAATGTCAACAAATTAAGACAGTACATAAACAAAAAACGTCAATATAAAATAATTATTAGAATATTTACCTTAAGAGAGCAACATTTCAGTAAAAAAAAATTGTAAATTGTCTGATAAAAACTCAGTTGCACTGTAGTACGCCTATCCTTTAAAAAATTACGTTGTCTATACTCTTAAATAGCACAGTTGTCAAGTCTTTCCAACCATTTGGTAATTAATTGTAAATAATTGGAGCCATACTGTAGACACTTCTGCGCACCAAAGTAGTTTTGACTTGTCTTGTTTTTCGACTTGGAATTTTTTTGACAAACAATAGGTACTTCGAAAATATATATACAAGGAAGTGTCAAAATATTGTACTGCTTAAAATAAAGCTTGCAACTGTTTGTAGTTTAACATTGACCGGAGCCATCTTTTTTAGGCCTTAAATACTGTATCTTTATCCGTTTAGTTCGCCCAAAAAATGACACCATAGCGCATTTTAGATTCAACTATACCGTGGTAAGCTGTAAGAAGTGTTTGGTATCTGCTATGGAGGATAATCTATATATGTCCTTTCCAATTTAAATTGTAATCACCTGTAATCCCTGGATCCCTTGCTTCGTAAATATTGTAATTTTTGTAATGTATGTCAAAATTAGTGATCCCGGGCGAATACATTATCTAAAGTGTCTTACTTAACTTTATATTCAAATTATTTTTGTCAAGCCATTAAATTATACAGTCAAGAGAATTGTTTATGTCATTTTCATATGTAATTGAATTTTTACAAGGGATCGTTATCGTGCTATAATCAGCAAACTTAGTTAAAAGTTGTTCAATGGACAAGGGCATGTCATAAACATATAATATAAATAAAAAAGGGCCCAGAACCGTTCCCTGTGGTACACCGAATGCAATTTTATGTTCTCGTGATCTAAATATATCTTCATGTTTATTAACTACATTAATGCGACTTATTACGGTTATTTGTGTTCTGTTTTCTAAATATGATTTTATAAGTTCGAGTTAGTTATGTTCCTTCAAATTTAATTATTATCGTCCTCCGTGAGCTAGGAATGCGATCAAGCGAAGAGTTGCAAGAATACCTCAGCTTGCAAAAAGACGATCGATGTATGAAGTGTTGTACGAGTAGAGGTCATATTATGCGTATGGACACCTCTGCCTTTGCATTCAGTCTTTCCCAGCCACGTTTTTAAGGGTGAGTTTACCTGTATCATCGGACATATTAGTCAATGCGACTCTTTGATCTTTTGTTTCGTGTGCACTATGTTCTTCCATTGTTATTTGTTGTCACACCGCATCGTATTCTCTTACATAGGACAGTGGCTGTGGTACAGAGCACAAAAGGAAGCAGTGACTGTGATGAGCCACTTTGCCACCAAATTGCGGCTTCAAGTAATTAGCCAAGTTCCAGCCGCGCATAGTTGGCTATAGTTGAGTATTGTAGCGCCGAGACTATCACACTCAGTTTACCTAAACTATTTTAGCTGATAGTTCGCCATGGTTGACCATGTTGCTTTACGTCAGACTATGTAATAAAGACGGACGGTTGGTCGTGTCTCGTATGTTCAGAATATACACTTATTATCATGTAATAATATTATCTCTAGTGCAAAGTCTACTGAAGTGAATCAGAAGAAAAACATTGCTTTATATTTATAATATTATTGACTTTAGTGACCAACATACACGATAGGTACACAAAATATCTCATATAGTGATGCAAATAGTGCCGTGAATCCGTGATGCAATTTGTATACTCGAGGTTGGGTAAAGATAATCTTTAAAGTTAAATTCCGTTTTGTAGATTACCACAATCCTAGATTTATCCAGAAGATAAATGCAATACCAAAGTACTTTTACGCAATAGAACTCACAGTGGTGGGAACACAGGAAACAAAGGTAAATAATACTCTGCCAAATATTCATTTACTTACAGTTAATTAAAACGGTAATAAAATTCCGGAATAAAATACTGACCCACTCTGAATTTACAATAGAGGTGTCCGGTACCTACTCAAATGAAACGCTTCGAAAAAATAAAACGTTGTAATACGGTATCAATTTCCATTGAAAAATACATATTTAAAGTTCTAGTATTTTCTATATACGCAACGATTGTTTTGTATGTAGTGTTATTGAATGAGAGGATAAGAGTCAAACGGGACGAGCGCGGTATGAACGCGGTACGAACGCGGTGCGGAAGCGGTGCGGTGCGCCAGGGGCACAGAACCACCAGAACAACGCGCTTTCGACGCGATCGAGACAGGCAAACCTCGGGCTTGCATTTAGTAATTTTGTAAATTCTGTATACCCATTTCACAATATTGTATTTTTACTCAATAGGAACGTATTTTTATAAAACTTCGAGTAAGCTATCGATTATTATTTCTCCCGTTTTTCTCTTTATACGTTTGAGGAACAGGGTTCACACATCCTTTATAGAAAAGGGAAGATACTCCGACCAGACGGTTGTCGTGTCCTCGACGGTGTGTGCCCTTATCACTGTTTTTTTTAACATGGGTACTCGCAGTTTTGACCACTAAGGTCTTGGCTGCTTAACCGGACTTTCCTGTGGGTGCCTTAAGCTGCTACACTTAGAGCCTCCAGCCAGGAGCAAGTAAACTATTCGAAATTAAAGCTAGGCGAACGCTCGCTAAGGGCACTCCCTGTGGGGTACGAACCTCGGCTTAAGGCATCGCTGGGGGGAGGACAGCAAGAAGGGACAGGCTGGATCAAAATTTGGTTAATATCATGATTATTAGGCGGGGTATTTAAAGCTACGTGCTCAGCTGCAACAACTGCTGGCACCTCGTTTTCGAGCAAGGGTCGGGGAGGAGTATCATTTATTTGGGGACCCGGTCGCGATCGCAAAGGACCTCGGCGGCGAGGTTGTAATGAGAGCCTTATCGCCCGTAAAACCCACTTATATACTGCTCGCCCCACCTCAGCTCGGACCGTTATCAGCGCGATAAGGGGCGAACAATCGCAGTAAAGGTGACCTTGGCATACTCGTATTTAATTCGTTCAATAGTGTGACATTTCCTATATTATTTTTGACTTTTTTATAGTCAAATACGTTATTTTTTTGAACGATGTAGGATTTGTGTGACGTCAGGTCTTTGATGCGTAGTTTGTTTGATGTGGCGGCATCTATATCGTCCCTCCTGATCACCCCTTCGGAAATCGGAGATCAATAGTGGGCTGAGCTTTGTATCTTGCAATGCTTCACAGTCCTAGTTAAGGTTGCGGGGTGGTTAAGTCGGAACCGGGTGCCGCTAGTTTGCGGTGAGTCGGAACTGTCTGCGATGATTCCCCAATGAGTCGGCGTGGCGCTGCGTTATGATCCAGTGAGTCGGATGTGGTACAGCGCCGGGTTGTGGCTGACTGCTGGTGTGGACCAGAAAAGGATAGAAAGGGCACTGCTTGTGAGACCAGCTGAAAGTGCAGTACGCTATGCCAAGGTCGCTGATGAGTTTGAGAGTTATGACCACGAATGCGCTTTCGCTGCATGCTGGTGGTCAGGATACCCGTTGAATTCAATTCAATTCAATTTATTCAGAAACAATTTTATTCACATTGTGTTTAAAATCATAAATAAATAATAAATAAAAACACGTTCAGTAAAACTAACAGACTCATAGCACAATAAATTATAGAAATAAAAAATGAATGACATTACAGATTAAACATTCAATACAATTAAAAATTCAATAACATTACAAGCTACTACATACCAATACTACCCAGTCTCAAATTAACTAATATCTTTTTTTTAAAGGTGGATCCGTGCGTCATCGTCTATCGAATACAGATATTTATCCAATAGGAACGGTCTGAGTCTCGACTTAAATGAGCTCTTGTAAATTATAGTTTGTAAGTCCAATGGCAACCTGTTAAAAATCCGCACTGCTTGATATTGAGGACTATGTTGAACAATCCTAAGTTATATTATTTAAAACTTTTCCCACAACTGCACACTATATCGCAACCTTGATTCTATTAGAGTATAGTATACCATTTTAAGATGTTTTATTTATTTTCTTCTTTCATCCCTTTTTTTTTTGGGTACGAAAAAATAATTTGGCTACGGAACCCTACAACAAAACTGGATTGTTGTAGAAGTACTAGCCTGCTTAACTGGAGCTGCTGATTCTATCGGTCATTGCTTTGTATCATGTATTCATGCCCAATTAATATCCACCGACCCTCTTTTTTTTTGGGTGGGAAATTGTCAAATAACTTCTCCCGCTCTGTGCGTAGCGGGAGGGCGTGTCAGACTCTTACTGACCAAAACCCACGCGTGTTCCTTCAGTTGCCATGTTGTCGGGGGCCACAATCTCCCTTTCGGACTTCTTCCCAACACCGCCAGGTTCTATTTCATCCCACGCTGAGGACATATACGAATAAATGCAATTCCCTATTCCAATTTAAATATTTGTCAATTTAAACCCCTAGAAACTTTACCTTATTAACTATACATATAAATTTAACTTCTTTAAGTGCGATCGTCATGTTCTTTAAGTACGAACTGTTGTACTAAATAACATTATTTTGGTTTTTTTTATGAGCTTGTTACTTTCAAATCACGATTTAAAAACCGTAATTTGTAGTCGTTGGTGCTGGCTGGTTGTGTGCCTCGCCTCACGAAAACTTGCGGGAGTGATGATGATGACGTCAAGATAGTCAGTCAGTTGCACGAACGCTACACTGACGTTCATACTCGGATTCACCAATTTAGAGGTATGAGGAACAGGGTGTAAAGTTCACTCATCCTCTATGGAAAAGAGGGGATCCTCCGACCAGACGGATGTCGTGTCTAGCGGGCAACTGCCCAACGATTGATGGCGGAAAGTTATATATATGTCGATCGCACGGTAAACTCTGTTAGCGCGATGCAGGATTTGTGTGGCGTCAGGTCTTTGATGTCGTTTTCATGTGGCGATGTAAATGCCGCCATATGCCAATTATATTATTAAATTTATTCCTGGGTATACACAAATATAATTTCGAATGATCACCTACACAAAAAACTATTTGTTAGCAAATAATATCTCGTCGTATTATTCATTAAATCATTCATTTGTGTACTGACCGCTCTAGGGCTGAACAAAAATAGATGTCTTTTTCTAGTGTACGTAACTTGTTTATTTCTTAAACAATTATTCTTATTCCTAATTAAAATACCGATGACCTTCGAAACGTTAGGTTTAAAATAGCATTTAATTAAATTAAGGAGCGAACGAAATTAATTATTCGTATAAATGTACTATTTACGTCTAGACAGCCTTCAAAAGAATTAATTTAAATACTTAGCATGTTTTATGAATGTTTACAGTTGCGAATTCATGGTAATGAGTAATAAAAGGAAAGCTGAACATATTGCTCGGGTAACCTCGAGCGCGTTTTGTTCGAGCCAGTATTTTTATCTAACCTATATTTTTAATCCATTGTCCTTGTTTAGCTAACATATTATTTTGTATTTCATGCTTTGTGACTTGTTATGAAAAACTCTTATTATATTATAAATTCCCGTTATCTGTAGATATTCATGACTGATTGAGATTACGAAGGAAATCGTTCCCTAGAAATGAAACTAAGATTATATCGATCATGTTATATAGTTATCATCACTCTCAACTTAAAACAAATGAGGGTTAATTGGTTGGGTTACCTCTAACTACTTACTCAAACTCCATAAGCTCTTATAAAATGTATCTCACTTATTTTTATATGAAACATTATACATTGCACCAACTATACGCAACTGAACATCTCTAGATTTGTTTTTTTTTGTCCTTGACAATTGTTGGAAACAAAACGTATCACCGTTAGCCACTGCGATGACCAGAGGGCGACAGCGGCTTGCGGGGAACGGGAGACCGGAGCCGAAAGCCGTCGCCGCCGCTGCTAACAAGCACCACTACCATTCACCTACTCAAACGACACGGACCACATAGGCGCGCGTTCTTATAATCCAATATACGAACCTACCTATATTTACAGTCCGCTATTTTATTTCTACCACCTCTGAGTATCATCAACATATGGTCCTTCAAGCCGGATACATTTTTAAGTAAAAGAGCTGACATCTTGGAAACCTTAGAAGAGAATAATAAAAATAAAAAATTAAAATCAGAACCCGTAAAAGCAAAAAGTTTGGTAATAAATAATAATAACAGCACTAATAGTAAAAATACAAATAAAAATAATAAACGTAAATCATGTCCATTGTGTGACGATGAGTCACATCAGCTGTTCAATTGCGAATCATTTAGAAGTCTTCCTGTAGAATCTCGGATTTCAAAAGTAAAAGAGTTTAAGGTGTGCTTAAACTGTTTGCGCTTCGGTCATGTAGCAAAGAAATGATTTTTGTCACACTGCAAATATTGCAATGAAAAGCACAACACTCTTTTGCACTTGGAAAAATCTGAGCAATCCAGTTCTCGTGATTCATCATCTACGTCTTCAAAGGACATTGTATTGACAACTGATGTTCTACCGGTTACTACTCCGACGCGTGTTTTCCTTTCCACAGCGTTGGTGAAGGTGGTTGACGGCAAGGGCAACAAGCACACCGCCAGGGCGACCTTGGACAACGGTAGTGGAATAAATATCGTTTCCGAAGCTTTCTGCAGTACCACCGTAGGCGCGGGCTTGCGGACTGTGAGCATGGGTAGCTCACCGTCCGATAAGGACCAGGCCCGGGTCGACGGCGCGTTGTGTTCCACGCGCGCCTCAAAGAGATGTCAGCAGAATTGACGGGGTCCGCTAGGGCCGATGCCTGCCGGGGTTGCGAAGAAAACCGAAAGGGAGATCGTGGCCCCCGGCAACAGGGTAACCGAAGGAACACGGGTGGGTTTTAGTCAGTAAGAGTCTGACACACCCTCCCGCTCCGCCCAGAGCGGGAGAAGTTATTTGATGACTTCCCACCAAAAAAAAAAAGCTGGGTTTGCCGAGGCGGAACGTGACCTCCACAGTATCAGGTTTTAATAATCATGTATCCCATAGTACACAGTCTTGCAATCTCACAATTGAGTCATTGAATACTAGCTATAGGAATAACATTGATTGTTTTGTGTTTACCAACGTCACCACAGCAGTACCGATCACATACATTGACACACGACATATTCAAATTCCAGCAGGCCTATGTTTATCTGACCCCACTTATAATATACCTTCTAAGGTCGATATTCTTATCGGGGCAGACATCTTCTGGGATATTCTGGGTAACAAAAAGATTAGCCTAGGCAAGC
Source organism: Omphaloscelis lunosa (assembly GCA_916610215.1). NCBI lineage: Eukaryota > Metazoa > Arthropoda > Insecta > Lepidoptera > Noctuidae > Omphaloscelis > Omphaloscelis lunosa. The sequence continues at coordinate 22,801,064 of OU744250.1, forward strand.
ATCTACCTGTGTTACGTAGTTCGGAGTTCGGATGGATAGTCACTGGTCACATCTCGAGTCCGAAAGGTACATTCAGTCAATGTCTTTTAACTCAAGGCCAACTTGATATTGATCTCACTCGTTTTTGGGAAGTAGTGTTTCTCTTGAGCATTCTCAATCCGCGGAGGAACGTGCGTGTGAGAACAGTTTTACCGTCAACACAACTCGAAATAACGATGGTCGTTTTGTCGTCACTATTCCTCTTAAGCAAGATCCCCAGGTCTTAGGCGATTCTTTTGAGATGGCGAAGCGACGCTTTTTATCGCTTGAGCGCAAATTCGAACGGGAACCAATATTCAAGGAGAAATATTTAAACTTCATGAAAGAATACGTGCTATTAGGTCACATGACAGAATAAAGTTCTTTTTCCATACAGTGACAATGCCAACTACTATCTTCTTCATCATGGCGTACTTCGGGAGTCCAGTACAACGACAAAGTTGCGTACAGTCTTTGACGCTTCTGCCGTCACCACTTCAGGAATTTCCTTCAATGAAATTCAGATGGTCGGTCCTACAGTCCAAGACGATCTCTTATCGATTCTCCTCAGATTCCGCCAGCATAAATTCGTAGTATTCGTAGTACAGACATTGAAAAAAATGTTTAGATCTATTGACATTGTACCCAGTCAACGCTCATTACAGCAAATTGTATTTAGGTATGATTCATCGCATCGTTTAAAAACGTACACACTAAATACAGTTTGTCAAGGGACAGCATCAGCGCCATACCTTGCGACAAAATGTCTGAGTAGCCTGGCATCCACAGTCAGCGATAATAGCTTAAAATATAGCATAGCTCATGACTTTTATTGTGACGATTTGTTAAGCGAGGCTAGTACTGTAAGTGAAGCTATAGATTTATGTAAAGGAATTACTGCCACCTTAAACTCAGCAAAATGTAATATTCGCAAATGGAAATCAAATAATACACAAATTCTTAACGAGCTATTTTCAGGTCAAATTATTGATTCAAACACAGTTTTAAATTTATCAGATAACAACATAAATACAGCATCAAAAACATTAGGTTTATATTGGCTTTGTCAGCAGGATACCTTATCTTTTTCAATTAATATTGAACTTCATGAGAAGGTTACAAAGCGCCATATTCTTTTTGTCATAAGTCAAATATTCGACCCATTAGGTCTTGTCGGGCCATGCGTTGTCGAAGCCAAGTTGATTATGCAGAAATTATGGGTCAATAAATGCTCTTGGGACGAAGAAGTATCGTTAGAGATTTCATTTGCTAACACATTACCCTGTCTTAATACGTTACAAATACCTCGTTGGGTTCTTAGTGATCTTTGTGTAAAGATTGAAATCCATACATTCACAGATGCTTCTCAAAGTGCGTATGGGGCATGCGTCTACATCAGGTCTGTGTGCAATTCAGGGATTGTACGTGTTCAGCTCTTAGTTTCGAAAAACAAGGTTGCACCCATAAAACCCACAACTATCCCACGTCTTGAGCTGTGTGGGGCATTATTAGGTGCGAGACTGTGTACTAAGGTACAAAATTCACTTACATTAAACGTTAACATGTGTCGCTTTTGGTGCGACTCCACGATCGTATTAGGGTGGTTGTCCACCCCTTCAATTCAACTTAATCAATTCGTACGTAATCGTGTTAACGAAATCAAGGAAAGCACCAGCGATCACACGTGGAGCTACGTGCAGTCCAAGAAGAACCCGGCAGATCTCGTTTCTCGCGGAGTGAAGGCTGATATTATCAGCAACGCCTCGTTATGGTGGACGGGCCCATCGTTTTTACTCGAATCAGAGCATAGTTGGCCACAAATGCCTAATGAAACCCAGAAACGGGACCTACCGGATCTCCAACCTTGTCTTGTTATAAATAATAACGTTAATAAAAACGATGACGATAAACTATTTACAAATCTTACACGTAAATATTCACAATTTACACGTTTACAAAGAGTTATAGCCTATATATACAGATTTATTCATAATTGCAAAACCAAAACAAAACGATTTCGCGATCATCTTTCTTGTGAAGAATTACAACGGTCATTTAATTTTATTATACACATTGCACAATTAGAAATGTTCCCGAATGAATATCTTATTTTAAAATCAGGTGAGGCATTACCGATGAAAAATAAATTAATATCCAAATGATATCTTGAGAGTAGGAGGTAGACTTGATAATTCACCTTATAGCTATGACACAAAGCATCCTATTTTATTATGTGGGAAACATCATTTGACGAAAATCCTATTTCACATGCATCACTTGAAACTTCTACATGCTGGACCTCAGTTATTGTTGTCCAGTATTCGTCAAACTTATTGGCCTTTAGGAGGAAGGAATCTGTCTAAAAGCTTGCATAAAATGTTTCAGATTTAAAGCCAGCAATGTCCAGCCCATTATGGGGCAGTTACCTGAATCCAGAACTACCCTGGAATTCCCTTTTTTACATTGTTCGGTGGATTATGCCGGCCCAGTTAAGATAGCTAACCGTAAAGGTCGAGGTTGCCAACTAATAAAATCTTACTTGTCCATTTTTGTCTGTTTAGCTACAAAAGCCGTGCACCTAGAACTCGTCACAGATCTTACTAAAGAGGGATACATGGCAGCTCTAAATCGATTTGTGGCTCGTCGAGGGAAGCCTCAAAGTATAACCTCAGACAATGGGACTAACTTTGTAGGCACATGTAACGAGTTACATCGTTTCTTACAGGACTCAAGTTCCCAAATTAGTTCCGCAGCCGCCGCCCAAGAGGGCATAGACTTCCTTCCTCTTCATTCCGAGCTACACACCCCATTTCAATGGCATGGCTGAATCTGCAGTCCGTTCCACTAAATATCACCTTCATAGGCTTCTCCAACTTACGCATTTCACGTATGAAGAAATGCACGTATGTCTGACTCAAGTGGAAGCCATTCTTAATTCACGTCCTATTACTGCCTTAAACTCTGATACTTCAGACTTCACACCTTTAACACCCGCTCACTTCTTAATAGGACGATCACTTGTGTCAGTTCCACATCCACAGCTGATAGAAAGAATAACAAGCCTTGAGCGATACAAACGAATCGAGTTCGTCAAACAACATTTTTGGAAACGATTCTCCAACGAGTATGTCACCACTCTGCAGCAAAAGACGAAGTGGCCTACTGCATCAAGCGAACTCAAATTGGGTTCCTTAGTCCTTATAAAGGACAAAGCGCTTCCTCCCTTACGTTGGGCCCTGGGTCGCTGTGCCGTTTTCCCAGGGGCTCAGGATCAAGTCGCTCGAGTCGCCGATATAAAGATCAAAGGAGGAACCATTATTCGAAGGGCGTTTAATAACATTTGTCCCCTTCCAGAACCTGATTGTTGAACCAGCAGCCTTGCTGCCTACTTCAACCCGGGGAGTATGTTGGAAACAAAACGTAGCACCGTTAGCCACTGCGACGACCGGAGGGCGACAGCGGCTTGCGGGGAACGGGGGACCGGAGCCGAGAGCCGTCGCCGCCGCTGCTAACAAGCACCACTACCATTCACCTACTCAAACGACACGGACCACATAGGCGCGCGTTCTTATAAACCAATATACGAACATACCTATATTTACAGTCCGCTATTTTATTTCTACCACCTCTGAGTATCATCAACACAATTCAAAAGTACCCGTAATTGGTTTATTTGAAATAAATGCTTTAAGTTTGAATTTTTGTCACGTTTGAAGACATCCATTGATCTCTGTTGATGAAAAAGTTAACTGAAATTGACATAAAGCACCTGCTAACTGTCGGGGAGTGAAAGACACTGTGAAGAAATTGTACTTTGGGACCAAATCTCAAACAGCGGAAAAACGCATACGTGCAGCAGGTTTTATATATATTATACGTGCAGCAGGTTTTATATATATTTCTGGCCGACTGCTTTTTTATATGAAACAGTAGGTAGTTTGTTTTTTTATTATTTCAGAGATAATGATACCTATTAAAAGAAGTATATTCATGAGTGTTTTCACCCTCTGAAAGCTTGCCTATAAATTCAAAGTCAGCCGTATGTTTGTTTTGTAGCTAGGGCAACATAAAATTCTGTAATATTAGAGGACGTTGGATGACACCGCTACTATCCTAGCTCCTACCCGGCTATTGTTCCGTCTTAAGGCTCTTTCAAACAGGCGCGACACGCGACGCGACACAAAGACACCGCTCGTCGCGCGACGAGCGGTGTCTTTGTGTCGCATCGCTTGTCGCGCCTGTTTGAAAGACCCTTTACACCTGAGCAAATATATTTAAAGCGGAAGAAATTACGGCTCTTGTTGCAAACTGTTATTACGCGCTTTCTTTGGCACATAAAAGCTTACCTGAGGGCTACAGAAACCTGCATTACTTTACTTGGCAATCCCGAAATATGAAGTAAAAAGTAATGTGGGTCTTCTACGGAATATATTAGGAGGGTGCTGACCTCTTTAGTAAACATAATAGTAATGTTTAGTAAAAGAGGACAACCCTAAGGTAGGTGGAGCGACGACGGAGGCTGGTAGCAGATAGATGAGAGAACCCGAGTAGATACGTCAGCAAGTAAGATAGTTTCTGTGTTTATTATTATCAGTGCTAAGTTGGCTATTCGAATGATGCTTCTTACGTATGAAACTTAAGTGCTAAGACTAAAGTATATAAAAGTCGTTATATCTCCACACATAAAGTTATTGTTATATGTTCATTGAAACGTTCACTAATAATAACACAACACTTAGTGAGTTGCTCACCGCCGCACAGTGGTCTGAAAATCAAGCTCCATAATCATAGAAACTTAATGTCAGAAATTAATAAATAAAAATATGTTTTTTGTTTAGTATACCTCCCTTTGTTTTACTAATATAGTATGAAGGGTATGAGTAGCTCCATGCGTGAGAAAAAAATAATTTAATTTTTTTTTTGTATGGAAGTGCTTTTTTTCAAAACTGAATAGAACTGATTGGCTGGTACTCACATGAGCTATTGCACCATACACGGCGATCAAGGTGGCATACAATTCTTGTGCCTTTCGGTGCCGCTTTGCATGTAGCAAGCTTTGGAAATTTTGAATTTACAGTTGGTGATCTTTCAAATCTTTGATGGTATTTTGTGAAGTTACATATCGCTTTGAATATGAAAATAGTATATAAACTAATACTCATACAAGAAGAGACAAACACACACACACACACACACACCCTCACACACTCACAAACTTTCGCCTTTATAATATTAGTGTGATTATAAAGGCGAAACTTTGTGTGTGTGTGTGTGTGTATGTTTGTCTCTTCTTCACGCTCAAACGGCTGAACGGATTTGGATGAAATTTAGCACACATAGTTTATAACCTGGAATAACACATAGGATACTTTTTATCTCGATATTCCCGCGAAATCGAGACTTATGCGGGTGAAACCGCGGGGTGCAGCTAGTAAGGAATTAATATGTACTAAGGATGTTTTTACATTTTATTTTTAAATATATGGTTAAAAGTGAAGAAAGATAAAAACATGTATGAAATAGTTAATGTAAAATACGTTTGGGGGAACTGTTAATGAAATAGTTAATACTAATACATTACAACAAAAACTATGTGCAAGAAAGGCAATAACAATAAAAGTAACGTCAAAATTGTACATTGGTAAATTTAAGACTACAACAACTATTTACAGCTCCTATAACTATGATATATTACTATTTAATTATATTACTAATTAATTACATTAATTTATTTAATTATATTCTTATTATTTTTTTATTACTGCCTCGTTGGTCTAGTGGTCGCAAGCGCTACTGCTAAGTATGAGGTCCTGGGTTCGATTCCCGGGTCGAGCAAAATGTTATTGGGTTTTTCTATCTGAAATTTCTCAGTAACAGCTCGGAGTCTGGATTTGTGCCCGGTTGATGGCAATAGGCTCGCCCCCTATTACATGGGACTTAAACATAACTGGCGAAATGTGGGTGTGCCTGCTACAGGGACACCTCTGCCCAACCCTTCGGGGAAACAAGGCGTGATGTTATGTTATTTTTTTATTATAATTATTTGCTATAACTACTTTTACAAAAATGATTAGCAGAGAGTATCTTTGCTGTCGTCAGTCCTCTAAATCCGAGTCCAGCATTGACGCGTTAATATCAATAAATTCAACATTCTCTTTGTCTAGATCTGCATCGTCACCAATGAGAAGAGATTTCATATCAATGAAAAGGTGTATTTACTGATTTTCTCAGCACAGGTCTTCTGCTGGACAGGTAGGGATCTGACGAGACAAGGAGAGAGACCATTGAAAATGTCTTCGTTTGTCGCTTTTCGACAAAATTTGCGCGAATGCTGTTCTCGGATTTTCTTGAAGTCTTTGTTTCTGGCTTCCGATGCCTCTTCAGATAATTTGCCAATGGGCATAATATTGAAGTGTTTAATAACTTCAGCACCGTGTAGTAAAAGTTTGTGGACACTCGAAGGCATGTAATACCAGCCATAGAGCTCCACATACAATTCTGCTGTTTGGCGCGCAAAGTTTTTAAACGGCTCAACATTTATGGGCTCCCCACAGGCCATCACACGCAAAAGTGTTGCAAATCTTTGGATCAAACTAGGACCAAGCCTGTAATAGCTACAGTATTGGCAGGATTACCAAAAAATTTCCTCGCTGCCTTTCCATCGTTTGTGGTTCCGGAACCTGAAACAAAAATTATAAATGAACCAAAACTAATCCACAACTTTGTAAAGAATAAATAGAACTAACGTTATTTGAAAAAAATAAGATTTAAGAACAACGGCTGTTATCATAACTCACCTTGTTTAACGATGTCTACTAGGAGGCCCATTTCATCACGGAACTTCTGCTGTATGGTTTGATTTCTACTCTTCAATGACTCTTTGCTGTCTGCATCTCTGGCTTGCCATGTTTTGAAGTCTAGTCTATACGAAATATGGAGTAGGCACACATCATCATCAATGAAGTCAGAATCCCTAAAGCTTTATCAGCGGAATATATGGGCATAGCTTTCTTGGACTTCAATAATTCCTTTATCTTTGTAGCCTCTTCAGGATGCTCTGTGATCAATTTTATTATATCTGCTACATTTTTGTTATCTGCACTTAAATCAGTTGCATAAGCAAGGCTTTCAGTGCTATGCGTGAGGAGCTCTTTCACTCTTCTTCTCTTCTGTAGCGGGCTTAGCTCCGAGAGCACTTTTCTTGGACTCACAACAGTTGATGTTCCAACACTGCACGTCTCCGGTTTGTATGATGTTGATGCACCCTCATTTACACCGAAGTCAAAACTGGAACATGGTTGCTGCTTTTCTAACACTAAAGAAGGTGTCATCTTGTCCTTCATGAACTCAGGCTATTTTATGTCTTCTTGCAGCCATGTCTCATGCTTTTTTATAAAAGTATGTCTCGTGCGATTACACGAGATCCATTTGTTCCTCAACGAACACACATGAGTCTGACAGAATTGTTTCAATTCTTTATTTTCGTTTTCTGACAAATCAACGGCATTGATAAAAACTTCATATAATACACTGGGCTGTGAGAAACAGCTATTGTTAGCCACAAACATAAAAATATCCAAATTGGTACTAAAACCTTCCATCACAACACGAAAACAAATCGAACGTAATAAGTATAGTAAGCGCGCACAAGTGCAAAGAGCTACTGAGTGAAGTTAGTTTAAATGTCCTATTTATATTACAACTACCCTCATTAACGCTCGCTGTCTCATAATGCTTATTAAATTAAAATTCAACAATAATGACGGTGATTAACAAATGAATTATTTCGTGAAATGAATTTTGTAGTAAAATATAAATAATCTACATCGTTTTCTAATATTTTCATCATAAAAGTCATTAGCAGGTTATTAACTAACTGATTCAGTTATGTGGTTGGTTACTTCATTTAATTATGTCAAAGATTTGAAAGATCACCAACTGTAAATTAAGGTACAAGAATTGTATGTCATCTTGATCGCCGTGTATGGTGCAATAGCTCATGTGAGTACCAGCCCATCAGTACTATTCAGTTTTGAAAAAAAGCACTTTAAGTGTTTCATTCCATACAAAAAAAAAAAAAAATCTCACGCATAGAGCTACTCATACCATTCATACTATATTAGTAAAACAAAGGGAGGTATACTAAACAAAAAACATATTTTTATTTATTAATTTCTGACATTAAGTTTCTACGAGTATGGAGCTTGATTTTCAGACCATTGTGCGCCGCAAGACTTGGTATTAACTTACTAGCTAATGCTACGCGCTAGTCTTCACAAACAAAACACTAGTTTTTCCATGTTGATGTTGCAGGTAATCCGTCTTCAATCTAAACACTTGAGCAGCGTAGGTATTTTGTTACTAAACTGAAACTTGGAATCATGTTCATCATAATTTCAGCCGAATGACGTTCACTACTGGACATAGGTCACCCCCAAGTGTTGCCAATTCGACCAGTCCTGTGCTTCTTGCATTCAGCAAATTTCAGCTTTCCTGCCAAGAAATTATTAAAGTTTTGTAAAGGAGAAAGAGGTGGCGAGTGATCTGGACGCATACCGCATTGCTAGCACGACGCATACAGCATCGGCAATATTACGTCCACGAATAGGCAATACGGCTAGATGAGCTGAACTCGTTAACAGTGGTATACTAAGTGGAAGGGGAGATGCAAGGACTCAACCTATACTAAGTTTTGCCACAATACATTCATTATTTGCTAAGCCATTCCATGTATTTAACTTTTAGCTTTTACGGTTTTTCTCCGTTTATATCCGGAATAACAAGGCCCCAAATAATCGTCCTTGCGGCAGCATTTAGTACATACAACAAAGTAATTCTGTGTTCCTTTTTATATAGATGTAGAGAAACAAAAGGCGGTTTTTAGGAAAGCAAATATAAGCTTTTTAAGAATTTTCCTTAAACCTACTTAACTGGTACATCTACGCAATATCTGATACAGTCGAGCTTCGGAAAGAGACCATCACAGAAGTATGAGTGACGAAGACGAGCGACACTCTACGAAGCCGAATTGTATCTACAATTCGATGTTCCAATTATTAACGCCGGTTACCTTCTCTACTAGCGTACAATCTTGCATAATGTAAGTCATGCATAACGTCTAGGTCAGTAATTATGTTAGCTGCGAATCTGCGATGTATTCATGTACCGAGTGAGCACACAACCATTCAATTATAGTTTACACAGCATTGTGCGCCCAGGCACATAGGCACACAGCCACACGGCACCTCGCTCCATCAGTTGCAATAATACACCAACATGGCGGCGCTGACATACTAATACCATAGCTTTTGGAAATCAAGGTAAATATACCTTAAGATGTGTTCGTATTGTATGTTGAACTAGCTTTTGCCCGCGGTTTCGCACGCGTAAATGTCGGAAAATATCCCACAGGAACGTACTACTGGGATTCAAAGTACTTATTATATGTCTTAACCAAGGTCATGGCCTATCCGTATGTCATTTATCTAAATCTGTTCAGCCGTTATGGCATGAAAGGTAACAGACAGATAATAAATCTGTTTTAGGATTCTGTACCTCAGAATGAAAAATGAAACCCCATAAAAGGATGACTTCGCTGTCTGTCAAGACCCTTTTCCTCAGGAACGCGTGGAGGCATCAAGTTGAAATAGATATTAAAACTTAGGCTAAGCGCGCACTACGAATTTTAATCATTGCGATTATTAAACTGATTTCTAATATATATTATACATATAATTTCTACGCGCGATAAAATAATTTCTACGCGCACTCACAAAAGATTTTATTTTAGCAGTGTGCGGACTCTAGTTAATGGTATTGTTCACAAATTGGCGAATATTATCCGCAATGATTATAATTCGTAGTACGAGCTTAGCATTAGATCTACGGTCCCTTGGATCTGTAACAAAAATCAAAATTCCAAGTCAACGCAATAAAAAAAGACGGCCATTTATGCCGCATATTTTGACACTCACAAATACACCAAAGCCTATTTGGTACTTCCCGTTAGCCCAACAGCATGAAGTTTGGCGAGAAGCAAGGCCAAGTACCAAACTCCAAAATTGGTAATTTCTAGTTATAATATATTCGAACAGCAAACTTTGTTCTTCAATCTGGGATCAAAATTTCATAGACCGTGACTTGAAGTAACATTTAGTCTATATTTCATTCAAATCGGTACTCTCCGGTCTATTAACAGTTATTTTTCAATTGAAAAGTTAAGTTTGTCCTTCCCTCCAGATTTGGAAATTCGGGCAGCCGAGCAAGCATAGCTTCGAGACGGAACCTTCAAAGTGCAAGTCCTACTCACACTTGTCCGGTTTTTTCATATGATTATATATGCCTTAAAATACTTTGAATGTAATGGAAACTTAATGTTAATTCAAGATACGGACTTAGGACTATAGTCCTAAGTCCGTATCTTGAATTGACATTAAGGGTTTTGAAATATATTTCAAAACCCTTAAATATCCCAAAAGAAGACCCAAAAATGTGAAATTTAAAATCATCCCCTATTTTACCCCTTTGAGGGATGATTTTACAAAAACGATGAAACGCGTAGTTCTTTATTTCTCACCAAAAGCATTTCATATCCCTAACTTAACAAATGCTGGGTTTCCCATACAAACTTTCATCCCTTATATCACCCCCTTTCGAATTATTTTTGAAAAAAAGTACCTTATGTCCTTTTACAGGCTATCATCTATCTCCTTGCCAAATTTTATCGAAATCCGTTCAGTGATTTAGCCGTGAAAGGTAACATACAGACAGACTGACAGATAGACAGAGTTACTTTCGAATTTATAATATTAGTGTAGATAAGCAAAGATATGTAGATAAGTAATAAGTATATAAGTATGGATACTATGGAGAGTATTTTAAAATGTAAAAAAGAAAAACAAAAAATATCAATTGTTGTAAATCGAATTTAGGTTTGCAAAGCATTCGTCGAACCGCTAAAAAAATATTTGATTTGTTGAAAGTTGGCTAAAATACCCATTTATATATATATTTTATGATTCATGATTGACTTTTTAGCTCAGTAAAAGTATAGCGGGATGATAATCATTTAAATCATCTGTAACTTTCTGCTACATTCGTTCCCTATTCAGCTCAGTGAAGTATTGGAATAATGCAACTGATATATTGTATACATAATAATAATAAGTACCTCATTGAGAAGTTATTTCATCATACAAAGGTAGACTGTGTTTTATCTCTTCTCAGACTCATTTCTTACGAAATGTATGGGAAACTTTTTTCAATATCTGACTTTTCTCGTACCCAAACCTCAGTTGGCCCGATATAGTTTTTTGACCCTAGTATTATCAAATAGGATCGACTGGTATCAAAAAAGTTTTTGTGAAAATTGCCCATTTTCTTGCTGACGAATGCAGATCAAAATGTTTCAAAAAGTTAAGGATAGTCTCCTAGGACCGTTTTCTTGTAGCGACAACGGTTTTAATGTCCTTATTGCCCCATCTCAAAATCCACCCTGTATATGTTATGATTGACTGCTTAGCTTCGTATAGGTATAGCGTAATGATAATCTTTTAATGGGTATAATTCGTAACTATCTGCAATATACCTTTTGGCTAGTCTTTTTTCAATTTGCGCAAAACTATAGAAGAATACGAACATAATTGCGCCGAGGAAAGTCTCCTGGTCATGACGGTCTCAGCATTGAGCATCTCAGATTTGCTGGTCCGCATTTGCCGAGAGTGCTGGCTATGCTTTTTACTTTTTGTTTGGGTCATGCTTATATGCCGAGTGACATGATAAAAACAACAGTGGTACCCATCGTCAAAAATAAAACTGGTGACTTGGGCGATAAAAACAATTATAGGCCAATATCTCTTGCCACAATCATTTCGAAAGTGTTTGACAGTGTGCGAAATGCTCAACTTAGTACTCATATACGTGTCCATGATAACCAGTTTGGCTTCAGTTCAGGATTATCCACTGAAAGCGCTATATTGAGTGTGAAGCACACTGTGAAGTACCACACTCCAGTTTACTCTTGTTTCCTGGATTTGAGCAAAGCTTTTGACTTGGTTTCCTACGACATTTTATGGAAGAAGATGGAAGAGGTGAACTTGCCATCAGAGGTGACTAATGTAATTAAGTACTGGTACGGAAACCAAGTCAATAGTGTGAGATGGGCTGGTGCCCTGTCTAGACCGTATGGGTTGCAGTGCGGGGTGAGGCAGGGGGGGTTGTGTTCCCCTACGCTTTTCAACCTATACGTGAACGATCTGATTGGCGCGCTTAGCAGCATGCGTGTCGGATGTCATATTGATGGTGTATGTTGCAATAACATTAGCTATGCGGATGACATGGTGCTGCTGAGTGCGTCAATCTGCGGGCTTAAAAAACTCGTAGCCGCTTGCGAACAATATGCCAGAATGCATGGTCTGACATATAATGTTAAAAAGAGTGTCGTCATGGTATTTGCGGCCAGGGGAAATTACCCAGAAGCGGTACCTCCAGTTAAGTTGGGCGGTGTATCGCTTGTGAGGGTAGACCGCTTTAAATATCTGGGTCACTTATTGACCACTGGCCTCAGGGATGACGAGGATATTGACAGGGAGCGGAGGGCGCTGTGTGTGAGAGCTAACATGATTGCCCGCAGGTTCAGGCGTGCCTCTAAGGAGGTCAAGCGCACTATATTTAGTGCGTATTGCACGTCTTTTTACACTTGTGCACTGTGGGTACATTATACTCAAAAATCATACGGCGCCCTTCGCGTCCAGTATAATAATTCATTCAGGGTGCTGATGGGGTTGCCCCGATACTGCAGCGCATCAGGGATGTTTGCTGAAGCTCGCGTAAACTGCTTTTTCGCGACGATGCGAAAGCGATGTGCATCCTTGGTCCGTAGGGTGCGGGGCAGTGCCAACAGCATCCTGTCTATGATAGCAAGTAGGTTAGATTGTGTTTTTGTAAACCACTGCTGCAAGGTTTCGGCTGAGCCTGTAACCTTGCAGTAGTCATCATCTGCGTTGTTTATGTTTTTATGTCTGGTTTTTGTTTCTGTGATTGTTTTACTAACATAGTTTATAAGTATTATTGTTACTAACACTATGAGTCTTGTTACTTGTAATAAATGATTATTATTATTATTATAATGCAATATTGCTCATCCCCCATTGCAAATAGCGTGATAATAATTTTTGAAAAGTCTCTTTTTTTTTTTTTCTGTTGGGCATCTCGTAGCTGACCTCTGAGGTCATGACTACTTAACCGGTCAATCCTGTGGTTGCCTTAAGCTGTTACACTCAAAGCCTCCAGCCAGGGGCATACAAAACTAAGCTAAAAAGCTAGGTGAACGCTCGCTTAGGGCACCCCCTGTGGGGTACGAGCCTCGGCTTAGGGCGTCACCGGAGGGAGGACATCAAAGATGGGACGGGCTGGATCAAAGTTTTGATCATTATTATTAATCAGGGAATTTAAAGCTACGTGCACAGCTGAAACCACTGCTGGAACCTCGTTATCGAGCAAGGGTCGGGGAGGAGTATCATTTACTCGGGGGCGCGGACGCGATCGCAAAGGACCTCGATGGCGAGGTCGGAATGACGGGAGGCGTCTGTGTCTGTGAAGAGTACTAGTAGCCCTATTGCTCTCCTGAAGGAGGGTTATGAGGTCATCAGGGTCGGTGAGAATGTGCCTAGGTCGGCGAGTACGGCTAATCCTACTTGGGACATAACTGGCGGCCTCGACAACCAGAGGGTTGCGATGTTTGACCACGGAATCGAAATAACGCTTTGCAAGGTCTATTGATTAGATCCAATTATTCCCTGCCCACCTTTTGACTACCATCTTCAATGGTGCCTTAAGCAACAACTTCTTTCCCCAGTCGTGGAAAGAAGCCACAGTCATCTGTATCAAAAAGCCCGGTAAACCCAGTACCGAGCCCTCTAGCTACCGTCCCATCAGTTTGCTCAAGGTTTTCGGAAAAATCTATGAGAGGCTTATTTACAAGCGTCTCAGAGACTTCGCTGAGACCAAGGGCCTCATCCCCAACAAACAGTTCGGCTTTCGAACTGAGCACTCCAGCGTGCATCAGGCCCACCGCATCATTGAGTTCATAAGCGATGGTTTCCAACGCGGCTCTCTGACACGTACAGTATTCTTCGACATTGCGAAAGCATTCGATAAAGTCTGGCACAACGGCTTATTATTCAAGCTGTACCAACTCGGTGTGCCGGATCGTCTCGTACTCATCTTACGGGACTATCTATCGAACCGCGTATTCCACTATCGCATTGAAGGAGCACTTTCCTCTCCCCGCCCCATTCGTGCAGGAGTCCTTCAGGGCTCCGTGCTAGCTCCCCTCATGTTCACGCTATTTACTAGCGATATTCCAAACCCAGGTAGAAGGGCGCATTTCGCTTTGTTCGCAGACGATACGGCCATCTACTTCAGGTCTAGATACCCTGACAATATCGCCCACACTCTCCAAGGCACAGTCAATCGACTCGCTGCCTGGCTTCGAAAGTGGCGCATAGAAGTCAATCCCGAAAAAAGCCCCGACCTCTCACTATGTTCGGTAAGCAGATCTCTTGGGAGAAGCGAGCCAAATACCTAGGTGTTTTCCTCGACCACCATCTCACTTTCGCTGAGCACATATAGAAGGTTCGTTCGCGAGCCGCTTTCGCTCTCGGTAGGCTCCATTCCGTCCTAAACGCACGCAGCAAGATGTCACTTAAGTGCAAATTGCGAATCTACACAGCGTGTATTCGTCCCATCATGACTTATGCGGGTGCCGTCTTTGCTCATGCAAAACCCCACCATATCCATAGGTTGCAAACGCTCCAAAACCGATTCCTCCGTAGGGCCACAGGCTCCCCCTGGTATGTTAGGAACGAGAGTCTCCATCTCGACCTTAGAACCTTAGACCTTTGAAAGGTCTATTGTGATGTCCCATTATTTGACTGATAGATTATTCATACCAATTTTCAAGTTCATCAAGCCACACAGTAAAACCCTATCCTGTAAAAATCTCTCAAGAGACTGTGATCTCTGAGTTTGTTTCGGCCTTTCTTCTCAGAGTAGTCAGATAGGAAACGCCGAACTCAACTAGCTTATTTTTTTTTTTTAATATGACGTGTAAAAGTGATTCCGATATTCTATTTACAGAATAAACAATTTCATTTCATTTCAATGCCCTTTTTCACCCCGTTAGGGGTAGATTTTCAAAAAAACTCTGATATACGTTTTTATTTACTTTCAGTTTTAAATAAGACGTACTCGTAACATAAGGTTCAGTTGAAAACCAGCGTCGGGCACTAGTTGTCTGGCATTTATACTGAACTGGGCCTATTTGTCGCAGTCGTGAGGCACACAATACTGTTTTAAGCTTTCTGTGTTTTTTGTTTTTGATTTGTGTGCCTTAACCTGGGTCAAATAAATTTATTTTCTTTCTTTCTTTCTTTAAGTATAAATACTGAGTTTCGAGTTAATAAGACCGCGCGTTAAAATTCTTCCATACAAACTTTGACACCTCCCAATGCTCTTTTAGGGGGTAGTTTAAAAACACAAAAATGGCAAACATTATTATTTACATAGATAAGTATTCTTGCCAAGTTTCAAGTTTATTAACTCAAAGAAGAAGATATTTCATACAAACAAAATCTCCCCTTTTCACCCCCTTAAAGGACGAATTTCCCAAGACCCTTTCTTAGTGGATGCCTACGTCATAATAACTACCTGTGTGCCAAATTTCAGCCCCATCCGTTTAGTGGTTTGAGCTGTGCGTTGATAGTCACCCTTTCCTTTTATAGATATAAGATTGAGTAATAGGGTAAGAACAAAAATGCATCCTAATATAATAAAGTAATATTTTTAACAATTTTAACTTCCCTGTAACTTGTCTTAATCTTGCTAAAAATACTTTACTTATAAGCTACTTTTTAGGGTTCCGAACCTCAAAAGGAAAAAACGGAACCCTTATAGGATCACTCGTGTGTCTGTCTGTCTGTCCGTCTGTCACAGCTGAATTGCTCCGAATTTAAATGACCGATAAGTTGAAATTTGGTACACATATCAATGTCTGTGACCCAAATACGGACGTGTCACGAAAATAAATTAATTTTGATTATGGGGGTCACTTTTTGGGGGTAAATTGCGAAATTTAAAAAAAGTTTTGCGAACTGTACCGTGTGACATATTACATGGAAGGGGTTTTGTGAGGACCTCAAATATTTTTTTTATTATAATTTTATTAAAAATACTTTTATTATCTCCGAAACTACTCACCCTTTCCAAAAAATACAGAAAGTGGTTTTATACTTTTAGATTACAGAAAAACCTATAAGAAGTCTGTGGTCTTAAAATAACACGGTAAAGCTCCCAATTTTGTGCGTACAAACATTCTAAAATTTCTATTTCTCACAATGTTTCCTTCGCAAAATTACCACTTCGCAAAATGTCCCTTTTTTCCAATGCACATATTCTATTCTTCATATCAGTACAAAATCGGTCAAGTGCAAGTCGGATTCGCGCACAGAGGGTTACATAATAATCTTTTATTCAGTTAAGTTACAAGTTCATATTCACAAAATAATAAAGTTAAAGTATAGAAATTGAATCGTTTGCGAGATTTATTTATTTTGGCGACGGCCAACAAAAATACCAAAAAAAAAGTGATATTAAGTGTTATTTATTTTCGTTCAACTAGAGAATGTAATCGACTTTAATCAAACTATACACGTACACAATAATTATACATTTATTTTATAGCCTCAAATATAACAACTCTATAATAACACTATTTTACAATAATTCTGAAGATATTACTCGCACTGTATCCAACAACCAACTGCCGATCATTCCTTCCGATATTCGTTTGGAAAGTGTCGCCCCACCATTGTTCCGGAAGTTCACAACGGAACAATAATGGCGCGACATCAGTGCTGTCAACCTAACTATTAAACGGATAATATCTTTAATATTAAAAAAGGTAAACGTATTTAATTTTGAGTAGCCTTAAAAAGGTTAATTAATTAATTAGTTTAAAAAGTTTTTAACAAATAAATCAACTAATAATTAAATTATAAATCAAAATAAGTTCTTTTAAAGTAAATATGTATGTCTGTCTTCGAAGCGACAACATCCGGCCGTCCTGCGCACGCATCCGTCCTCGGATAGCGTCCCAGTCTGGTGCAATTGCTGAGAACAAAGTATAAACAATAATTCATAATATTTTATAGAGTGAAACTGCGATTACTTATTACTCGTCATTTGAATTGAGCGTCTACTCCACTATTCCATCAACGGCCAGTAGAGAAAGACCCCAACTCAAAAGACCCGTTACCACGACATATGTTGGTATTTACATGTATCTAACTGTTCCATCAGCGGTCAGTTATGTTTAGAGTTTGCAGCTTTCCCTAGGCGATGCCTTTGGCCAACCCTAGTTGCATATCACTACAAACTCTAAACTCGTTTAGCACAGATTTATTTTACACGAATAAATACTGTAACGTAAAATACTCCAAATACCAAAATATGTTTGAAGCAAATGCACTAGACAGTGTATGATAAGTAGTAGTAAATACTACGACATAAAATTTTTTATAATTTGGATCATTATTTGGGTTTAATAAATACCTGACAACATCTTAGGCCATTTCCGAACCTTCAACATCTAGGTCTGCCAACTTGATCCATGGTTTCATATTTTCAGCACACGTGATCCCTTCATAGCACTTGCTTGTTCTTTCAGCGCCACGCATATCCTTTACTTTATAGCGATCATGACCCAGTACTTCAATCACCTGAAAAGGTCCTTTGAAAAGTGGTAATAATTTAGTACTTTGCCCATCATTGGATTGACTGGGAATTCTTATAACTACCAAATCATTGACGTTGTAACTGTGAGCTACTTTTCTTTTGGAGTCGAAAGCCTGTTTTTGCTTGTCTGCGCTGACCTGAATGCGACTGTTGACGTTATTCCTTAATAGCGTGACGTCAACAGATTGATCTTCCTGTGCCAACATGTCAGCATCAGTTTGAAGTCGGTATCCAAAGAATACTTCACTGGGAATGGCTGAAGTGGTTTTATTAATGGTACTGTTAATACCTTGTTGGATACTGGTAATATGAGTATCCCATTTGTCATAGCTGGTATTAGCACCCATACTTCTCAATGCGTCAAGGATGGTGCGATTAAAGCGTTCCACCTGACCGTTCGAGCGTGGAACAGCAGTAGCTATAACATGTTGTCGTATGTTTTTGTCTTGACAGTACTTAACGAATAACTTAGACGTGAAAGAACTTCCAGCATCACATATAAGACGCTTAGGATTACCAAAAACTTTAAATATTTTATCTAACTCGCTAATTACAACTCGAGTTTTAGTGTTACGAACAGGAGATATAAATACAAATTTTGTAAAAGAGTCCAACAGTCACCAAGAGGTAGGTATTTTTACGCGTGGTCTTTACAAATGGACCCAGATGGTCTATGTGAAGCGTGTGAAAGGGCTTTGCATATTTAGGTATAGGAAACAGTTTGCCTTCCTTTTTGCCATGGATATTTTTATAGTAAATACAGTTAATGCAATTTTGTATATACTTGGATACTACTTTCTTAATTTTGGGAAACCAATAACATGATTTTATTCTTTCAATTGTCTTATCCACGGCAAAATGGCCAAGGTCGTCATGATTAGCTTTAATAATTTGCCAAATACATTGTTTGGGGACAACCCACCTTCTACCATAGTCAGTCCTACGGTATACCTTATTACCTAACAACTCATACTCATTATACACTTTCTTATTAAGCTCGGCCTGACCTGATTCCAATATTTCTCTTATTGCACAAATACTAGGATCTTGCAACTGGACTGACAATAACCAATCTGCTTCAGTAATGGCCAACACACTTTCATTGCATATGGGGGCGGAATTTGTGTCAAATGGATTTCGGCTCAAGGCGTCAACATGTTGCATTTGAGCCCCTGGTTTGTGTATTATTTGAAATGTGAATTCTTGTGTAAGCAATACCCACCTACCGATTCTAGAATTAATTTCTTGCTTATTTATTGTATATTTAACCGCATTACAATCTGTATAAATTTTAAAGGTGGATCCCAATAAATAGTGACGGAATTTTTGAAGTGCAACAATTATTGCTAAAAACTCTAACTCAAAGGAGTGGTACTTTTTCTCCTCATTAGAAGTCTGTCGACTATAAAAATGGATTGGTTTTTCACCTGTATCAGTTACTTGAGTCAGTATGCAGCCCATACCATCGCGACTAGCATCAGTGTATAAAATAGTTGGTAATTTGGGGTCATATATTTTTAATAAAGCATTATGCAACAACTCATATTTTAATTTACTGACCGCTGTAACTTGATCGGATCCCCACTGCCATGTGATATCTTTTTTCAAGAGCTTCGTCAGCGGTTTCGATATAAGAGCACAATCCTTTATAAATTTTCTAAAATAATTTATTAGGCCTAAAAATTGTCTCACCTGATGCACATTTTTAGGTTCAGGATAATTTTCTACTGCCTTCAATTTCTTTTTACCTGGACTTATACCATCTTCAGATATATTGTACCCAAGGAAGTTAACAGAGCTCTGGAAAAAGTGACATTTCTCCAAATTTATAGTCAAACCGTTATTTTGCAATATTTTTAAAACTTCGTCTAACACCCTAATATTTTCATCCATCGACCCTGTAGCTACCAATAGATCATCCATATAACAAATAACTTTATCAAAGCGTAGTTTACCCAAGACGGTGTTCATTAACCTTTGGAATACAGACGGTGCATTGCATAACCCGAATGGCATCCTTCTGAATTCAAAATGGCCATCAGGCGTAATAAATGCAGTTTTAGCAATAGAATTTTCATTAACATTAATCTGATAGTAACCACTTTTTAAATCAATAGATGTGTAACATTTACATCCTCTTAGTTTGTCTATTAGGTCTTCTACAATTGGCATTGGGTATTTCTCTTTGACAGTAATTTTATTTAGTGATCTATAATCAATGCACATACGTTTTTCGCCCGATGGTTTATCAACCAACAAAATCGGACTAGCATAAGCGGAATTACTTTCGCGAATTATTCCATTTTTTAATAAGTCATCAATAATTTCCCTAGTTGCTGCTTTTTCGGATTCAGACATACGGTAAGGTCTATGGTACACAGGTTTATTAGTTATTAGTTCAATGTCTAACTCAACACAAGAAGTCTGCCCTAACGATTTTAAATCTTCTGAAACAACCAGAGGGTATCTAGAAAATATTTCATTTAACACAAATATGTGTTCAACGGAATCAGGGTTAAACATGGACGACTGTATTAAAGCGACGTGGTAATTGCTTATGGGACAAAAAGAAAGGCTACTTCCAACACGTGCATACATAATTCTTTTATCCTCCGTAAAATTCCTACCAATTAAAATAGGACAGCCAGCTAATTCATCACAAATATATAGGACCACATTAAGCTCAGCATTATCAACCATAATGTCAACCTGTGCCCCATGGGTAACCTCAGAGCAAGAATCTGTTTTAAATCCTGTTAATACAACAGGTTTATATAATTGGAAAATTGCAAGTTTTAACTCGCGCGCCAAAGAAGACGTTATTAGAGAACAACCACTGCCCATATCAATAAAAGCCTGTCGTTTACATCCATTAATTACAATTGCCTTATAAAATTTATCCTTAGGTGTAGGTTCAACAATTAATTTGACTTCGCTATCCTTTTCAGGTTTCATTTTAGGTTTAAACCTACATGCAAGCTCTAAATGACCAAATCTATTACACACATTACATTTGACATTATCCTTCTGAATGCAGCTGGTCTTTTTGTGACCAGGTTCACCACAGCGGAAGCATGTTATATTTGTACCAGAATTGACAACAGAACTTTGCATTGGCACTCCATTAGAGTTGGAAGAATTGTCTGTCTTTTTATCAACATTACTATAGAATAAACGAGTTGAGTTTTTACCTTGCAAATTGTTATGCTTCTGGATGGACTTATGTTCCGGGTCAATATGAATTTTACCGTGTAAAAATGAGGCCAACTCATCACAGTATTTAAAATTACCAGCATCTGCTGCAGTAATTATATTTTTATCGCCAATTGATCCTACGATTACTGAAATAATATCCTGATCAGAAAATGACAATCTCATCTTGTCAATTTTGCCTTTTTGTACAAAATAAAATTCATATAATGACTGGCCATCCGAGGGTTTCGTTTGAACCAAGTCTTTTAGCAAACAATACATATTACGTTTTATTTGAAATGTGTCTAATAGTGTATTCCGCCAATCCTTCCATTTCCAGGTAGTCCATCGTGTTTTATTTTTTTGAAGTGAGTCATACCATGTTTTAGCCGTGTTACGCAATTTTTGCAAAGCTTGATATTGTAGGACACGATCATCCCAACGAAAAACACGAGCATTGGCTTCCACAACATTTATCCACATTTCAATATCATCCACTAATGGGTCAAAATCAGGAATCACCGAAGATAAAATAACATTTTGGCTTACTGCAGGAGACGCACGCCTGGTGCGTCTCTTTTTCTTACGCCTGTGTCCATCAGAGCTGCTGCTGCTGGACGAAGGCGAACCAGAGCTCGATGACGAGCTACTTGTACGACTTATTTTCCCTCGCGTGCGCTTGCGGCTTCGCGGCATCTGGGCGCGTTTCCGTACCACTTCTGATGTAATCGACTTTAATCAAACTATACACGTACACAATAATTATACATTTATTTTATAGCCTCAAATATAACAACTCTATAATAACACTATTTTACAATAATTCTGAAGATATTACTCGCACTGTATCCAACAACCAACTGCCGATCATTCCTTCCGATATTCGTTTGGAAAGTGTCGCCCCACCATTGTTCCGGAAGTTCCCAACGGAACAATAATGGCGCGACATCAGTGCTGTCAACCTAACTATTAAACGAATAATATCTTTAATATTAAAAAAGGTAAACGTATTTAATTTTGAGTAGCCTTAAAAAGGTTAATTAATTAATTAGTTTAAAAAGTTTTTAACAAATAAATCAACTAATAATTAAATTATAAATCAAAATAAGTTCTTTTAAAGTAAATATGTATGTCTGTCTTCGAAGCGACAACAAGAACTAGATATTTGTTTAGATTTTTTTTTATTAATTGTTGTTAACTTAAAATAAATGCTAAAATAAATAAATCTTGCAACTTACAATTATTGAAATAGATATTTCTATTATATTTCTTTGATTTTGATTCGATTTGTGTAATTGTTGTTGACTTAAAAAATCTACACCATCTTTTTTAAATCTCGCTATCTATTCAATTTCGGTCCTTTTTATTTGTGTGCATAAATGTACCTTCAGTAGCTCCAACAGTATTTTCAAATGTTAATCAATTAGTTGTGGTTGTGGGTAGGACCAGCATTGCGCCAAGCATTTTTATCACCGATGAAATCTCCCAACTTATAATATGCCTGCCTGCATAGTGTGCGTTATATACAAGATTTGAATTTCGTCTCATTCATTAAATAACTTCCTGAGGATTCTGGAGTATGATTCTGGAGGATTCTTGAATCGGGATGAAATCCAAAGCGCGAGTCATCAGAAAAAGAACATGAGCCCACTGAGTGTCGGTCTAGTTCAAATGTGCGTTAGCCCTCAATAAACGACGCCCTCAATTTCCGCGTCGAAGAGCTGGAAGAGTGTAAAGATTAACTTCATTCAGTCTTCTTCTCCTGGCTATTTGGTCACTGACATCTATGTGGTACAGAGACAGGATTTTTCTTATCAGCTAGCGAGCCATAAGTTGAGACTGCCTCCTCGCATCATTTTGCAAAGAGCGGCCTTTTGTCTGAATAGTACCTGTATCTTCCTCGGAGACGTTCAGTAACATCACCTGTAGAACTGTAACGTGTCTATAATCGGCAAATTACACTTGGCAGTGTGTTGACAGCGGCGGCAGTTTCACAATATATAAATATTATAATAGCCTATGTCACTCCCACAATTAAAACTAATCTAATGACACCTTATATGTAAAAATCGATCAACCCGTTTAGGCTACAGAGTGTGCCAAAGAAATAGACATGCGTTCATACATACTCTCGAAAAACATTACCCTCCTTCTGGGGCAGTCGGGTAAAAGAAAGATTATGTACATTAAATCGCCATATTATTTCCTGTCGTAAACTATCCTTTTATTACCTGTACATAATAACTTGTGTATTTCACATCTGCCAGCGTCCTGCGACGGCTCATATTTTTTCGGACAGTATTTATATTCTCAAACATGCTTGTAAATACGAACATTATTTTGACAACCTTCTTTGAGATAAATCGAAATTGCAGTATTGGTAAAAAACAAGCGAATGTCCAATGCAATGTTACTATGAAAATCCATAACTGTCTTGTTTAGCGGCCAAATAAATTACTATAAAAACTCATAAGTGTCGTGTTATTTAAAAATGGTACAAACTTTTTACTTCAACCCGTTGCAACTAAGGAGGTTACTTATCAGAGATTCCATTTAAACTAGTTTAGCAATTACAGCTGTTTAAAGAAAGATGACACCACGCTATTTGCTATTAGCGCAAGTCATTTGGAGTAATTACTTCGTAAAATGGAGAGTACAAGCCTCAAATTCGGACTAAAGATTAACCGCAAAAAAAACTAATGTGTTAATCGTGGACCGCGCTAGCAAAAACTCGCCTGAAGTCTATAAAATTGCGAACTGCGCCGTGGTCCAGTCCTACATTTATCTTGGAGCGTTTATCTCAAACGGGGTGGATAACTAAATCATCATTGGACAAACTGAAAAAAGTCTAGAGGAACAGATATATTACAAAAGCCACTAAGATCGTTGCTTGTTCAAACCATCGTTTTTCTTATGTTTCTTTACTCTGCTGAGAAGTGGACGCAGACGACGAAGAAGTACATAGACAGATAGAAATAAAAATTAAATAAAAATAGACGCTCTGGAAATGTGGTGCTGGAGAAGAATGCTTGGGGTATCGTGGATGGAGTTTCGTACCAATACCTCTTTATGCCAAGAACTCGGCATCAAAAAGCGTCTTTCTGTTCTGGTCCAAACGCGCATCATCAAATGCTTCGGACACCCCTCGAGGCGTGAGATTGACTCTATAGAGCGCCTTGTCGCGCAGGGTAGAGTGTAGGGCACTATATAGACCACGGACGCTCACCGATGACATGGACTGTCCAAATTAGCATCCGCAGTTGGCGAACCCATGTAAGAGTGTATTAAAAACACAAAAATCGGAGTAGATGGCCAGAAATCGTGAGACGAATCACACCAGTCTCTGGACAAGAAACTACATGAAGACCACGACCGCTCTGTCAAGAGTGCTAAGAACAAGAAGAAGAAAGTAAAGAAGAAACAAATGAACATAAAGGCGCGTGAACATTTTTCTTTGTTCGGCTTTGATTCTGGAATTTATAATTAGCGAGATTTTGCCCGCGGTTTCGCCCGCGTGGAGGTCATACAAATCCGTTCAGTCGTTTTTGCGTGATTCACTAACAAACATACCAACTTTCACGTTCATAATATAAGTAGGATTTACTTAGTTTGAATTTCCGCGCATTGTTTGAGAAAAGTATTGTACAAGATCTCACTTATTTTTGCGGTAGAAGAACTGCGTTGCGAGACTTTTACATATTATGTTTTTGATGGAATGTCATTTCTTTTTGTATACCCCGATACTGATACTGAACCTACATCAGTTTAATAAAACGTGTGGATTTGTGTGTCTATCTGCTGCATCGTAGGTAGATCGCAAAGGTTGTTGTACCTAATTATATTGTTGCTTCTTCATTCAATTTCAATGCAGTTTAATTTTGACAACAGCATAAGTAACTTTTTATATCCTATATAAATAATATGCGTTTACAAAGTTACTTATGCAGTTCATATATCTAGAAAACGGGACTGAAATTGAAGTATTATTATATATTTTAGTTTTTCTTCGCTTTATAGGCTAAACACTAATTTTGTTCAAAATTTGAAGCTTATGTGACTGCTAGAAGTACCTTAGAATTTTAAAGATTGACAAAATTATGGAATTTTAACCTGCAATAGTTCTTGAACTACTGGTTCAAATTAAATATAATTTGAGAATATACCTAGTCATACTACGCCCTCTCGGTCACTGAAAATTCAAGATTCCAGCTTTATCCACAATGAAGTTACAGTGGGTTGGAAATGTCCTGAATGGCTTTAACGAAAATATGGTATGGCTTTGCCTTTGTATTTGTTTTGCTCAACTTGGCGGGGGTACTACCATGCCCTCCGAAAATAAAACCGTTTAAAAACCTAACTTTTTCACCACGTTTACATAGAAGTTTCTTTTCAATAAAAATGTTTAGTTTTAACGAAGATGGGAGCCAGGTTACAGGTCCACACAATCTTGGGCACGCCACAATTGCGGCGATAAGTTCCCACTTTGAGGAGTGGTTAGAGAGGCGTCACGGTGTCTTCACCTTCCACCTAACGCAGGTCCTCACCGGAGACGGTTGTTTCGGGAGGTTCCTGTTCAGGATAAGGCGGGAGGAAACGCCTGGGTGTCACCATTGTGTCATCGCCCGGAGGACACGGTGGAGCATACGGTGGAGGTCTGCCCGGCTTGGGCGCAGCATCGCTGTGTCCTCGTAGAGGTGATCGGTAGCATTGATCTCTCGCGTCCGGCCCTGGTTCAGGCCATGGTACAGAGCGAGAGGGCATGGGAGGCCGTCACCTTCTGCGAAGCAGTAATGGTCGCGAAGGAGAAGGCGGTACGCGTGAGGGAGAGGCAAATTTCGCGCCCTCACGCGCTTAATTCTCACAGGAACGCCCTGGGCGTCGCAAGCCGATTTCCGGCCACCGTAGGCGCGGGCTTGCGGACGGTGAGCAATGGGTAGCTCGCCATCCGATAAGAACCAGGCCCGGGTCGACGGCGCGTTGTGTTTCATGCGCGCCTCAAAGAGATGTCAACAGAACTGACGGGGTCCGATAGGGCCGATGCCTTCCGGGGTTGCGGTTATTGTCCGAAAGGGTTACCGAGGCCCCTGGCAATATAGGCAAATGAAGGAACATGGGTGGGTTTTAGTCAGTAACAGTCTGACATACCCTCCCGCTCTACTCAGAGAAGTTATTTGATAATTTCCCACCCAAAAAAAAAGGTCCACACAATCTAAAATGAAAGAAGCAAGTCATGAATATCACATCTCATAAAACTTGGCGCAAAATTGCCGACAAATATCAAATAATTTTAGTAATGTTTCGCGGAGTATTCGAATCACGAATACAATCTCTCAACATTACTCGATAGACGAACCAATACGAAACGTTTATAGACCTACACGCATGCTACGCGAATATATTTGACGACATGCGGTCTTTGGAAAGGCTTACGTGATTGTTAAGGTTTCGTGCATGAAAAAAACCCTTTTTCGTCAATAACTTATCTAATTGTAAGAAAGCATGAAATAATTGAAACATTAAGTCTGTGTAAGTATAAAAGTACAGTTATCATGGTGCTAAACCATTCGTGTCAGTCACGGCACCTGCTAATACTTTTGCGCCCTCGAAAATATTATTTATTTCGCCTTTGATTTACTTAGTGAAGATATAGTATAATCATAAAATAAAATTTTGATTTTGTTTCAAGGATAGCTGAAAACTAATGTGTGATTTTTTAATTTCTTGATATAGTTTGCTAATAATAGGAAAAAAATAAATTACTGACAGGGTTTAAAAAAAAGGTTATTTCATCATTTTTTTTCTGATATATTTTGTATGGAAGTTGAAATAAGTGGTTGCCCTATGTACAAGTAGACCATATAATGATGATGATATTTTTAATTTCCAAAATCAAAAGAAGTTTCTTCTAACGAAACGATCAAACGTCAATCTTGCGTCAATTTTTGGAAAAATTGTTGCGAATTTTACTGATTTTCCACGAATCCTTAATTTATTTGAAAAATCCGGACAAAGAATTCAACTTTTCAAATCACAAATAATTTTGTTTAAATTCTGTTTCCCTTTCTCACAACTAATAAACAAAATTGATCATAATCAGTCGATTTCGTGCACGGCCCCTTAACAATGGCTTTTATTCAAATTTTTGCAGTGATTGTTTAGCACACTGTTATTCAGAATAGTCTAAACTCTGACAAGATTAGATTGGCTGTACAGTGCCCTCCCTAAATGAATTCACCATAAGGTATCACTTAAACTTTATTTGTCTATTTGCATTGTTACGAAAACACTTATAATTATTATAATGGGTGCTAATACAGGCTTGTACTTTGTGCTATAAATTGTTACTCAAATCAGTTTCCACCTATTGCCTACGCTACCAAGTCCCAATATACAGGAATAACATGTACAGGGTGTAGTTGACACGAGGTTATTGATTTCAAGCACACACTGAAAACCGATTAAGATTTAGAACAAGATATTCCTCCGGTGAGTACTAAATCTTAATCGGCTAGCACAACTGAGTCGTCATACATTTCAGAGCTAAGCTCGCTGTACGCGACAAATCGATGGAAAGTGTCTCTTAGCTATGAAGTTTGCCCGCGTCTATACATGACACTATATATTTCACTTACTGATCCATTACTAGATCACACTCGTAGTCATGACAGAAGGTCTGCTCTTTACATCACACAAAGCCACCCAATTACGTTTTGATAATGATTATTTGCCAAAAACAGTGCTTTACATTTCCATATAGTACATTAATACTAATAGCATTTTTTTTAATAAGACGCAAAGGAAGTACTTTGCTTATGAACTCCACACTAGGACGGTCCTGTCTCGTATTCCTTGGGTGGTATTGCCATTTAAAAATGGGCATTTCATTAATGGATTGTTATTTTTACAATCGAAAAGCACATTTTTGAAAGTGTTATTATTGAATAGCAATCAAAACATTAAAAGCATAAAGACTGACAAAAATATTTTCAGCGCTATGTGCACTATGCGTAAGTGTGTGTGAGTGTGTGTGTGAGAGAGTGTGCGTGTGCGTACTTCGAAAGATTCGGATTCACTGTAGTTTTGGGCTAGCAGCCATTTGCGAACAATCTTTTCTTTTTTTTTCCAGATTTTTACCACTTTGTTGTATATGTGAGAGCATGGACTCCTGTATGTGTTGTGTGAAGGTTGTACGTATCATTCTCGAAGCACACTTCGAAACTCGACGTTTGAGAACTTAAAGATCAAACAAAATTATAGTTCGCAGTTGTTTCAGAATCTAAAAGCTCTATTGCTAATCGATCCTCACCACTAATTTCAGTATAGTAGTAGTTCCTAAGAGCACTGCAGAAATAGTTTAAAGTTCGCGATTCAGATTGATGAACGAAGTACTATCTTTCTAACATTCTAAGAGTCTTTCGTGACACCCAGATTAAGAAAAATGAGTAATCCATCTTTGTCGAAAACCACAAATCAATTCTATGCAGTATTTACTATTTAGCACTCTAGTTTCATAACGTGTGTCATTAGAATGAAGCTTCTCCAAATTTTCACTTAGTACCATAACCTCGGTCTTCAGACGAAATGATTCCCCGACTGTGCTCTGCCCGAGGGACTTAGTTCCGTCGTCCAGAAGTCTGAGATTCCTGAATCATCTCAGAATTCTCGGACACTGACCACTAACAGAGATAGTCCAAGAATTTTCGGCTGAAGCGTGTAGTCGTATACCGTCTTCAGAATCGTCAGGTAATTCGACGTATGTGAGATAGCGAGTGTTCTGTTTTCAGTATATTATGTTATCTTGTTTGTAATGTGACTGAAGTATTTACTGAATTACGCGGTTTCTACTACAAGGTCCTTATTATTTTTGTCAGACAGCCAAATTAGGAGTTAGCTCTACGTGATTCTTACGACGTCTTCTAAGGACATTAGTGTAACATATTGGATACGGTACGTAAGTTATGTTCGGAATTTGTTCGTGAAAGTTGCATGCGCACTTTAATTAGCTTATTCATGTAACTTTACTAGAAGCCTTCGGGGAAGTTGGAAACTTCTACTGGTCAGTCTTGCTCTATACCTTACATAACGCAAACAAAATCTATATTGATATCGATGCTAAAAGTTTTTTTTTTAAATATTACAGAACTTTATTTGAAAGCAGATAAGTAACGACAGCAGAACTTCGGTCCATTATTTGCATCGTCAGCACTGACAGAAAAAAAGGATACAATCCATTAAAAAGTTCGCAAGTTTCTGCAGTATGTATCGAAACCGATCGGCTCATGCCGTGATACTGCCACAACATAGATAACTTCAGAAAATCAACCTTATACTACGTGCTCAAACAGCTAACAACTGGAAACCAGATAGAGACTATTATCTAATATAATTATCAATGCAGACTTGCGACTCATTTTTCAAATCGAAGAGATCCATGGAGGCGAAAAATCGTTCCTCCTTTGTCTTTAGTAACTCACTGTTATTTCCAATTCTTTTGTCAAGATGAGTAAAGCATTATTCCGAATTCTCTGCGACGGTTGTTCAAAACTGTTCTTTTCACTCTCTGCCAGCTGCACAGCTAACTGTTCCAAGTGTTTCTTCTATGTGTTCGTATGTGGTGGCATAATGTGGACTAACTTTGCTTTTAGCGCATTCCCTCGGGTGGTGAGAAAAGCCCAGATATTATACCCGGCATTATCTTGTCCACGCTATTATTGTTATTGAGTGTCGATTATACTTTACTGATAGCTTTTGTTCATTAACGAACGGCCATTGGGAATTGGTGAAGTTAGCTGCATTTACTGTATGCTAACATTTACAAGCTTAGTTAGGATAAAATTTTTAGCTAAGAAGTAAAATATCTAAGTCGGTGTGCATGACATAGAAGATAGATATCTCCACTGACAATCAAACAACTTCTTTTCTATTTTTACCCGACTACGGAGAACCCAAAAAAGGAATATGGGTTTGACCAAAATGTGTGTATGTCCGTCTCTATGTTCCTTCGTAAATACTGAACGGCTGAACTGATTTTGATGAATGATATGTCGTTAGATTCATCTTTATTGCGCGAGTGTCACTGGGTATATTATAATGATAAAAAATCAAGCAGAATTTTCGGCGCCTGAATGTAGGTATGCTTTTTTTTTACGCTGGCAACACTGGTAGCCAGGGGGCTGCCCTCTGCACCATCCCCACATCTCGGAGCCCCATGGTTATGGAGATATCCATGCTTGAAGTTTTTAGGTTAGAATGAATTTTGAGGTTATGTTTTCCGGGCTTTCGTAATGTTTTGGACATTATAAACCTGATTTATTGAAGGAAAGAGTCGGGGGGAGCCAGTTCGACGGAGCCCCGTTGCGCGGGGCACCTACCTTTGGGTGGTTTATAAAAACATAACCACGAAGGGGATGGCGGGGTCTATTCGACCTAACCTAACCTGTCCGAGTCGGGGTGCCCCAAGTCCCGAGCTCGCTTCGCTCGCTCTTGCACTCAATAAAACACCAAAGTATTAACGGTTTAGTATTAACGAACGAAACGCGTCGCTACACGTTTCGTTCCACCTAATGTAAACACAAAAATTCGTTAATTTGTGTGTAAAAAAGTTAATGTAATTGCATAATACAACAATTATTGTGCACGCTTATTACACATCAAATTAGTATATCGTATATAAAATTATATTTATGTAAAATGTGACATAAATTGAATATAATACACCTCGAAGTCGTCAACGGAACGTGAAATGTCAACTTTGACATGTACCATAACAAAAATGGAGTGCTATTTTCCAATTTGTATGGAAACTTTAAACAAATTAATCTCGTAAACTGTGAACGTCCGAAACTTGAAAATTTGTAAAAAGCTTTCTATTTACGAGTACTATCTATAAAAAATATATGAACTTCGAAATCAATGGTCCATAATGGAAAGGTTATCCCTGTAATTTGTCATAAACTTGTTGTTGTCAATCAAGTTTCTTTTTGTGTTCTATAATAAAAGCAGTGTATTCCTTATAACTTCACTTTTGTTTAACATTCCCATCTAATTCCTTATTAACTTCAGCTAATATTGTAACTTCTATTTGTTAACAATTCATTACCTATTTCGAAATTAATTTAATTATTTTTTCTCTTCCACCTCCTATTAATCTAAATCCTCCTATTAATCTAAATATTAGAACATCTTTTCTTACTTTGTTATTTAGCTGTATAAGTTTACACATTCCAGGCAACTGACATTTCAAAGAAAATGATGACCTGCTGTGCTACAGTCAGGGATTTGGAAGCAAAACTAAGAGTTACCTTAATGGAGCTCGAGGCTTCTAAAGCTACATGCCAACAGCTGATCCAGGAAAGAGAAGACAGTGAAGTGGAAGTGGAAAACATTAATTTAAAGAACACCCCCAAAAATGAACTGTCTCACCTACACATACAACACATGGACTTAACCGACCAGCACAGTCAACTACAACATCTAGTGTCAACGTTTCAAGAGTGCAGTGACACCCACAAACTTGCTTTAAATAGAATTACAGGACTTGAACAAAAATTGTGTGAAGCCCAAAAGGCGCTATCTCTCTCAGAGTGTATCAAGGTCAGCAAACAGGTTGCTAGCACCAGTAATCTATTTAGTGAGTTAGTGGGTAGTAAGTTAAAATCAGCGTGTGAGCAAGCTGTAACAATAGATTTGACTGGTGATGATACCATATCATTATGTGCTATTATTGTGAGTCATAATAAATTAAAAAAATACATTAAAATCAAGAAATTAATTAAACGGTCACAGAGAGCAATCAAAAAGAAACCCCCTTAAAATTAAATCTTTCACTTAGAAAGGACCATGTTCTCTTATCAAAAAGTTTAAATACTTGTACTATTGAGTTAGATAAATGTAGGGAAAAATATGACACTGATATCCAGCTCCTCTATAATGATATATTACACAAGGAGCACTTGCTGAAGGATATTTTTGAAAAATATGAGACTTCACAACAGCAAGTAAGTGACCGCTTGCTTGAGGCAGGGGAACTACTGGATTTGGTGAAGTGCAATGCTGAGATGTATGAGTCCCTGACTAATAACCTCTCATGCAGTTGTGCAAATCAACCACTGCCTCCTCAGCCTCAGCCTAACTTGCCCCCTCCGGTGTTGGCTCTTCCAGCAGAGACTTGTGTTACGTCACAGAAAAATAAATCTATATTTTTTGTGACGAATTAGGTTCAGGCTTTGAGAAAATTTTACTCAATTACCTTAGCCATAGTGTTACCAATCATAGCTATCATAACATAAGTTTTAAACAAATGAATAAAAGAATTGTAAACACAAACCTAGATCATTATTCTGCAATGGTTTTATTATTCGGTAATAGTACTGGTATTACCGGAAAGGACATAGTGGATGGTGTGGACACCTTATTAAAATTAAATGTACGAAAGCTAATATTGTGTGCTTTTCCTTATTCTGATACTTTATCATATGATGAAAATAACTATATTTGTAAGTTGAATAATACTATTCACAGGATGACATGTTGTCATAGTGACAAATTATTGTATTTTGACACTAACCAGTTTGTTAGTGGTTTTCAGTTAACTCAGAGAACTTTATCTCTGTCTTGGAAATATAGAAATTTGATTGCTATGTTGAAAGCATATAATATAAATGAGGTTATAGATAATATAACAAAGTGTAGTATTAGTGACGAATCTATGTTGTCTAGTTTGTAATGTTGCATGTTTTTACTTACGGTTTGGTTGTTAAAATGTTGGTCTTTTATCATACGTTCTCTCTAGATAAATGCATGACCATTGCCGGTGTGTTAAATATTCCTGAGGCTCTGTATTTCATTGTTATTGATATTTTCTGTAGATTTTCTTGTTGTGACACTTACCTATGTCAAATGTTAAACTGTCAGTTTCTTTTTATTTTTCTGTTTGGCTTAGTCTATGTTACTTTTTGGTTTACATAGTTTTAATTATTTTTATTGATATCGCTAAAACAATGTATTAATTATAATTTATTTTTTTATATTATGATTGTACCAAATAATCAAGTATTGTTCTAAATTTTATTTATGAAATTTACGCACTCCAAGGAGGTCCGATTATATTTGAAGAAACCATTGTTTGAAAATGGAAAAGAATATTGATTTTGGAAACGAGCTGAAGGGTATAAAAGCAGAGGCTGTCAGAAGCAACGGGATTCTATCTCGGATTCTATCTCTGATTCTATCTCCGATTCTATCTCCGACTTTACGATAATAAAAGGGTCTGTCTCTCTTACAGTCCATCTTGGCCTGCCCTGGCCTTTCCGGGGCTCACCCACTCCCTGCCGGAGCCAACTCTTCTTTCCCTCGGAGTCATCGACCCGCCGAGGCCACCACCAGCCGTCAATCACTCCCTGCCGGAGCCTCCATCTCCCGAAGACCACCTCCCGCTGCAGGCCACCTCTGAGGCCTAACCTCCTAAGCGTGCAGCGCCGATCAGTAGCGTTAAACTGTGTTTTTGTACTCCTCTTGTATTTTTAATTATATTATAATATTTAATTATATTATATTTTCCCTTACATTTTTCCCTCCTGGGAAAATGTAACGTTACAAGTTATACTAACAGCATAATGAATAATTATGTTTTACCATGTACGAATGAGGATCCACCTACAATACCAACATACTTGGAGGCCACTACCAGTCAGATAGGGTATTCCTTTCCTGCTGGAACTCATACGGGCATTTTAGATTCTTCTGTTGTAGGTAGTTGTGGAGGTCACTCCGGATAATTCTTTAAACTAGGCAGTAAAACAACAGAAGTTACCCCTTCAATTAACCAATTATTATTAGAGAATAATAAAAAGGTATCTTTAGGCAATATAACTCATAATTAGTGATCGGATAATCGGATGCATATTTACCTAAAGTACATTTTTGGTTAGGAAATTATGGTAGCGGCTTCTTAAAACATATTTTTTTAAGAAGCCGGGAATGCGAAACTATGCTGTAACATGGTGAAGAACCATCGTCTTTAGCATGTGGCATTTATTTAAAAAAAAAAGTCGTTTTCATATTTATTAATGTATATTTACTTGAAGTAAATTTTAAGCTCCCCGTCAATTTATGACTCTATGTTGAGTGTAAGAGGAATAGTAGGTAAGTAGTAGGTATTAATTTAAAAAAAATGAATACAATTATACTTTATTGCACATAAGTACACGATACAAAACATATTAGTAAGTACTATAAATATTCTATAATGAAGTGTCCAAAGTTGAGTAAGAGATATCTTCCAACCAGCCTGCTGACTGACTGATATCCTGATTGGGCGTAATCACTGTGCTTTAGTCACTGAAATCTGACGTTAACATTTCTGTCTGTGTTGAACATGATGGTGTGGCATCAGATTCCAGTGACTGTTCTAAATCTAAATTCTTAACTTCTGTTTCATATAGAGAATTGTAGTATACAATAATATTTTTTTCGAGATTATCAATTGTTAGTCTGTTTCTTTTGACATTTAGGATCCATTTATAATTAGAAAAAAGGTCTTTCTACATCAACAGACGTTAGTGGCGCAAATTTGTAAATACTAACGTCACTCTCTTTAGTAATTTTTTCGCTTATTTCCCTAAGAATGTCAAAATCAGGGTTTCTATCCATAAGCTGTTCCATTTTGTTGATTAATGTACTGTTTGATGTCTGGTTTAGAATTACTCTTACGTCGTCAAATATTTGAAAGGTTTCAGTTATAGAAAGGTCGCGTTTTTCTAATTTTAATATTGCAATATCTAACATTTCGAAATGTTCATTTATATACTCCAAATCTTTCTTCAAATTAGGTTTTGTTAATACTTCCTTAGCATTTCTAATAGATATGGCTTCATTGCTATCCAATAAATCTACAACATTTGATATCTTATCTAAATGTTTGGCGTAGTAAAATGCCGCCTTTAACCATGTTCGCCATCTAGTAATAACTGGCTGTGGAGGCAAGGGTAAATCTGGATTTAACTCCTTAAAAATTCGTACTCTATTCGGAGACTTTAAACATATTTTCTTAACATTGTTAATTAAAGTGTCGACATCCCCAAAACTTAATCGTATTGTCTCAGATAATCTATGCAGGGCGTGCGCTAAACACGTAAAATGTTTCATATTGGGAAATGTTTTTTTAATATTCTTCCAGCCAGTAACATATACGCTACGCTATAGGTACATAATATTAAGACATCCTGCACTTTACTGTCGAATTGATCTCCCCATAAGTTTTTTAAACATTGGAGTACAAACTCAGACACAGAATGACCGTTAACTACATCTAAAGTTTTGCAAGCTAACATGTAAACTCGCTTTGATACGTTTTCCTTTTCACTTAATAGTTTTACTAAAAAATGTACCACATATCGGCCCAGAAAGTCAGTAGTTTCGTCTAGTGATATCCACAGCTTATTGTTTTGTACATCACTATGGATACTTTTTAATTTGTTTTCATAAACTTGACTCAAGTATTTTCGTCTCAACAAACTTTCACTTGGAATAGCCCTATCTTGATTGTTACACTTGCAAAGGTATTTTTCAAAAAAATTACGAAAACTGGGGTTTTCAACTTTTGACCATGGTATGTTACACATAATTAAAAAATCAATCAAATCACAATAAAAATCATTTGGTGCTCTTGCTTGAATGCCGCGATGTTTTTGTGATTTCAGATGCCGGTTCAAAATGGTTTTCTTCGCGTTTAAATGTGTTTCACATTTCGTGCAAACTATAATTCCACTTGCTGGGTCGTAAAACATCTCAGGGTAATTTCTTATCCATGACTGGGCTGTCTTTTCTTTGAGTTGAATCCGCCATGTCTGTGAAGTGAAAAAGATCATTCGTTGGTTCATTTTGATTTAAAAAAAGCCATAAATTTCATTCCATTTGTATAGTTAATCAATTTCCGCGGCAGTAGATGGCCTAGTAGGGGCATAGATGAGAAGCTTTAATAAATACTTGCGTCGTTGCGTCTCAATTAAACAGGTAAAATTGGCACCATAGCTGAATGTAGAGGTAGCTTATATTTGCCTAAATAACTATTTACAAAATATTGCACTTATATTCGACCCACGAGATAAACTTATTAGGAATCAAAATACTCGCAGCTCAATAGTCAATGCGGGCTACTAGAGGTAAAGCCCGATTTACACTTTAATAAGTACAGTAGCGCGACAGTTAAGTAATAAGTAGTAAGTAACGTCTAAACGTAGGCGAGTGAGTTCATTTTACACTAAAAAAATAACACGTGTCTGCAGGCGCAGTCGAAAATTTATGGAATGTACTAAAATCGCCTATCTACATGCCGGCTTGTTAAGTTAACGGAGTACGGGAGACGCGACAGACTCACGTCTTTGCTCTAGACTCGCAATAAATAGGATCACGATCTATTCGACTTAACTTAATCAACTTACTACTTAACTCGCTTTCGCCGTTAAAATGTAAAAAGCGAACGCTAATGACGCAAGTTAACTCGCTACCTACTGAAGTGTAAATCGGGCTTTATAGTGACACAATAAGCGAATGAAAGTCGAGGTACAATGACATTTTAATTATTTTGCAATAATAAATAATCTTTACCTTGTAAGTAAAAGAGATACGAGGTCCAAGTCGTAGGGCAGAGTATATCAGGGTCCAAAATTCGCAGCACAGTCGTTCCAAGTAAAACCAAATTCCGTATCACAATGCACACCAAAAACCGTTGTAGAATAGCCAAGTCGTACGAAAATGGAAAAACACAACAAGACATCCGAACACATGCCAGGCACAGAGACGAATGTCATAAAATGAACAATAAGAACTTCCTTCGGGTACCTGCACACAACCAGGAATATAATTTGCCGTTTCACTCGCACTCATTATGAAATACCATACCCTTCTCTATTATACAAGCCGTGCTACGGAGATCTGACAACGTTGCACGTGAGCCGTCCATTTTTATTGACAGCGCCAATGAAAATACGACCAATGATATTCTTAAATTCTTTTTTAAAGAATTTCAATTTCGTATTCAATGATATTCTAAAAAAGAATATCATTGAAAACAACAAGAGACCTACTTACCGACAGCTGACAACCGCTCAAATTAGTCAAGTTATGTAACACGACCGGTATAGTATAAGTGTGGACGGCACATGAGCGTTACATGTAATGCTCGTAGTGCCGTCCACACCTAGAATTCGCGTTACATTACACGGTGGATTACATTACACGTAACACTAGTCTGGACCCGGCTGTAGGAGGCAGTGAAGTTACATAAATACTTTGAATCTTAAACTTTCAACTTAATCGTTTAATACGATACTGTCAGTCAGACTCAGTTGAGCGCGGTAGTTTGTTGATGATGTTGTGGTACGTTGATAATAATCATTAAGAGATTTAATGGTTTTTCTTTGTAATTCTTATTTATTATTCGTTTGAGATAAATGTTTTGAAAATTTAAGAAAAATTAAGAGGAAGTTATTATTTCTAGTTTTTTTTTTTAAATATAAAAGTTAAAATATGTAAATATACCTACACCCGATTTGATTCTATAATAAAAACAGTAAATTTGTTCCGAATTCTCGGGATTTTTTCGACACAAAAGTGCATTCCATAATTATTATCCAAAACCTTAAACTAAGTAAATATTCCTACACCCGATTTGATTCTGTAGTAAAAAAACTAAATTTGTCGATTCCGAATTCCCGGGATTTTACCGATACAAAAGCGCATTCCATAATAAATTAATAACCAACACCTACACTTTTGGTAAAATGCATCCGATTATCCGATCACTGCTCATAATGTTGAACCAAAGGGAGTGCAATATACTTTAAAATTATTTAATCAAAATATCCAAGGTTGCTCTTCTAAATTACTGAAATAGAATTGTTTTTAGAAAATACCAAGTTTGATGTAATTTGTTTAACAGAGCATTGGTTAAAAGATCATCAAGTGATGTCAATTAATTATGATGTCAAGAAATTATTGTGTAGTTAGCCATTTCAGTCGAAAATTTATGATACATGGCGGGTCATTAATATTGATTAGAAATTCTATTAAATCGAAAGAAAGAAAATACATCATCGGACTGTCTGTTGAACACAACATTGAATTGTCCTGTGTTGAGCTTGATAAGCTTGTTATAGTATGCGTCTGTATACGCTCCAAGTTACCAGAATCTATCTGTGTTTGATTCTGTAATGGAAGATGTATTAAAAAGACTTAGTACTAGTAGTAAGTCAATAATCATATGTGGTGATTTTAATATTAATTTATTTGAAAATAACTCGAACACTGTCAGATTATTAAGTCTTTTTAGGTAATTTGATTTGTCAAATGTTTGTATTGAACCAACCCGAGTGACAGCTTCTTCTGCCACTTGTATAGATAATATTTTTTGTAACTGTGATTACCTACACAAACTACATATCTTTACAAAAAATTCAAATAAGGTTTAGGCCAATTACATGTAAAAGTTTAGAGAATTATGAATTCTTTGGCCAATTAATTATGTGTTCAGAGTTTATTACAAATTAGGGGATTATATCCAAGATAAGAGTTGGAAACATGCTGGTCCTGCTCCATAGGACAATTTAGAATCAAGACAAAATCAAACAGATCGCTAATTGAATTGTAAAATTTATGATTTTGTGTTGTGTGACATTGATTTTACATTCTGTGATTACTTCCTCACACACTGACTTATTAATTGTAAAAATATTAGGAAAATCGTCTACTTTTACAATGTTTGTAAATATGTGAGCACCATGTATCTATCACATAATTAAATTATCTGTCGTTGCTTCATTTTTAATTCTTTTTACCTATTGGGGTATAGTCATTTTAATTTTATTCTAGGTGCATCGTCTTCACATATAATTATTTAACTAATGTATGTACTTATATTGTAAAAATATTTTAAAAGAGTAACGTTGGAGTTTCTTGCCCATTCTTCTCCATACGAAAACTACCTTTTGGAAGGGGCGACTAGAATCAATTATATTATTTTGTAAATTTTGACGTTCAAAAGTGCCATACCTCCATCCTATTTGAAATAAATAATTTGACTTTTACTTTGTTTAAAAAAAAACTTCCAAACCTATCGAGTTGGGGGAGTGAGGGTATCAAAATAAATGGTTTTAAAAGGTGATTACAAATGATATATTTAAATGTAATTTGGAATGATAAAAAACTAAAAAGCTGAAAATAAACCGTCAGGTTTTTTAGTTTTTTTACTTACTTTTTTTATTATTTCAAGCATACCTACCTAAAGACCGTTTGTTACCTACTTAATAACAAAAAAAAACCACAACCCACAAAATAAAAATAAAGAACAAAGTCTTTATATACAAAAGCTTTAGTCAAAATATTCGATCAGCGTTTCATATCTTAGATGTGGTATAACATAATGTTCTGTTGCTTATTTTTATTGCCCTACAAAGCCTACGCTCTCATTTTATGAATAAAACTTTGTCCGCTCAGCCGCGTGCCTCGGGGCTCGTGGCTCGTGGCTCGGAGAGGTGCATCACCGTGCGTGTATAGAAACAAAACTCAACATTTATGAGCCGTTAGTTATATCCAACCTACTTTTTGCCAACTGGGTGAAACACGAAAAAACCCGTGTGGCAATACCATAGCTTTCAATTGTAACTTTTTACATTAGGTGGTACACCGGCGCGGCGGCCGTGGCGTCGCACAGTGGGCTGAAAATCGGCTTTCATAGACATTCGATTTTTTTTTCGAATTGGTCAAATTTTTTGATTGGAATTGTTTAAAACAATCATGACCTTGAGGTATAATTGGTATGACGTCATAGAACATAGTGGAAGATAGACTTTTGATTTTTTTTCAAAATACTTGTATGGGAATTATCATAAAATCTTCAATATCTCAGCTATCGCATATTTGCGCAAAAGAATTCTTTCACACAAAAAATCTCCTATTTTTTTGCCAATTTTTGATATATTTCACTTTTATGGCAGAGGTGCGATGAAAAAGAAAAAAAATAAAAATAATTTTATTATTTTTATTTCTTCATTTATAACGATTATAAATGAATTTAATTACGCATTAGAATAATATAACAAAGAATATATAGCACAATAGTCTAGGCCATCGTGAGCCGCTTTTTTAGTCATTGATTTTTATACTACCTAGCAGAAAAACAGCATCTTATACGTAAAAAAACAATTCTTAAATTATTGACAACAAATACTCGACTTTATCGGAAGCCTGACCCTTTTAGCCTATAACAATTACCGAGAATTATTGCTAATAGGTACCTACCTATTAACTAATAGGTAGGTGATCACTGATCACCTAATTTAAGTTTTATTATGACAA
This sequence comes from Omphaloscelis lunosa, assembly GCA_916610215.1. NCBI lineage: Eukaryota > Metazoa > Arthropoda > Insecta > Lepidoptera > Noctuidae > Omphaloscelis > Omphaloscelis lunosa. The sequence continues at coordinate 22,841,420 of OU744250.1, forward strand.
TGAAGGGTTTTTAGGCTGATTACTAATCGTTCTCCAGAGGTAGAACTTACAGAATCACTGTGCCTAATGGGTTATTATCATTAGGGTATAATAACAGTTAAACATATAATATACAACTACAAATATGACTTACATTTAAATTTTAAATAGTTTTATATAAAAAAAAATAGAACAAAAATAGTACCTAAATCTAAATACATTCTAAAAATAAAATTTAATTGATTATTTACAGACATGCTCTAAATTAATACTAACAAAAGTAAAACTAATAAAAAGTTAGTAAATAAACAAAAACATCTTAACCTACTGTTAGTCACAATCACTACATTCTGATTCTGATTCAGATTCGGAATCTAATTGATTTATATCGCAAAATTCGACATCGGGTTCTTGCAGGTTATCCAAAAGATCCCGAGTTTCAGAGAAGAGAGCTTTCCTGTTCTTTACATCCATAATTGGTCTAACTGAAGAAATGAGAGGGTCTGAAGTGAGAAGAAGCATGTTTAGAATGTCTTCATTAGAACATTGTCTGCTCTTTTTTCTTGAATGATGACATCTAAATCTTCGAAAGTCCTTATTACGAGCCTCTGATGCTTCTTCTGAAAGACACCCAATTGGTACTACTGCATTACAAGCTATAATATCTGCCCCATGTACAAGTAACTTGTGCACAGTTGACGACATGTAATACCAGTTATAAAGTGCCAAATACCTCTCTGCTGTCTTTAGGCAGTACTCTTTAAATTTTTCAATATATATATTTTCTTCTGATGTAATAGCCTGTAAAATAACAGCAAATCTCCGAATCAAATTCTCATCCAGACCCGTAATGGCTGCGGTTTTTTCCGGAAATTCAAAAAATCTCCGTGCTGTATTTCCATCGTTGGTTGTTCCTGAGCCTTGTTTAACCACACCTATGATCAGGTTCAGTTCCCGCTTGAAACCGTCTTGGATTGTTTTTTTCCTTGCCTGCAGAATAGCTTTATCTTCTTCCCCTTTTGCCATCCATTTTTTAAGATCTTGTCTGTAAGAAATATTTAAAAGGCATTCCATGCAATTGATGCGTGCATGTAACGAAGACAGCCCAAATTCGTATAAATTCTCAGAAACAGGCCTTTTTAACACTTCCGTTAAATTGTTCATCTCTGAAGGTTTTGCCAAACATAAATAGCAAACTGAGCTGGCTTTGGCTTCAGAGATGTAAGTGCAGACCTTGCCATCGATCATGGTCATCTTAAGGTCATGGGTGACCTTGTTGCTGCCACTATCTGTCGGTCTCAACGCTTTTATTTCTTCTTTCATACTGTCTAAATGCTCATTGACAACCAGTTTGCTTTCTTTCATGAAGCTAAATCGCACGGGACGACAAAATGATGAAGAACAGGGTTTCGGGTTTTTCCATATGGTGTCACTGCCATTGATTAGTTTCAATGGAACTAATGATGTCATGAAGACACTAGAATCATCATTTTCACTGTCCATTGTCTGTTTATATCTGCTCTGGCTAGACGCACCGTCAAATCCCCATTTCGATATTAATATTAACTGTGTCTGTTCTACGCACTCAGGTAAACTGTCGAAGATTCTTTTGACTGTTAAATCTAATAATCCTTGAAGAGAATTTTTTGCTGATGAATCCGTCACTGTTATTGTTTGTTTGGAAGGATAACATTGTAATTTCGCCTGTTGAACTTTGTAATAAGATGGATACAAATCTTTTACGCCTTCACGTATGGCTGTTTCTCTCAATGTTATATATTGCCACTTAGATAATTTTAAAGAGAGAAATATGCCAAGTGCCTTCTCGGGTGTGAAAACTTGCTTGGCCAACGATTGATGAATTAAATTATTGAACTTATCAGCAGCTCCTGGATTTGTCAACATGAATTCTAGTGCTGAAGCAATATTCTCCTTTCCTTCTTGTCTCATCTTTATGATAGCAGCATATGCTATCTCACTGGACTCACAATTTTCTTGATCTGTAATTCTCCTTCTTTTTTGTTTCTTTCCTAGATCTTGAAATGGTTTACGAGTTGGTGCCTTTCTTTTTGTCATTGTTCCAACTGATATTGCTGCTGATGTAGATGTGGAAGGTTGAGGAGATATGGCATTTACTTCAGAATCCACAATGCCTGAAGCAGCAGGTACTTTTATGCAACTAGGCCAATCAATATCAGTCTCAAGCCAGTTTTTGTGTTCCTTTAAGAAACACTCCAGTTTTCTGTTGGCTTGCTTCCATTTCCTTGTAATAGCTAGTGTAATCCTTCTGCAATATTCTTTTAATGTTAAATTATCTTCATCGGAGAGATTTAAGTTCAAACGAGAAACTACAGCATTATATAGTGCAAGGCTGTCACTGTACTTCCCCGAATTCTTCAAAATCATGAAGAAATCTAGGTAAGTAGATAAACTCTCCATTTTTTGCAAGCACAATTTCACTGTTAACACAAGGGGAAATCAATGTGAACTGAATAATTGTTCCCAATACTGCACTTTAAATACCTGTGAGATATCTGTACAGAACTAAATTAACCCTAATGATTATAACTCATTAGGCACCTGCACAGTGATTCTGTAAGTTCCTCTGGAGAACGATTAGTAATTAGCCTAAAAACCCTTCATTGTCATAATAAAACTTAAATTAGGTGATCAGTGATCACCTACCTATTAGTTAATAGGTAGGTACATATTAGCAATAATTCTCGGTAATTGTTATAGGCTAAAAGGGTCAGGCTTCCGATAAAGTCGAGTATTTGTTGTCAACAATTTAAGAATTGTTTTTTTACGTATAAGATGCTGTTTTTCTGCTAGGTAGTATAAAAATCAATGACTAAAAAAGCGGCTCACGATGGCCTAGACTATTGTGCTATATATTCTTTGTTATATTATTCTAATGCGTAATTAAATTCATTTATAATCGTTATAAATGAAGAAATAAAAATAATAAAATTATTTTTATTTTTTTTCTTTTTCATCGCACCTCTGCCATAAAAGTGAAATATATCAAAAATTGGCAAAAAAATAGGAGATTTTTTGTGTGAAAGAATTCTTTTGCGCAAATATGCGATAGCTGAGATATTGAAGATTTTATGATAATTCCCATACAAGTATTTTGAAAAAAAATCAAAAGTCTATCTTCCACTATGTTCTATGACGTCATACCAATTATACCTCAAGGTCATGATTGTTTTAAACAATTCCAATCAAAAAATTTGACCAATTCGAAAAAAAAATCGAATGTCTATGAAAGCCGATTTTCAGCCCACTGTGCGTCGGTCGGCGAACAGTTTATAATGAACAAACACTCGATTGGCGCTTGTTTGTTTACCGGTAACGTTGCGGCTAGCTTTCGCAAATGAAAAACTCGATCATTGTTTGCAATATAAATATTTTCATATTGAAAAAAAAAAACATGTACAAATGACTGTCGATTGTTTTTTCATACTATTGTAAAGTGTACAACCAAATGAAAAAAATAAACTATGTTTTAAAACAATACATATTTGTATCGAGGGCTTTTATATGCTTCGGTTGTAACAAATTAGGTTCATAATACTCATTCCCTACGGCACAAAGCATGTCACAACACAATATTTTTAAATTTCCGAGTCACTATAATACCAGAAACACCAACAAAAGCTTCTCGCAAGTCGTAGCGCGTTCTCAGCGTGACACAACCTAATTGCCGCCGCAACGTTACCTACTGCTCATAAATTATAATAAGCATTGTGTAATAAAAGTTCGCGCATCGGGATACTTGCGGTAAAAATACGCGAGCAATTATACAATACTTATGACAAAGGACTGTTTACACAATACTAATGACCTCCGAGGTATTTATTTTAAGTTATATTCAGCTCTGCTCAACATAACCCTGTTTGGGATGCCATAGGGACCCCGTGCTTTGTATTTTGCTACTGTTTTACTTGGCCACAACCTTTGCTAAAGCGCATAAATACGATAATTGTTGGATTTCAAATGGCCGTATTTTGATGAAAAAACTTAAGGAATCACTATACATTGCAATTAAAAATGAAGCTCAATTGCAACAGTTATCCAAATTACCTGAAGTATGACTATTTTCATTAGCCTACATTCGTTTTTCTTCCTTCATTTAACTATTTTGTATATTAAGTAAATCAATCTGTGTAATTTACCGGTTAAGAATCTCAGTACTAATTTGGCATATTAAAAAAAAAAATACTATACACCTCACTTCACACATACTAATCTATACACACAACGACTCCAACAACATTCTATCACACACTCAACTTCTCATAATAATTTTATTCAAATAACGGCTTATTGTAAACCTATAATATTGCTTCTTTTACCTGTAAACAAAGAATCACTCTTCTAACTGTCCCCTAAAACTTTCTTAACTATATACCTAAACATTCGATCACATAAATTTGTTAAGTGATAACCTAGATGAATTTTCTGTATCTAAAATTTATCAGTGCAGACCAGAATACTGTTTATCAACCCTTAAATCCCCGGATAGTTACCTGAAAGTTCTTTCCTAAAATATCAGATCAATTAATCGAACTTTCATGATTTTGAAACACTTCTTTCTCGTCTTTCTCTTGAGTGTGATGTGGCTTTCTAACAGAATATTGGATTCCTTGTCTAAGTAATACCACCCTACCCCAGGTCCAATGTTACTCTTCGATCCATCTACTAAACACCGTAATCAGAGTGACAGAGTAGTCGTATACATCAATTCAAATCTTGCATTCAAAGTACACGAACCTGAATTTCATAACTTTGCTTCTGGTCTAATCGTAGAACTTGCATCCAATGTTGCTATCCTCTGCGTTTATAGATTCCCCTCTGACGAGACTATTGAAGTCTTTCTCAAATCCTTAAACGAAATACTATCTTCCTGGACCTTTTCTACCTTTCAAACTATAGTGATAACAAGTGACATAAACATAAACATTGATAGCACAACGTCGACTATGAACCATTGGTCGCATGAATACTTTAACTGTCTCTCTTATCACGGGTTTTTACCTTCCTATCACCTACTCACAAGAGGTAATAATTGCCTTGACCACACAATTCTTAAAACCAAATTACCCTCTTCTACCTTCATTTTCGATTCGACTATTACTGATCACTTCTCAACCCTCCTGTTTTAAATTTGAAACCATTTTTCCAATACATCAATCCTGAAGACCGACTTCATCTCACTCGACAAGTCTATGCAAAATCTGGAATTCACGCATATTTTTTCCTTGAATGATCCAAATAATACTACAGATAGTCTGATCCAAACACTATCGCATGAGAGAAATAATCACTCAACATTGAAGCATACAGCAAAACGCAAGAGAATCCTCAAACCATGGATTCAAACTCAAACTCAAACTCAAAGCATTTATTTCAATTAAACCATTTACAGGCACTTTTGAACTGTCAAAGAGTCGGTCAGTTAGTCAGAAAGTTGAAGCAAATTGCCCATTCCAAAACGTAGATCTGTGTGGAGAAGAACGGGTAAGAAACTCCAAGGACACTCTTTTAAATATAGATATTACAAAATCCTGGGTACATCATTCTTGTTGCTTCTACCTATATGTGAGAACAATGTACAAAAAATAATCAAAAGCAATTGAAAATATAAGATTAAAAATAAGCCCTGGCAGATAAGAGATGACCAGTTTCAACTGACGGCGCCCGTTCACGAACATGACGCGTGGATCAGCACCATCCAGCTCAACCATTTTGTAGGGAACCTAATAATCCAACACACTCGCCACCATCAGCGAGACATTTAAGTGAGCATGACATATTCTCAACTGTCATGCTATTTCAAGTCAACATACATATTAATCTATATCTATACATATAATAAAACAGTAAAAAAACTGTGTCTGTACATTGAATATATTAAAAAAATAATAATTGAGGGGGGTTTAGAAACAGTAATAGAGCACGAAACAAAAAAAAAAAATCTGTCTGTTTGTCTGTGTGTCTGTTTGTCTGTTTGTTTGTACACGCTAATCTTCGGAACTACTGGACGGATTTGAATGATTTTCTTTTTGTTGTATAGGTATTAAGTCTGGACAACATATAGGCTATAATTTATCTTGGAAACTTGAACACCTGATTCAGAACCGCAACAGACAAGCTAAACTATACGATATACAAAAATGGTACTATAGCAAAATTATTTCACGTGATGAGCATTTTCTGCTAAGAGAATAAATTTGAAGATCTGGAACAGCTGATGTGGAACTCCAAGAGCCCAGCTACACTATAACAAATATAGGAATGACGTCTTAGCAAGAGTTGTTCAACCTGATGAGCACTCTCTGTTGTCGTATAAAATTTGAAGATCTGGAACAGCTGATGTGGAACTCCATGAGCCCAGCTATACTATAACATATATAGGAATGACGTCTTAGCAAGAGTTGTTCAACCTGATGAGCACTCTCTGTTGTCGTATAAAATTTGAAGATCTGGAACAGCTGATGTGGAACTCCAACAGCCCAGCTACACTATAACATATATAGGAATGACGTCTTAGCAAGAATTGTTCAGCCTGATGAGTACTTTCTGTTGTCGTTTAAAATTTGAAGATCTGGAACAGCTAATGTGGAACTCCAAGAGCCCAGCTACACTATAACATATATAGGAATGACATCTTAGCAAAAGTTGTTCAGCCTGATGAGCACTCTCTGTTGGCGTATAAAATTTGAAGATCTGGAACAGCTGATGTGGAACTCCAACAGCCCAGCTACACTATACGTAACATATATAGGAATGACGTCTTAGCAAGAGTTCTTCAACCTGATGAGCACTCTCTGTTGTCGTATAAAATTTGAAGATCTGGAACAGCTGATGTGGAACTCCAACAGCCCAGCTACACTATAACATATATAGGAATGCTATCTTAGCAAGAATTGTTCAGCCTGATGAGCACTTTCTGTTGTCGTATAAAATTTGAAGATCTGGAACAGCTGATGTGGAACTTCAAGAGCCCAGCTACACTATAACATATATAGGAATGACGTCTTAGCAAGAGTTGTTCAGCTTGATGAGCACTCTCTGTTGACGTATAAAGATTGTAGATCTGGAACCCCTGATGTGGAAATCAAAGCTATCACTAATTTCACTGTATAATTATAAAATAACATAAGCTGGGAGTACCTCCACGCGGTGAAGGCGGTAACAGTTAAGGACTGATTTACGATGGAAATTCTATGAATCATTGAAAATTTGACTCTAATGGCTAAAACTCCCATTTATTATTTTATTTTATCGAGTAAATATGCCTTCGGGCTTATGTTATTTGAGTGTTTAATTTCCTTTTCCATTTATCTTCGTGACACGGTAGCCTACCTTGTAACGCAGGGGAGCAGTCACTTAGATTTTAATTGATCAGGTATCTTCAGAATAAAACTATATCCATGACTAGAAAGAGGTCAAATCTTTCCCAACGTTCCAAAGGAGCTAAAAGATTGAGGATCATAAGATCCCAAGAATCTACCGAAGAGCGTCAGGATAGACTTGATGCTGCTCGAGAACATCAGGCTGCAACTCGCTCCGTAGAAACCTCTTCGGATCGCGAAGCTCGCTTGCGTTCTCAGCGTATTTATGCATCTACATCCAGGTCTCTAGAGACCAGTGAAGAATATGATGCGTGACTGTCCGCTGATCGTGAACGTCATGCATTGTCTCGCGAGTCGGAGATGTTTACGGATAGAGAATTGCGCTTGAGTTCTCAGCGTATCTACGCATCTGCTGCTAGGTCTCTAGAGACAAGTGCGGAACATGATGCGCGACTGTCCGCTGATCGTGAACGTCACGCATTGTCTCGCGAGTCGGAGACGTTTACCGATATAGAATCACGCTTGAGTTCTCAGCGAATTCGCACATCTACTAATAGGTCTTTTGAAACGAGTGATGAACGTGATGCGCGACTAACTGCTGATCGAGATTATCATACATTGTCCCAAACACGCACACAACAAAATATTCATAATCAGTTAGAAAGTGAGAGAGAAAGAATTGCTGGAGTACGGCATGAAGAGACAGAAGAAGAGCGCAACGAACGTTTGAATTCTGATCGCCTTAGGCTATACATAATTTATTTTGGAAAATGAACAGATATAAGAGATATAAAAATGGTGCCATAGCAAAAAATATTCCACGTGAAGAGCATTTTCTGCTGTGAGAAAAAATTTGAAGATCTGGAACACCTGTTGTGGAATTACAAAGCCCAGCGACACTATAACATATTAAGGAATGACGTCTTAGCAAAAGTTGTTTAGTCTGATGGGCATTTCCTATTGACATACAAAAATGAAAGATCTGGAAGGACTCAATCGTCTCGCTCATCCCGTTGTTTCCCGTCCCCGGGCCTTAGAATTCTACATCAGACGTTTCAGATCTTCGATTTTGACGACCCCGTTGTCGCTGGCATAAGCAACAGGATCCGCGTACGAAGTCGCGGGCAGAAGCTAGTAAGTTAATAAACGGCTCCATGGTCTCACATTTACAAGAATAAAAATGCTTCTAAATTATACAAAACTATAGTTTGCAATGTATTTAAAAAATAAAAGAATTTTACCACCAGAAAGAAAGAAAATCATTACTAATTGGAGCATTTAACAATTAACGTGGTAAAACAAAAATAAACATTAAGTTCCTAATGTCAAAAACATTTTTTTTTTTTAAACGGGGAAGCAACTCTTCCAAATATTAAAATTTTAACTAGTGAGCCCAAGCGGCTGTGGAGTAGGACCAGCATTGAGCCAAGCATTTTTATCTACGATATAATCATCTAGCTTATAATATGCTTGTCTACATAGTGTGCGTTTAATGCATGTTTTAAATTTCTTCTCATTTAGTTGAAGAATATCGAGTGGTATTTTATTATAACATTTTACACAGTACCCTATAAAAGAAGTATGTACTTTAGACAATCTAAAACGTGGTTGATCTAATTTGTTCCTATTTCTAGTGTTAAAATTATGCCTGCCACTTATCTTACTAAAAAGATAGAGATTTTTTCGAATATACATAATGTTCTCATATACAATGTCGCCCATGCGCATGTGACCGCCCGTAATTTTCTGAATATTCATGAAAAAATGACGAAAATAAACTTCAAAAGAGGGGGTCTATCTATAACATTTTTCATGTTATTCAATTTTTTATTTTTTAAGTAGAGTTTGTAGATTTGCTTTCTATTTTTTGACACATCTCCGAAGTTTATGGGTCGATTTGGATTCTGTTTATTATTTCCAAAAGATTGTGAGTAATTTTAACAGGTTAAATAACATTTTTACTAAAAATTATCGACTACGAAAAAAAAGACGGTATCGAAATCATTTTTTCGGTAAAAAATTGTGTATTTATTTTAAAAAAACTAGTGAAGTCCATAAATTATCCCCATAGGACGACTTTTTTAATCATCATTTGTAATCTACTACATAACAGCTAAAAATTCACAGATCATTATTAAACCAAACTGTAACTAAATCCAAAGTAAAACTCTAAAACTCTAAGAGTCAAATTTAGGAAAAGAAAATGTGAATGTCAATTTAATGTCCCCGCTCTAGCAGTGAGTACTAAAAGGTTAAACTAATGAGGAGGATGATAATGGAAATAAAAACAAACAAGCAATAGCCAGAATTTTACTTAAAAAAATAAAAAATACAAGAATTTTAATTAATTAGATTTTCGAAATGGTCCCCACCCTCCTGTAAACAAACTAAAGCCCTCATGGCAACACTTTTTATTGTACGACGTAATTCTTCGCGGTTTTCTTTCATTTCCGCAGCAGCAGCAAAAATCCTAGCCGTTAATTGCTCGGGGCTTTCAATGGGCACGGCATACACTTTTTGTTTCATGTCGCCCCAAAGATAAAAATCTAAGGGTGTAAGGTCGGGAGATCGCGGCGGCCAAGCAATGGGACCTCCTCTGCCAATCCATCGCGGATAATTTTGATTTAAATAATCACGAACTAGTCGTGCGAAGTGTGCTGGAGCTCCATCTAATTGCAGATACATCCGCCTTCTTGTTTCCAGCGGTATTTCCTCCAAAAGCAACGGCAACCTATTGACTATAAAATCTAAAAATGCGTGTTGATCTAGTCTGTTTGGTAACACGAAAGGGCCAATAAGTTCATCGTCAATCATTCCAGCCCATACATTTATAGAAAATTGAGTCTGGAAAATTGTTTCTGAGCGACCCCTTTTATTTGAATAGTTGCAAATGTTCAACAAGTTGTTTGCTGGTTTTTTTTAGAGATAGGTATTAGTAATGTTCTGTGAATTTTTAGCTGTTATGTAGTAGATTACAAATAATGATTAAAAAAGTCGACCTATGGGGATAATTTATGGACTTACACTAGTTTTAAAAAAATAAATACACAATTTTTTACCGAAAAAATGACTTCGATTCCGTCTTTTTTTTCGTAGTCGATAATTTTTAGTAAAAATGTTAATTAACCTGTTAAAATAACTCACAAGCTTTTGGAAATAATAAACAGAATCCAAATCGACCCATAAACTTCGGAGATGTGTCAAAAAATAGAAAGCAAATCTACAAACTCTACTTAAAAAATAAAAAATTGAATAACATGAAAAATGTTATAGATAGACCCCCCCTTTTGAAGTTTATTTTCGACATTTTTTCATGAATATTCAGAATATTACGGGCGGTCACATGCGCATGGGCGACATTGTATATACTGACAAGGTACCGTCATGATGTTAATTTTCTTAAACAGTTCCCTTAGAGACTCGCGTCTGCGGAGGTTGTAGATGGCTCTGACGGCCCTCTTTTGCAGAATAAAGATAGAATCAATATCTGCAGCCCGTCCCCACAGCAAAATACCGTAAGACATGATGCTATGAAAGTAACTAAAATAGACCAGTCTCGCGGAATCTACGTCTGTTAGTTGGCGAATTTTCCAAACAGCGTAAGCGGTTGAACTTAGCCGCCCTGCAAGTGATGTTAAGTGAGGACCCCACTGTAGTTTGGAGTCAAGCGTTATCCCCAGGAAAACAGTCTTTTCGACGAATTCTAGTGTCTCCTTATTCAATACAACGTGACATTTACTACTTCTAACATTCGGTAATGCGAATGGTATGCATTTAGTTTTCTTCTCATTTAATACCAAATTATTTACAGTAAACCAATTATGGACCTTAAGCATAGCGTTATTTACGTCGTCAAGCTCCTGTGCATGTCTGTTTACTTTAAAAATCAGTGATGTGTCATCAGCAAATAACACCATTTGTGGTCGGGTTTTCAGTAAATTAGGTAAATCATTTATGTATACTAAAAATAGGAATGAATCCAATATCGAGCCCTGTGGAACACCCATTTTGACTTTTAAACCCAATGAATTTACACCGTTTATTTGAACTTGCTGTAGTCTATCATTCAAATATGATTTTACTAAGCTCAGCGCAAGTTTATCTAGTCCGTAATGCTCAAGTTTCAAGAGCAGCGTTTCATGATCTACGCAATCAAATGCCTTGGATAGGTCGCAAAAGATGCCTATTGCATCTCGTGCCTCTTCCCATGCATTAAATATGTGTTTTAACAAAGTGACACCGGTGTCGGTTGTGCAACGTCCTTTGGCGAAACCATACTGTTGATCGTGTAGGATGTTATTACAATTAAAATGATTGAGCATTTGATTTAACATTACTTTTTCAAACACCTTGCTGAAAACCGGCAAAACCGATACGGGTCTATAATTATTTGTGTTTTTGCTGTCCCCGGATTTGAAAAGTGGAATAACTTTACTGTATTTCATTAAATCCGGGAATATCCCTAGATCTACACATACATTAAATATTAAAGCTAAATAGGGTGCAATTGTCTCAATAATTGATTGGAAAACTTTAGTAGGCATGCCCCACAGATCTTCGGTCATTTTAATCTTTAGTTGCTTAAAAGCCTTTACGACGACCACAGGGTTTATATGTTTAAATTTAAATTCCACAGGACAGGCTGAAACATTTGCTTTTAATAAATCAATAGCAAGTGAAGGGGAGGAATTTAAAGTTTCAGTAGTTTTAATTGGAATATTGGTAAAGAAAGTTGCAAATTCCTGAACAACATCGATGTTATCGCTAATGAGACCGCGGGAAGTGTCTAGTGTGTAATCTGTATTATGTCTTTTGTTCTTGTTTGTTTCATTGTTAATAATTTTCCAAACTGTCTTTATTTTATTGTCTGCTGATTTAATCTTGTTGCTAATGAAAGAAAGAAGCTTTATTACTCCAGGACTACTGCAATGCATGAGAAATAGAGACATTTTACACAAAAGATTCAAACAGTCTCCTGATAATGAAGTCCTTAAAGCTACCTACACAAGATACAGGTATTTCTGCGAAATAAGATTCTCAGAAAAATTAAGGTAAGATACTTCAATTCAAATGAAATTGCCAAAGCTGGTCGTAATACAAATATGTTGTGGGATACAGTCAAGCGTGTCACAAACAAAATTAAAATTACCCACCCTCCCACGGAGTTACGTTCTTTATCGAAACCCCTTCTAAATCTCTTAACGCAGTTAGTTGATTTTTTGCAAATATAGATAAAGATCTCACTGATCGTATTCGGAATGTGCATGATAGCTGTCCTCCTCATTCCCAGTTCAATACCTCTAATAGTTTGAGTTTTTTTGTACTCTTGGAATCGAATCCTGATGAGATAACTTATATTATTGGATCTTTAAAGGCCAATGCTGCAGTGGGCTTTGATGATATTTCTACAACCATGTTAAAAAGGTATTTTGCAATCCTCAAAACCGCACTATGCCATATTTTCAACCTATGCCTCGTCTCTGGTACCTTTCTATCTTATTTCAAAATGGCATATAATGATTCACCGCACCTCTGTTAATAATTATCGCCCTATTGCGGCGCTGCCTGCCCTATCCAAGATCTTAGAACGTCTCATTAATAACAGGCTTACCACATACCTACCTTGAAAGCAATAACTTATTGTCAACCAACCAATTTGTGTTCAGAAAGAAAAATCAACTTCTGATGCAGCCTTAAAATTGATATATAATAGATATAGATGATATATGGAATCGTTGATAAACTAAATCAACGTAAAAAATGCCTCACAGTGTTCATTGATCTTGGAAAGGCATTGATACCGTTCCTCTCCTCTGCCTTTTGTCTAAACTAGAATGTCTAGGCGTTCGTGGTATATCTCCAGCTTTTTAATTCTTATTTTTCAGATCGCAGGCTGGTAGTAATGATTGACAGTTGCCATAGCGAGGAACTGCCTATTTCATATGGCGTGCCTCGAGGCAGTGTTTTGGGCCCTACATTGTTCCTGGTGTTCATAAACGACCTGTGTAACATGCACCTGAGCTCCGGTAACATTGTCTCTTTTGCCGACGATACTGCAATTACCTTTTATGATTAATAATGGGCTAAACTACAAGCAACTGCTCAAAATGGATTTCGTTCAATATATAGATGGTTTATCTCTCACTCACTCACGCTAAATACTAATAAAATGAAACTCATAACATTCTCACTAAATTCCACTACGCAATCTTTGCCACCCATTATTCTAAAAGCTCACACCTGTCAAGCCAATTCGGCCTCTTGCAACTGTCCTAAAATTTCTTCTACTAACACAACTAAATACCTCAGTATAATCCTAGATAAACACCTTAACTTCAAAGCACATATCACCCACATTACTGTTCAAGTTCGTAAACTCATATATCTTTTTAAAACACTCAGACACATTGCCAATACTTATGTAATACGCACCGTGTATCTCACCATTCGTCAGTCAGTCATCTCGTACTTTATTAATAGTTGGGGTGGAGCTGCGAAAACTACACTCAAACCTCTGGAAGTAGCTCAGAGAGCCATTCTTAAGGTTGCTACTTTCCGGCCATTGCTCTACCCAACCTTTGATCTATATAAAAAAAGCAAAATCCTCACGGTGCGCCAAAAATTCATTCTCAACATTATATTACATCAACACACAAAAACTCTTTTTACACAAACACAATCGTCACTAAGGCGAAAGAACGAAATTTGCAAAGTACCCTTCACACGCTGTGCTTTTACTAAACGTTTCTTTTACTACCTTGGCGCATTTTTATATAACAGAATAAACAAAACCAACCCTGTACATCAATCCTCTTACGAAATGTTTAAGTGACGCAAAACACGCTTTCTAACCAGCTTAAACTACGACGACACTGAATATCTGCTTACCTTACAATCGTAGTGACTTCTCTAAAACTCCGTATCTAAACTCAACCTCTTTCCCTTACGTTTATACGCATACACACACCACACCTACATCACAAAACAGATACACGCCAAGCCTAAACACATGCACAGCACACCGACATTATAGAACACACACATTCTAACACTTCACACACTTAGTAAGTAAATATAAGTTAACATACGTTTGCACCTTATAGTCCTAAGCAGTCTTTTTTGTAAAAAGTTTTTATTTTTCACATTTAGTTGTGGAACCTACCCCACACAAATTCGAATACCAATACCAGTGACAGGTACTTATCATATCATTTACATACTAAGTGGGACAAAATACGTATTATTGAAGCTAACTCAAAGACTGTTCAAGTAAAGTTAATAAATTTATATGGGACCACCTCGAGTATACTCACTCTTTCAAACAAAAAAATAAATTTCAAAATCGGTCCACAATTGACGGATAAATCGGCGGACACACATAAAAAAACAAACATACGCAAGGAACATATAACCATAAGTAGATTAAAAAAAAAAAATTGTGCTCCTTCTGTGGCAATTTGGGCTGGCGATCCTTGATACAGGTTACCATGTAACCTAGCTAGAACGCCAGATTCAATTCTGTCAATTGTTACTCTTTTATTGGTTATCCGTAAATTGTAAAATTATATTTACTGTAACAGACTGTACCACACTTTTTGAAATAAATTAATAATTATTATTATCGGTTTCTTTTTTCTCAGCTCTTAGGCTGGTTTTAGCTCGCGGGGGTCGTGCGGTCCATGGCCCTTTACGGGGCACCGGTGTGGGCGCGTTCTGTGAGGCGGCGGCCGGCCCACCGGTTGAACGCATCCCGAAGGCTCATGGCCCTCCGGCTGGCCCGAGGATACCACACGGTCTCTTGCGAGGCGGCGAGCCTCCTTGCCGCCATGGAATCTGGAGGAAAAAGTCCTCACGCACATTTGGGAGTGGTGCGAGGAGGCGAAACGCCGGGAAGCTGCCGCGAGAAATCACGGCACAGCGGACAGAGCTCCGGCAGGATCTCAAGTCTCAGCGCTGGGCACGCCACAATTGCGGCGATTAGTCCCTTCATTGAGGAGTGGCTGGAGAGGCGCCACGGCGTCCTCACCGGACAAGATTGTTTCGGGAGGTTCCTGTTTAGGATAAGGCGGGAGGTAACGCCCGGGTGTCACCACTGTGTGGATCATCCGGAGGACACGGTGGCGCATATGGTGAAGGTCTGCCCGGCTTGAGCGAAGCATCGTTATGTCCTCATGGAGGCGAACGGCAGCGAGGATCTCTCGTGTTCGGCCCTGGTCCAAGCCTTGGTACGGAGCGAGAGGGCATGGGAGGCCGTCACCTCCTTTTGCGAAGCAGTAATGCTCGCGAAGGAGGAGGCGGAATGCGTGAGGGAGAGGCAAAGTTCGCACCCTCACGACCCTAATCGCTGCAGGAGACGTCCTGCGTCAAAGAGATGTCAGCAGAACTGACGGGGCTCAATAGGGCCGATGCCTGCCGGGGCTGCGGTTATTGTTCGAAAGGGTTACCGTGGCCCCTGGCAATATAGGCAACTGAAGGAACACGGGTGCGGGTTTTAGTCAGTAAGAGTCTGACACGCCCTCCCGCTCCACTCAGAGCGGGAGAAGTTATTTGATAATTTCCCACCCAAAAAAAGGCTGGTTTTAGCTACATTTACGGGCCAAAGCCAAGTAAATGCAGTGTGTGGTGTGTAATTAAGTTGAGGGTGTACTTTCGTCTAACTGCATAAATTTCCTAATGATTCTGCATGTGCTAAGGATGGCTGCTTTCTGCAGCTTGAAGTAAATGGATTCTTCTAGATCTATTAATTTCAAGCTTCGGAGGAGATGGTTGGGAATAACACCTGTCGTGGAGAGAACTATAGGAACAACATAAACTTTTTTGCCTCCAGATTCTTGTAACTTCTTCTTTAAGCTCAGCGTATTTGCTTATTTTTTCAGCGATTGTTTTTGTAGGTTATGGGTGTTGGGACCTGCAATGTTTTTGAGGTAAGTGGTTTTTCTTAATTTATCCTCAAGGGTTATGTCTGGTCTATTATAGTGGATGGTCCTATCTGTAACTATGGCGCGATGGTAATGATGTTTATGTGTGTCATTTTCTAGGATAGTTTGTAGCCCGTACTTATAGTAGCGAGTGTTAGTGTTTTGTCTATGACTGTGTTTGAGTGCTAGTTTTTGATGGATGATGTTTGCAACCTGCTTGTGTCTGTGAGTGTAGTCAGTCTGTGTGAGGGTTATGCATGCTCCGGTTATGTGTTCTATGGTTTCTGATTGAATGTGGTATCTGCAGCAGTTATCATTTGTGATGGTAGGGGTCTTTAATGATAAATTTTCTGTAGTTTTTGGTGTTGATGATTTAGTCTTGTATAGGTATGATAAAGCTTTCTGTTTCAGGGAACAAGTTTCCTATTTTAAGCCACTTATGTGATGCTAATTTGTTAATATGGGACTGCTCTAAGTCATGAGGGTGTCTACCGTGAAGGTCTTTCTTTTTCCAGTTTTAATTTTTTTGGTGTTGCGGGTCACTGATGTTTATGTCTTGTATATTTTGTTCATTAAGCTATTTTTATAGAGTGTTTTTTCTTCTCAGCTCTTTGGCTGGTATTTGCAACATTTACGGACCGAAGCCCAGTAAATGCAGCATGTGGTGTGTTATGTTGAGGATGTGTTATGATCAGGACCTATTTCGTTTTCATCTATTTGCATGAACTTTCTGACAATTCGACATGTATTTAAAATTGCAGCTTTTTGTAGGGTGATATAGAGGGTTTCTTTTAGGTTTAGTAATTTTAGTCTATGGAGAAGATGATTCGGGATAGCGCTGGTTGTGGAGAGGACTATAGGGACCACGTACACTTTTTGTTGGCGCCATATTCTAGTCACTTCGTCTTTGAGTTTTGCGCTTTTACTTTTTTTTTTTTCAGATATTATCTTCTGAATGTTATGTGTTGGGAACCGCAATATCTATTAGGTAAGTAACTTTATTGATTTTATCCTGTAGTATATCCGGTCTATTGTAGTGGATTGTCCTGTCGGTGAGAAAAGCGCGGTTGAAGTAAAGTTTATGTGTGTCATTTTCTAGAATAGTTTGTGTAATTGTAGTAAGGGGTGTTTTTGTCTTGTATGAGTCTATATTTGACTGCTAATTTTTGATTAATAACATTTGCGACCTAGTTGCCTGTGTGTGTAGTCTGTCTGCGTGAGAGTTGTGCAAGCTCCTGTTATATACTGAATTGTTTCTGGTTAGATGTGGCACTTGCGACATTTATCTTTTGTTACAGAAGGATCTTTGATAATAAATTTTCTATAGTTTTTATTGCCTATTTTCAGAAACTTATTTGAGGCTACTTTGTTCACATGGGATTGTTCTAGGTCATGAGGATGACGGCCATGAAGTACCTTTTTCCTTCAGTCCTAAATTTTTTTGTTTCTGCGGGTAGTCACTAGTAATTTGTGTAGTATCTCGTTGTTCGTTTAAGTTAAGTGGTGTATAGTTGAAATCATTTTGAGCTATGGCTTTATGAATGTTACTAGTGCGGGACTTTGAGTAAGAGTGGTGCGTGTGATTTGTTTTTATTGTTCTGGGAGCCGGGAGTGATTGACGGAATGGCCAGGGCAGGTCGGAGCCTCCAACTCCCGAAGACTACCTCCCGCTGCAGGCCTCCTCTGAGGCCCAACCTCCTAAGAGTCATCGACCCGCCGAGGCCATCACCAGCCGCCAATCACTCCCTGCCGGAGCCTCCAACTCCCGAAGACTACCTCCCGCTGCAGGCCTCCTCTGAGGCCCAACCTCCTAAGTGTGCAGTGCCGATCCATAGTGTTAAACTGTGTTTTTTTTGTACTCCCCTTGTATATTTTTAATTATATTATAATATTTAAATATTTTATTATATTTTCCCTCACATTTTCCCCCTCTGGGAAAATGTAACGTTACACCATATAGCCCCGCCTGCATCCCTTCTGCTCCTCCGCCATTATGTTGTTTTCAATATGTGAGTAAATTTTAGTTGTTATTGCTGTGTTAATATTTTATATATCGTGGGTAGGCATGTGATTTGTCTATATTGGGAAGGTTGTGATTTTTTTGTTTTAGGGATCATGTATGTTATACTTGTTGCAATAAAATCGAGCATATTTTGTTGTCCTAATATAATTTCTGTTAAGTTTTTTGCTATGGGTTTGTATAATGAAGTTAACTTTTTGTACCAAAAATTTTATATTTTGTCTATACCAAGAAATTTCCAGTTATGCAGTCTGCCTGTTAAGGGTGTGATATCGGCCTCTGTAATCTCTACAAATTCCATTTCATCTATTGCCCTCCACTTTGTTTATTCTTCTGTTATCCACGTTGCTTTGTCGTTATGTTGTTCTTGTTCTTCCCAAAGGCTAGACCAATATGCTTCTAGTTGCTCTTTTGTAGTTTGGTCAGGTGTGTCTGTATTATTCTCATGATTTGTGTCAGTGTCTGGTTTGTGAAGGTTTCTATAAAACATTTTTTAATTACTGGCAAATATGGCATTATTGTTTTTGCGCTGTTGTGCTTTTTTGTATCTCTTGAGCCTTTGAACTTTAAGTGCTAGTTTTTGTTTTAAGGTGTCTAAGAATTCTTCAGGTTTTCTGTTGTTAATTTCGTGTATTGTGTGTGTGAAACTGCTCCTAAATATAGCCTCAACTCTCCTTACTACTTTATTTCTTCTAATACAATCTGCTCTTAATTTTTCTGTCTTTTTTTAACCTCTGTTGCCATGCAGGTTTGATATTCTACTCTGGTCTTATTTTGCCTGTGTGTTGCGTGATTTTAACGTTAAGTTTTTCAGATATGACTACCGCTGTGCATTATATAAGTGTGTGCGTATCTATAATTTGTGTGTCATCGGCAATAAATTGATTAAGTATGTTTTCATTAAATAAGTTAACTAAACAGAAAAGGTAGGGGCTATATCGAAGTTTAGGTAGTTTGGGTCAAACTGCTGGATTCATCCCAGAGTATTGTGCTAAGGTTGTTCTGAATTTATCATATATTTCTTAGATATACATATCTGTTATCAGATTTTGATCTGCAATGGTTAATGTTTCAATACCTATCATTTTCTAGAGTTAGGGTTATAGATTCAGTTTGTGTGGATCTGTGTGTTGTTTGTATGTAAGCTTGCGATTGATTGTATGGTTGTGATTGAGTATAAGGTTCTACTTTGGTGTGCGGTTGTTCAGCAATTGCGGTTATGTTTTCTAATAGTGGGATAGCGTTATTGTCTGTGTTATTTTCTGCTTCCTATAATTGTATTCGTGTTTCTTCTTTAAATTTTTCTATTATTTGTTAAGATAAAAGTTTATTTCTAACTATATCTCTTCGCTGATCTAAGATTCTTTGTTCTGAAACGGTTATCTCAGGATATTGTCGGGTAAAAAACTCATTTAAGTTATTATTTTTTTAAAAACGATCTGATATCCACATTATATCATTAAGATTTATTTATCTTGTCTGTGTTATGTCAATCATTATTTTGTGTAAATAGGAAAATGTCAATTATTTTTTAAAGAGTAACCGTAGAGTTTCTTGCCGGCTCTTCTCCATAGGAAACGATCAATTGGAACCGTGCACCTAGCTTCTAACGTGTCATAAGTGGCCGCATCTGTGGGACATCGGATACGACTGGGTGTAGCGCGCCGACCTCCCTAGTGGCGTCAACGTCGTTTGTTACGCTGACGGTCCTAGCGCAGGGGAGGTCGTACCAGGCGGCGGCCGACTTAGCGACACGCGGGGTTACGACAATCGTTGACAGGATCCGGCAGTTGGGACTCGAGGTGGCCCTGCACAAGTCCGAGGCTATGGGTTTTCATGGTCCTCGGAATGCGCCACCGTCGGGTTCCCAGGTAATGGCGGGAGGGGTTCACATCGGTGTCGAGTTAAATATGAAGTATCTGGGACTCGTCCTCGACAGCCGGTGGAACTTCGTGGAGCATTTCGGACGTTTGGCTCCCAGACTGGAGCGGGCCGGGGCTGCTTTGAAGCGGCTCCTACCCAATCTAGGGGGTCCAAATGTCTCCTGCCGGATTCTCTACGCGAGGGTCGTGCGGTATATGGGCATTTACGGGGCGCCGGTGTGGGCGCGTTCATTGAAGCTGCGGCCACCCTGCCGGTTGAACGCGTCCCAGAGGGTCATGGCCATCCGACTTGCGCGAGGATACCGCACGGTCTCTTGTGAGGCGGCGAGCCTCCTTGCCGGATTACCATCATGGGATCTGGAGGGAAGGTCCTCGCGCACATCTGGGAGTAGCGCGAGGAGCCGAAACGCCGGGGCTTAACTCCGCTGCCGCGAGAAATCACGGCACAGCGGACAGAGTTCCGGTGGGATCTCATGGCGTCATGGAGAGTGTGAATGTCGCAACCCAGCGCTGGGCACGCCACAATTGCGGCAATAAGTCCCCTCTTTGAGAAGTGGCTAGAGACGCGCCACAGCGTCCTCACCTTCCGCCTGAAACAGGTCCTCACCGGACATGGCTGTTTCGGGAGGTTCCTGTTCAAGATAAGGCAGGAGGAAACGCCCAGGTGACACCATTGTGTAGATCGCCCAGAAGACACGGTGGAGCATATGGTGGAGGTCTGCCCGGCTTAGGCTGAGCAACGCCGTGTCCTCGTGGAGGCGATCGGCAGCGATGATCTCTGGCCCTAATTTGGGCCATGGTACGGAGCGAGAGGAAATGGAAGGCCGTCACCTCCTTTTGCAAAGCAATAATGCTCGCGAAGGAGGAGGCCACGTGAGAGAGAGGCAAAATTCGCGCTTTCACGCCCCTAACCGCCGCAGGAGGAGGCGCCCTGGGCGTCGGGAGTTGCAAGCCGATCAAAGAGATGTCAGCAGAATTGACGGGGTCCGCTAGGGCCGATGCCTGCCGGGGGGTTGCGAAGAAAACCGAAAGGGAGATCGTGGCCCCCGGCAATAGGGCACCTGAAGGAACACGGGTGTGTTTTAGTCAGTAAGAGTCTGACACACCCTCTCGCTCCACCCAGAGCGGGAGAAGTTATTTGATAATTTCCCACCCAAAAAAAGGGGTGCCATGTTATTGATATTTCTACATTACTTGAGAATTCACTATTATATAATTATTACTCCAATGTTTATTGGCTTATGTGTGTTCATGTATCGCTGCATAGTGCAAGATATGGTGCCTATATTTAAGCAAGCAACGAAGCAGGCTACGAAACTGACTTGCTATTAAACTTAGGTTGCATATCTCCAATTTCATGACTCAATCTGTTCCATAAACTGCGCACGTCAAACACACAATCATGTTTGATATGTTCTGCGGAGCGCAGCCTGCAATCATCTCAGTATATTACAATATTCACATGAAACCATACATTACATTTGTAGCTGCAAATACGACCCGATGCTATTGAACAAGTTGTATAACACTAATGCACAATCACCAAGCTCTTTATGTTCACACGATCAAAAAAAAACCCGTTGATTCAATAAAACAGTTTATAGGTAGGTATCTACATTTCCTCGATTCAATAAACAATTTATCCGTTTCATGATAAAAGATTTGTAGCAAAAGAAAACTATAGAACTGCGGCAGCAATGAATGGAATTTCAAAATATTTCCCTGTCTCCTTTTGAGTTACGTTGTCAAAAAAAAAAATTACGGAATAAGAAAGAGTTTTTATGAAGAATTTAATAAAAACAGCGGAAGTATAAACAGAGGGGGATAAACGTGAGCAGGCGGCAACAGGTTTCTCTTCGACTGTATTGCAATCTATCGAAAAATAATTAGTCGATCGTTCGCGAATCACGTTACGATTACGATTTGTTCCGGCGGTCTTTTGCTGATGATGATTGGATCACAAAGCTGGCTTCTCAATAACAGACGCTTTTTTATCGAGATACTATGGCAGTTCTGATATAACTTCCATTTAAAAGAGTACTGGAGCATGAAAAGTCCTATCGTGATTGTAAAACAATTCCTAACTGCCCACTGCTGATTATTGACCTCTCACATGGACCGCTATAACGAACAATCTTTAGGGTATATTGCCATAATAACACCATGCTTGAAAGGTTTGGTGATCCCAATATATTTAGTAGCCTTAGTAGCCTCTTACGACACCCATGGGAAGTAAATGGAACGTCTAATCCTAAGTCAAACAAAGCGGTGAATTTTCCACGCGTAGCCACAAATTATGAGAAAGATAATATAAAGTCGACTTAATGTTTTATGCAGATTTTTACTACAGTAAACTCTAAGGTTCAGATCAAATACAGCCACTAAAAAAATATTCGGTGAAAAAAAAAATGTATTCGGTTTGCACAGTAACTCAACTTCATAAAACAACCAAAAGCCCGCCCTTAACATTATTTTATATTAACTCTAAAAATGATAGCACTCGGCGCTTAAGATATTTGTACGTGTTGCTTGAACACCCGCAACTCCTTCACAATACTCTCACTAAGCACTTCAACTCTGCATAAAGCTGAATTTTTAACTGCTAAAAAGTCGACGAATATAATTATTTTTGTGTGGTCCCGTCAAGTAGACCAACTCTGGAATTCTTTTGAGCTAAAATATTATGATTAAAAAAGTATTTCACGTTTAAACTTTCAAATGTCTATGTGCTCAAGATGAACGCTAAGCGCTACTGTTATTAGTTGCTGAACACTGGCTGTTCGTGTCTATATGGATATTAACACGATCGTTCTCTTATTACAGTGAGCCGGATCACCAACATTATGTAAGTGCTTCGGCTACACGAAACTGCATAACGATCAATTGAATCAACCTAGTTCACTTTCCAACTGTGGTGATAATTGTAAAGGACCTACGATACAAATCGATAATTGTAAAGTACGATGCACTATGATTATATGAGGTAATAATAATAATTACGGCACGTATTTTTTATGAATTTTTTCCTCAATAAAAGCGGGGAAGGAATCCTCAAAGATTGGTGACCCAAGGAGACGAAGAAAGCTTTTTTCAATAATTATGATTTCTGGGGCTATTGCGTTCAATTTGGAAAGTGTGTCATGTCTGTCAGTACTGTCCGCTAAGTAAAGTTGACATTTCGAAAGGTTGAGTTCAAGGGCAATAGAATTAAGTTATTTTTTTAGGAATTGGCATAATTGTATATCTCTTATGTGAACTTGTAATCCTTAAGGAGTTTATTCATCAAAGACAACACCACTTTCAGTTCGAGGAACTCGAATCGTAGGATTACTAAAACTTATTTAACAGGAGTTGCAAAGTTCACAACAGAACAACTTTAGACTTATTCCAACCGCACTCCCAGTTATTTCCCGAAATTAGTATCGTTTTAATTAATACAGTAACGAACAATAACAAAATTGCAAAATTTCGGGAATACAATATCTCTCTCATCAGTTTAAAGTTTGTCTCTACACCAGCAGCTGACACCATCTGTTTTTCTTAAGCGCAGCTTCGCAAGCTCACACAAACAATGTTCTCCAAGATATCCGCAAACTAAGTTTATCATAGTTAATTGATTCAGGCGTGACCTTGCGGAAATCCTTTATAAAATACAATAGACGTGGATATATTTAGTAACTTTTCGATTTGGCAACACGCCGTGTTCGAGTTCGCGACAAGTCAATCGTCATCTTGAGGATGCTTTTTTGAGAGGTGAAACATGTGTCGATATCTTTCAGGGTTTTTACGGCTCTTTAGAAATAGCTAAGCGGAAAAGTTAGATAAATCCACGTCTATTGTATTTTAAGTTTATCATAATTTTCACCAAATTAATTGTTCGTTCTAATATAGTTAATTGATTCAGGCGTGACCTTGCGGAAATCCATAATAAAATGATGATGTGGATATATTTAGTAACCTTTTCCGCTTAGCTATTTTTAAAGAGTCTTGAAAAGACCCTGGAAGAAATCGACACTTGTTTTACCTCTCAACAAGGCATCCTCAGGATGACGATTAACTTGTCGTGAACAGTATATAAGTGGGTTGGACGGGCGATAAAGCTGTCTGCGCTCGGTGCTTGGTGTGGCAACACGCCGTGTTCGAGTTCACGACAAGTTAATCGTCATCCTGAGGATGCCTCGTTGAGAGGTGAAACACGTGTCGATTTCTTCCAGGGTCTTTTCAAGACTCTTTAGAAATAGCTAAGCGGAAAAGGTTACTAAATATATCCACATCATCATTTTGTTCGTTCTAACTCAAACGAGAATACGGGATCGTCTTACGGCGGGTGGACATTGAATTCATAGTTCCGTTCTGTATTCAACTACTGAATAACTTGCTTATAGGAAAATTTAATCTGGAACTGTTTTTTAAGTTAAAAGTGGCAAACATTTTACTTTTCTTATAGCATCAGCTCTGGTCCCAAATTGAAGGAACGCTATTCTTGCTAGACTGTTTATACTGTTTAATTCGATTCAGCCTGTCCCTTGCTGTCCTCCCTCAGCGACGCCCTAATCCGATGTCCGTACCCAACAGGAGGTGCCCTTAGCTTGTAGTCGTTTAGTTTCTAAGTTTTATGTCCTGGCTGGACGCCTTAATTTATTGAGGTAGCCACAGGAAAGTCCGATTAAGCAGCCAACAACCTCGTGTCTGTGTTAGTTACGGAGAATATTCAGTAGTTTATTTATACAGGGTGGCAGGGACATCGACGCGAAAACTGTTACCATGGATTCAGTAGGTACATGATTCTGAAACCTCCTGCATTTTAATTTTTCTTCGGTATTTTTTTTTAAATCAGCTGTTTAATAGAAAAGTGCAATACCTATGCAGTCAAAATGTATGGAACAGCAGATTTTTTTTAAATTACTGGCGAATAATTTCATCAGCAGAACTGATGGGGTTCGATAGAGCCGATGCCTGCCGAGTTTGCGATTTGGTCCGAAAGGGTTACCGTGGCCCCTGGCAATATAGGTAACTGAAGAAACACGGGTGGGTTCTAGTCAGTAAGAGCACACAACCTACCGCTCCACCTAGAGCGGGAGAAGTAATTTGATAATTTCCCACCCAAAAAGTGGATTGTTCAGAATCATGTACTGAATCCATGGTAACAGTATTCGCGTCGATGTCCCTGCCACCCTGTATACTTAAAATTTATTTTTAACTTAAGTTAGGTATTTGTTATTCGTTCATTAATACCTGCTGTGGTGCGAGTATTTTGAACTCGAATGTTATCAAAACTCAAAACTTAAACCATTTATTTCAATTAAACCATTTACAGGTACTTTTGAATTTTCAAGGGGCCCATTCTAAAGCGTATTAGTAGGTTCCTATGGAGAAGAACAGGCAAGAAACTCCATGGGAACTCTTTTAAATAATAATCTTGTTACCAAATATTGGTAACATCATTCGTATTGAAATTATACATGGGAGAACAATGTAGAAAAACGTGCACTTTAAAAGCGTCCGTAATAAAAAGATTAAATAAAATAAGCCGTGGCAGCTAAGAGATGACCACGCTCTGACGGCGCCCGTTCACGAACATGCCGCATGGATCAGCACCATTTAGCACAACCATATTGAAGGAAACATAACGAACCAACACACACGCCACCACCAGCGTGACATTTGAGTAAGCATGACATACTCTCAGCCACCAGGGCACATTCAAACAATGAAAGACGTGCCCAGTAAATAGTAGCTTTATAGAAGGTACATACACACAGTGCTCACACATGTGCTGTGCAGTTATATAATACTAACAGATTGCATTTATACGATATAAAGATAGTTTTTGCAATCTACAGCAGCTCCCACAATATTTTCGAATGCCAATCAACTAGTTTATGCGCTCTTGTGGAGCTGAACCAGCGTTGAGCCAACCCTTTTTGTCAGCGATATAATCCCCCAACTTATAATATGCTTGGCAGCATAGTGTGCGTTTTATACAAGATTTTAATTTCGTTTCATTTAGTTGGAGTATGTGGGGAGGTTTTTTATCGTAACATTTTAAACAGTACCCCATAAAGGATGAGTCTACTTTAGCCAGACTGAAACCAGGTTGAACTTATTGGTCCCTATTTCTAGTACTATAATTGTGTCTTTCATCTCTTTTACCGAAAAGATTAAGATTTTTCCTCACATACATGGTGTTTTCATAGATATATTGACAAAGTATGGTTATGATGTTAATATGTTTAAACAGTTCATTTAAATTAAAATTAAAATTCATTTATTTAAAAAGACAACTTATTGGTCCACAGTAGGTGTTTGTAGTACACGTAATATATATTTAAAAACTACTTAAAACTACTAAACTTCTAACTACACACATCAAAAGTGTCTAGGGATCAAGCATTTTTATGCGGATTTCTTGAGATTGAGATGTGGCTTTGTAATAAATTTATGATTATATAAATTTATATGGATCCTTTTTGGTGCATTTCATAATTTGAAACAGGAACTGTTAATCAAATTCGAGTAAAAGATGAAAATCAGCTGTCAATATTTTCCCTATAAAAACATACAACGCATTGAAGACATTATTAGTGCTACTGTTTCCCTACTACTGATTAAAACCAACGTTATTATGGAGCGGCGACGTCATTTAAGCAGGGAAGAAATGCTCAGAGCCGTGGGAATGATAGAAGCTGGTTCCCGGCAACGTACTGTGGCTTTAGCTTTGAATACAAGTCAGAGTGTTATCAGTCGACTTTGGACACGTTACCGAAGCACTGGTACCGTGGCTGAGCGCCATGGAGGACGGTATCGCTGCACCACACGGAGACAAGACCGATACATTCAAATCTTAACTCGAAGAGCTCCAACAATAACCGCCATGATGTTAGCCGTGAGGCTTCATCACTCTTCAGGGAACTTAATTAGCGACCAAACAGTCAGAAACCGCTTGCATGAAGTGAACCTTCATTCCCGAAGACCGCTACGGGTACCACCTATAGCAATGCACAATCGTAGGATTCGATATCAATGGGCTCTTGAACACAGAAATTGGGCAGAAGAACAATGGCGTTTCGTGTGCTTTTCTGATGAGTCTCGTTTTGGTATGAGACCGGATACAAGACGTATACGACACTGGAGAACCCCTGGACGCCAACAGCGATTAAAATCCTGCCAGGAAGTCCATCCTTATAGTGGTGGAACCATCATGGTATGGGCGGGTATTTGGATCGGCGGAAGAACTGAGTTGATTTGGATCAGAGGCAACCTCAACGCTCAAATTTATGCTGAGATGATTGTATCTGACGTCATCGTTCCTCTACAAGTGCAAATCGGTCCCTTATTTCAGTAAATGCATGATAATGCACGACCGCACACCGCAAGAGTTGTAAGACAGACTCTCGCCGCAGCTAACATCAATGTCCTGCTCTGGCCTGCTCAGTCGCCAGACTTGAACCCGATTGAGCATGCATGGGATATGCTACAGAGAAGAGCTCTGCCGAATATGGAGGGTATCCAGTCGCAAGAAGACCTTTTTTTGTTGTTGCAACGAACATGGGCGGCCATTCCACAGCGTGATTTGGATGAACTCATTTTGAGTATGCCAAACCGATGTTCTTGTGTTGTTAGTGTTCGCGGTAGAAACACGGATTATTAATTGTTTAAGTTACCCAATAAAATTTTAAAGAAAACTGTTATTTCAGTCTTTTTTTCGAACTTTAATGTTAGTGGTTCAAATGTCAAAAATCCCTTTATTAGGAAAATGGCAAATTTCTTTATTAATGCAAAGGTGACTTGGTTTATCGTTACTGTGACAAACGAAAACACTTTATTTGATGAATCCTTAAAGAAAATTTTAATTAATATCAATCAGGAGAAAAGTTATTGCAAAAATATATGTTGATCCCTAGACACTTTTGATGTGTGTACTAAAAACTACTATTCACATATAACATTGAAAATACTACAAAATCAACAACCAACAATCAACAACTTAAAGAATCGCGCCTGCGGAGGCCATATATTACTCTTATGACTCTTTTCTGCAGAATCAAAATAGACTCAATATCTGCATGCTGTCCGCATAGTAAAATACCATAAGACATGATACTATGAAAGTAAATGAAATAGACTAGCCTCGCAGTATCTACATCAGTAAATTAACGGATTTTTCTCACAGCATATGCTAATGAACTTAGCCGTCCTGCAAGAGATGTTAAATGAGGACCCCATTGCAGACTTGATTCGAGCGTGATCCTCAGGAAAACAGTTTTATCTACGAATTCTAGTTGCTCCTTATTCAATATTATATCACAATCACTACTGAAAGAGATTCAGGTGCAGGGTGGGTATTGGTGGCCGTGAATAAAATAATAACACTTTTTAGAGTACACACAATAATATAAAAATCTAAAAAAACGCGAACAAACCTTCTTTATGTGCTCAGCGAAAGTGAGATGGTGATCGAAGACAACACCTAGATATTTGGCTCGCTTTCCCCAAGGGATCTGCTTACAGAAAATAGTGAGGGGTCGGAGGAGGGGGACTCTATGCCTTGTGCGCGGTTTCGAAAAGAGAACCGCTTGGCTTTTTTCGGGATTGACTTCTATGCGCCACTTTCGAAACCAGGCAGCGAGTCGATTGACTGAGCCTTGGAGAGTGTGGGCGATATTGTCGGGGGATCTAGACCTAAAGTAGATGGCCGTATCGTCTGCGAACAGAGCCAACTGCGCCCTTCTACCGGCGTTTGGAATATCGCTAGTAAATAGCGTGAACATGAGGGGAGCTAGCACAGAGCCCTGAGGGACTCCTGCGCGAATAGGGCGGGGAGAGGAGAGTGCTCCTTCAATGCGATAGCGGAATACGCGGTTCGATAGATAGTCCCGTAAGATGAGTACGAGACGATCTGGCACGCCAAGTTGGTACAGCTTGTATAATAAGCCGTTGTACCAGACTTTATCGAATGCTTTCGCAATGTCGAAGAATACTGCACCATTCAGAGAGCCGCGTTGGAAACCAGCGCTTATGAACTCAATGATGCGGTGGGCCTGATGCACGCTAGAGTGCTCAGTTCGAAAGCCGAACTGTTCGTTGGGGATGAGGCCCTTGGTCTCAGCGAATTCTGTGAGACGCTTATAAATAAGCCTCTCATACATTTTTCCGAGAACCTTGAGCAAACTGATGGGACGGTAGATAGAAAGCTCGGTACTGGGTTTACCGAACTTTGGGATACCGATGACTGTGGCTTCCTTCCACGACTGGGGAAAGAAGTTGTTGCTTAAGGCACCATTGAAGATGGTAGTCAAAAGCATTATCAGGTGGGCAGGGAACAGTTGGATCACCCTATTGGTGAGGCCATCTGAGGTCCCGAAGTGCATGACATCATGCACTTCGTCTGAAGCGACGGGAGGCAGTGGACAATCAGGGTCATCAACGGGAGGTAGAGAGGCTCTACGTTCGACTTCAGCGCCGACCTTTAGATGGTGGGCTTGGTCTACTGGCAGGGATCTGGGTGAGCATTGAGCCTCGAGGCTGTCGGCCAGGCATTCAGCCTTTTCAACGTCCTCGAAAGCTATGGTCTTATCGGGACGGGTCAGGGGGGGCATGGAGGAAGATTGAGGGGACCTGAGTTTTCTCTGAAGTTCCCAGAATGCCTGATGGTTCGAGGGCTCTAGTTCGCCAAGCATCTTGTCTCAGCCCGCGTCACGCAGCTCCGATATATGTGTCTTTACAGATCTCTGTAAATAGCGCATATGGGCTTCGTTTGCGGAGCAGGGGAAGTTGCTGTAGGCACGGATGGCCGCGTTCTTCTCAGTCAGTAATGCACGCACATCGTCCGGCAAGTTCCAACGACGGTCGACCGTCACTGGAACCTCCCTTGAACAATCGTTCAGGACGGTTTCCACGTGATCAGTCAGTGAGTCGATCGCGGACGTCGTGTCAGCGATAGAGTTGAACAGGTCGGGAATAGAGTCTAATTGAGGGGACGTGTTGGATTTCAGCTGTGTGCTTACTTTCTTCCAGTCCGTGATCCTCTTAGTAATAGGGGGAGGGTTTGGGTCGAAGAGACCTATGCGGGGGTCTAATCTCATGACTACCGGACGGTGATCAGAGTCGAGCTCATTCATTGTTTCTATTGAATCTAGTCTTAGGTTGACGTTCTTAAGGAGCGCCACATCTAAGATATCAGGGGTATGGTTTGAATTTTGAACCGGAAAGTGGGTGGGAGTCATCGGAGCGATGACGTCAAAGGTCAGGGAGTTTGAGAGGTCGAACAAGTGTCGGCCTCTTGTAGTAGTTACCGAACTATTCCAGGAGAGATGTTTGGCATTGAAATCACCCGCTAAAATGAGCGAGTAGAATCGAAAGGTCATCAGAGAGCAGTTGGAAGTTCTCCGAGGCGTTACCGGGGGGAGATAGACCGACACGAGAGTAATCGGCTCGCGGCCTGACATGCCTAGGCAGCAGGCCGAAACTTCTAATCGCGAGAGGGGAGGAGGGTCAATTGGGATGCAGTGAAGCTGCTTCTTATAGTAGATCAGGGTACCACCTATATGGCATCGTGACCTATCGTTGCGAACAATCCGGTAGTTAGCTATTGATGGGTTACGATTACAAGGTTTGAGAAAAGTCTCTTGGACTAAAAGAACGTCTATTTGATGATCGCGGAGGAAAGTCGCAATCTCTTCGCGTTGATTTCTAATGCCGTTTGTATTGAAATAGCCTATTATTAGGGATCGGGGTTTGAACCTAGCTAAGACCGTGTTATCCATTAAGAGGCTTCGTAGCGAGAGAAGTTAGGGCTTGCGTAATATCCGGGTACGCATTGTAGATAGCCTGGATCTGGAGGAGATTACCATGAGCTGATAGGATTTCGTGGATTTCGTTGGCCATTGCCTTTGCGCGAGAGGAGACGAAGGCCAAGAAGGTTGATTACGTTGAACTAGTCAACGGAGGCGTTGGGGCTAACCACGGGAGTGGTTTGAGGAGGGCGCGTTGCTTTAGGAGCGGGCATGTGTTTCGCGGGGGGCGCGGCGGGCGCCAGGGGCGCAGAGGGCGCAGGGGGCGCGGGTGGCGTGGCAACGCGAATACGTGGGTCCATAAGGCGGGGGAGGGGAGCGGGGGGAGAGGAATTGATAAATTGAGAGGGCACCATGGCAGGGAAAGACTGCTGGTGGGACTGAAGAGGGAATCCTATAAGAGGAGGAGGGAGCTTCCCTTTGCTGGCGGGCACCGAAACGCTTGGCCAGTTTGGGGGAAGAGGCCTAAGGGGCTTTTGAGCAGCCGCGGCAGTTGGCCGGGTGGCCTTGTTTGCCGCATTAGACGCAGCTGGGAAGGTCGGTACAGAGGGTACGATCCTTGGGACGGGGACTGTTGGAAGTGCCGTGCTCACCCAGGCACTTGACGCATCTGGGTGTAGCATGGCAGTTCCTCTGTGAGTGACCGTACAACTGACAGCGGTGGCATTGACCGACAATGCCACTCTTGTGGGGTTTTTCAATTTTGAACCCTGTGAGCTTGCACAGGGAACGAATTTGGAAGATCGGGTGGTGGCCCTCTACGGGCGGACAGATCACAAGGACCATGTCGTATGACTCACCGCCTCTAGAGTGGTGCATACGATGAACCTCATCGACTGGGACTTTCTGTGACTGAAGGTCATCGAGAATATCGGATGGGAGGATTTCGCGTGGGATAAGTTTTATCACGACGCGGATCTGTTTCTCCTCTGGGAGAGAGTAGGTGTGGTATGACACACCTCCCATTCTCAGAAGTCGGGCTAGGTCCCCATAGTCGCTTGACGTAGGGAAGGAGACGTTGATACCCTGCTGGGTATTTCTGGCGCTGGTGAAGTTAATTTTGTGGTCGGCACACTATTTGTATATGTCCGTCCACTTTCCCTTGTCCTGAATGAACAAGGGTGGCGGGAGAGGGATCTCTTTGAGGAAGGCGCGGGGGTATCCTTCGCGGAGGATGATGCAATCGGAAGAGCAGTGGAGGGGGAAACTACGGTAGCGCATTTTTCGGATGACGCAATCGGAAGGGAGGTGATGGGGGAAGCTACGGTAGCGCAAGTCGCGGGGGTAGCGGGAGAGATTTGTGGGGTTGGTACCACAGGTGCGGGTGAAGAGGGAGCAGAGTCGGTGTCCTCTAACGCAGCGACCTTGCTGGCCTGGGTAGAGCTCTGCTTCTAAATCTTCCTCTTCCTTCCTTTTCCTTGGACGGCTATAAAACCGTCGTCGGAGTGAGAGGAGGATGAGGAAGAAGAAGAAGCGGCGGACTCCGCTTCGTCTTCCTCCGAGCCATAGTTGTACGGGGTAGTGGGCCGCTTTGAGGAAGCGGCGCTGAGTGGAGCGTCGGTGTCCATTGACTCTGATGGACTAGGGGCTCTAGATGGCACTGGAGCCGGGAGGGCATCTAGTGCATCGCTAAAGTTAGCGATGCTATTGTCTGAAGGACCAAGTAAGTCAGTTTGGAGTGCGGCGAACCGAACTCCATACTTCTTGTTGAGGGAGTGTTCCTTGTCGAGGACGCCCTGGAAAATTTTTATGAAGAGCTGAAGGCATCTTTCATAATCTTTCATGATGAAGTCGGGGAGTGAATTGAATTTACACGAGGGGACTAATTCCTACACCTAACTCCCCGGTGGGTATGCCGGGGATGTGTAATCCCTCCCTGTCGGGTGTAGACAGGGAGGATGTGTGCCTATGGGTGAGCCCTAAGCTTGCTTTGCCCGTTGCCTATCTTAATGTGCAACGGGGTCCTATCCAGTCTAGTGTGAAGGGTATCGATATACCCGACCACGCTAGGTGTGTCGCTGTTGAGGCAAAACTGTCACTATGCCGACTAGGAGACCTACCAAGGCCGAACACTGGGACCCGTCTAATTGACTGCCTAACCCTGAAGGGGATCGGCGGGTGTGATTGGGTCAACACCCCCTCGGTTTCGTTGGCACCGTAAGGTATCCACCGAGGACCACGAAACTGTGGTTTTACCCGGAAGGGGCCAAAATTGCCTCGATGAATGTTTTTGACCGATTTCCAAAGAAAATCGCTATTAATTGTGTCTTGAAAAAGACACCAATTAATAATAATGATGGTAGTTGGATGACTACGGAGACGACTCGGGAACCACCAAGGAACGCTTGAGCCGGAAAATCGGGAATTCTGTACACAGCAGCGCAACACAACACGACCGTCCGCCACCGATGCCGGGCGCAGAGTGACGAGACTTGTATTTTTTTTTTTTTTTTTTTTTTTTTCTGTTGGGCATCTCGTAGCTGACCTCTGAGGTCATGACTACTTAACCGGTCAATCCTGTGGTTGCCTTAAGCTGCTACACTCAAAGCCTCCAGCCAGGGGCATACAAAAACTAAGCTAAAAAGCTAGGTGAACGCTCGCTAAAGGCACCCCCTGTGGGGTACGAGCCTCGGCTTAGGGCGTCACCGGAGGGAGGACATCAAAGATGGGACAGGCTGGATCAAAGTTTTGATCATTATTATTAGTCGGGGAATTCAAAGCTACGTGCACAGCTGCAACCACTGCTGGCACCTCGTTATCGAGTAAGGGTCGGGGAGGAGTACCATTTACTCGGGGGCGCGGACGCGATCGCAAAGGACCTCGACGGCGAGGTCGGAATGACGGGAGGCGTCTGTATTTGTGTAGAGTACTAGTGGCCCTATTGCTCTCCTGGAGGAGGGTTATGGGGTCATCTGGGTCGGTGAGAATGTGCCTAGGACGGCGGGTACGGCTAATCCTACTTGGGACATAACTGGCGGCCTCGACAACCAGATTGCGATGTTTGATCGCGGAATCGAAGTAACGCTTTGCAAGGCGTTTTAGAAATTGGTGGATCGTGGGAATTTTAAGGTCGAGATGGAGACTCTCGTTCCTAACATACCATGGGGAGCCTGTGGCCCTACGGAGGAATTGGTTTTGGAGCGTTTGCAACCTATGGATATGGCGGGGTTTTGCATGAGCAAAGACGGCACCCGCATAAGTCATGATGGGACGAATACACGCTGTGTAGATTCGCAATTTGCACTTAAATGACATCTTGCTGCGTGCGTTTAGGACGGAATGGAGCCTACGAGAGCGAAAGCGGCTCGCGAACGAACCTTCTTTATGTGCTCAGCGAAAGTGAGATGGTGGTCGAGGAAAACACTTAGGTATTTGGCTCGCTTCTCCCAAGGGATCTGCTTACCGAACGTAGTGAGAGATCGGGGGAGGGGATCTCTAAGCCTTGTGCGTTCGAGAAGAGAACCGCTTGGCTTTTTTCGGGATTGACTTCTATGCGCCACTTTCGAAACCAGACAGCGAGTCGATTGACTGCGCCTTGGAGAGTGTGGGCGATATTGTCGGGGTATCTAGACCTAAAGTAGATGGCCGTATCGTCTGCGAACAGAGCGAAATGCGCCCTTCTACCTGTGTTTGGAATGTCGCTAGTAAATACCGTGAACATGAGGGGAGCTAGCACGGAGCCCTGAGGGACTCCTGCACGGATGGGGCAGGGAGAGGAAAGTGCTCCTTCAATGCGATAGCGGAATACACGGTTCGATAGATAATCCCGTAAGATGAGTACGAGACGATCCGCCACACCGAGTTGGTACAGCTTGTATAATAAGCCGTTGTGCCAGACTTTACCGAATGCTTCGAGACTTGTAATGGAAGCGATACCTTACGTAGTTTTGGATCATAGCGCACTTGCTCTGTGGGTAGCGTACGCCGGTAATATGATTTTCCTATTGAAAACGACAGATTCAAGGTGAGGGGCGCAATATGTGACCGCTCACATACTGCGCCCCTCACCTTGAATCTCTCAGATTGCGGGGTACGCCAATATTTGGGTGTACCGGGGGGGGGGGGGGGGGGGAATGCAGGGGGTAAGAACTACGCAGTTGGTCTGCTTATGTATAATATCCTTTATTCTTCCCTAAAGGTGTACATCCCCGGTATTTTTCCTTATATACAAGGTGCCCATCGATAGTAAATGGTCAAACTAAGACTTTCTCATTTTCAGAAACCTTATTTTCTGCATAGTTTGGTATCTATTTCACCATTTACATGGTACATAAGGGAAATCTTTCTACTTTTATGTACAATGAACAGGATTGACTGTTTTGTAGCTACTTTTACTAATTATAATCTATATATATAAAAATGAATCCCTATTTCCCTTGGTCACGGCATCACGCTAAAACGGCTGAACGGATTTGGATGAAATTTGGCAAATGAGTAAACCATGACCCGGAGAAGGACATAGGATACTTTTTATCCCGATATTCCTCAAGAATCGACACTAATGCGGGTGAAACCGCGGGGCGCAGCTAGTTATTATATAGGTTACTTCACACGAGAGTAATAAAGGTAGGCAACAAACAAATAACTTTATTATGACTTAATTAGAGTGATGCCAACTACCTGACTATATGGATACATAGATTTAGATCGCTGTGCTTCTCAACAACTACTTTTAACATTTGGTAAACCAAATTTTTTGCATTTTTTCTTTCCCATTTAACACTAAATTATTAGCAGTGAACCAACTTTAGACCTAAAGTAGGGCGTTATTTAATTCGTCAAAATTTGATGCACGTCTATTTATCTTAAAAATTAGGGAAGTATCGTCAGCAAATAACACCATTTGTGGACCAACCACAAACACACACCATTTGTGGTCGGGTTTTCAGTAAATTAGTTAAATCATTAATATATACTAAAAAGACGAAAGGACCCAATATCGAGCCTTGTGGAACACCCATTTTTACTTTTAAACTGAGTTAATTGACACCATTAAATTGAACTTGCTGTTGGTTATAATTTAAATAAGATTTTACTTAACTGAGCGCAAGTTTACCTAGTCCGTAATGCTCAAGTTTCAAGATTAAGGTTTCATGATTTACGCAGTTAAATGCCTTCGAGAGGTCATAAAAGATTCCTATGGCATCTTGGGCCTCCTCCCACGCTGTAAATATGTGTTTTAATAAAGTGACACCTGTGTCAGTCGTACTTGTGTGTAACCAACCATATTGCTGATCGTGTAAGATTTGGTTGATGTTAAAATGATTAAGCATCTGATTGAGCATTACCTTTTCGAACACCTTGCTGAATACCGGCACCACAGATACTGGTCTATCATTTTTGGTGTCCTTACTATCCCCAGATTTAAAAAAAAGTGGTATACCTTACTGCATTTCATTAAGTCCGGGAAGACTCCTTGATCCACACAAATTAAATATTAAAGCTAAATATGGTGCTATAGTTTTGATTATGGATGTACAAACTTTTATAGATAATCCCCATAGATCTTCGGTCAGTTAGATATTGATTTGCCGAAAAGCTTTTATAACTATCATAGGGTTTATATTTTTAAATTGAAATTCAACCGGGCGGGCACCCTGGAACGTTCACTCTTAATAAATCAATTGAGACATCAGGTGAAGAATTTAAAGCTTACGTGGTTTTAGACGGTATATTAGTAAAGAAATGTACAAATTCTTGAGCTACTTCTAAATTAGAGCTTAATCGTGTAATCAATGTTTCGTATTTTTTTCCTATTAGTTTAATTATTTATAACTTTCCAAACTGCTTTTATTTTATTTTCTGCTGATTTGATCATGTTGCTTATTTAGAGGGCTTTAGTTATCTTGCAAGTATTTCTAAAAAAAATCGAAAAGTCTAGCCATAAAGCTCGAAAAGTCTTTTCCTACTTATCCTGATACCTCTAGTTGCCCAGTCACTAAATGTAAATTAGTGCAAATATTTTTTTTGTTTTCTTTTCAAAAGTTTTATTGAATTCAGTGTGCACTGCTGAAAAGAAATTCTCAAAAATTTATTTGCATTGTTCATATTATCGTCCAGAACATTTAACTCATTATTTATGTTACTATTGAATCTATTTAATTTGCTAGTTATTGGTGTAAATTGTATTTTCACTTTTTGCAAAGGTGTTTTAAACTTAAAAGTTACCGTTTGTCCAGTATGATCAGATGTCAAATATTTTACGATGGCTTTAGCTAAATAATCACAATCGCAGAAGACATTATCGATGCAAGTAGCAGAAGTTGGAGTTACTCTAGTCGGTTCTGTAAAAATATTAAATACATTGAACGATTTTAATCCACTGCTATTTAAAGCATTTTCCACAATATTAGTATTAAAATCACCAAAAATAATTGCGGCTTTGTTACTGGATGCAAGTTACGCTAGGACATCTTCCATGATTGACCCAAATAAAGAAAAGTTCTGATAATTAGGGGGTCTGTACACGCACACTACAACATGCTTATCCAGCTCAACACAGCACAGTTTGATGCAATGTTCAACTGATAAACCAACTATGTCATTACGTTCCTTAGATTTTAAACATTTTTTTATCAAGATCAGATAACCTACATGCAGCATAGATTTACGGTTAAAGCTATAGTTCCCATACTATAGTTAGTTAATTGATTCAGGCGTGACCTTGCGGAAATGCATTATAAAATACAATAGACGTGGATATATTTAGTAACCTGTTCCGCTTAACTATAGTACTATACTACAGTTCTATGTCGAACTTTGTTTTTTCTAAAAACATTATTTTCAATTTCTAATCATTTGGAAGAAATACCTTTTTTAAATATTTTAATGAAATAATTTCAAGGCATTGTACTGATCTCCTTTTTGGTAATTACTTATTTTAGAGCCAGAAGACACCTTGTTGTTGTTAGTTAATATTCTTACTGGTACCTTCTGTTATCTTACAAACTAGTTTAAATGACTATCCGGAGTTCACCCCATGACTTCAATGTCATCACCAGGCAGTGAGCTCATAGTGAGTGAGGGACATAGAACCTCCTTCGTACAATCTGTATAAATATTTATAGTATTTGAGCTACTTTTAATCAGGCTCACCACCATATTAATAGGTATTACCTATGAAATTGCCGTTCTACCGTACTGGCTATTTCAAGTCCATTTTTTTATTTTTTCGCTAAGAATTCTTAGTTCAAATTATTTTTATTTTTAAAATATGGAATTCTTTTTTGAAAATTAGACGTTTAATGGTTAGCGTTCTGTTTTCATCGCATTTGTACATTTTTCGTCATCATGGATACGTTAAAAATTTGAGTGATTATGGAGTATGAGTACCGTCGTGGCAGCAAAGTGGCAGAAGCGGCACGCAACATCAACGACGTATACGGAGCGAACACTACTAACGATCGCACCACCCGTTATTGGTTTGCCCGCTTCCATTCTGGAAATTTCGACCTAAGAAATGAACCCCGTGGTCGACCGAAAACTTTCGACAATGACGAATTAAAGGCGATTGTGGAAGCTGATGATTTTCACTCTACAGCTGAATTAGCAGCAGCTTTCGATGTTATCATCAAAATAGTATTGGTCCATTTACGTCGAAATGGCAAGGTAAAAAAGCTTGACAAATACGGTAGTTGCCTAGGTAAAAAAAAAGAAATTCTATTTAGTCCGTCTTTCAGATAATAAAAAAATATTAGACACGTATTTTTTGCTTAATCATATAAATAAAAAATAACTTAGAAAACACGCATTAAAGTTGGGGACTCGCAACGTTACAAATCAGTATAAAATCTAGCAAGCAGTGACGTCATGCCACATTTTAACTCAATGTATCGCCGTAATCTTTTTATTACGTTAAAATATAAAAAATACGTGTTCTATATTTTTTCAACCTTCCGGACTAAAAAAAATTTTTTATGAAACAAGCCTATTGGTGCCCCACGAACTGAATGATCACCAGCGCGAAGCACGCGTTGAGTTGAGCCTTGCATTGCCCAACAGGCACAAAAACGAAGGTATATTGAATCGCATTGTTACTTGCGACGAAAAATTGATTCTGTTTAACAATTGCAAGTGCTCAGCAAGTTGGTTAGATCCTGGTTCAGCACCTCAAAAATGCCCCAAACGAAAACTGACCCCTAAACAGTGACCATCACTTCTGTCATTCATCACAGCTTTTTACTAAACGGGATGAGCATTACTGCAGATGTGTACTGTAGAGAACTGAACATAATGATGGAGAAGCTCGCACATCTCCAACCAGCTTTGGTCGATCGTTCGGCTCCGCTGCTGCTGCACGACAACGCGCGACCTCATACTGCACAGCAGACGGTCTCCAAGTTACAAGAGCTAGGGTTGAAAGTTCTCCATCATCCCCGTACTCACAAGACCTTGTCCCGACAGACTTCTACTTTTTCCAGAATTTGGATAACTTCTTGGCGGGGAAAAAATTCAATAACCGAGAGACAGTTCAAAATGCCTTTGAAGAATTTGTTGCCTCCAGTACAGCAGACTTTTTCAAAAAGGGCATCAATAAGCTACCACTACGTTGGCAAACATGCATTGATTGCATGGGTAATTAATTTGATTAATAAAAAAAATATATATAGAGAAACAAGGGTGTTAACTTATATAATGAAAAACGGCAATTTTATAGGTAAAGACCTAATATTAGTACTAGTGTTCGAGATAGGGAACAAACTTTAAAGAAAGACTGGATTACTTGTTGGCTTGAATTTAATGCCCTTTAAAATAGGCAACAACTTAATTACAATATAATATATTGAAATTTAATATAAAATAGGGAGTGCAAATATTGGCTTGAAATGGCGGTGATAGTCGAGCAAGTGAAGCGTCGCGAACGTTCTCCCGCGGGCGGCGAGTATGGCGTGATGTAGCGGTCGCGTCATTGGTCGCTGTAGCTATCACGTCATGGCGAAGGGCTGCTATTGGCTGCGGCAGCACCATACAATTATTGATGTTGAAAGCTACGTTCGGAAACGAGCACGGCGTCAACAACTAGTAATAGTACTAACATTTGATCCTTAACCTACGAAATTGCCGTTTTTATGAAATATCATTTTGGTGTTAAGAACACAAAACTTCGACATACTACATATGTCTGAGTTTATATAAAAAGCTAATAGCCTTGCTATTATGTGCCTAAAACTAACAGGCAAAAACACAGTACTCCTAGTTGATTTTAACGTTTCTATAAAAACGTTGGTGTCAAGAAATACAAGTTTCTCAATATAATGACTAACTAAGAAATGCATATGCTTATTAAGCATAATATGAATATAACTGCTGTGGCTATTTGTCAATCTTACAAAATACGGGAAAGCACACAATATTATTTTACTGCAATTTGACTTTAACAACTTAGTTACACAGTCAGTGATTTCTTATTTTTTTTACCTTAGAAATACTTCGCAACCCCGGCAGGTTCCTATACTATCTGAGAACATAACTGATGATAACTAATGACTACTGAAAGATGGACAACTACCAAACGCAAGTACCATTTGAGATAGATCTTGTACCAAACCAGATATGTCATGATTGAGGATACAGTCTTGAGACAAACTCTTAGTCCGGGACGGGTCCTCCGTTGCCTCAGCCTGAACAGCGTCACGGTTTGAAACCATCTGACAAGTACACTGACACATGACTTACTCATTAGCAGCAAGAATATTTTTTTTAATTTGGTTCTGTTAACCCACATATTTAATGTAAAGGGAACTAAGTCTGCCCTCAAGTACCTGTATGTCAGACTGTAAGCGCTGTGTATCAATTTCATAGATTTTTTTGCTGTCTTCTAATTTGATTTGATAATTATTTAATTTATTGAGTAGATCAACACGTTCTTTTTTCCGTGGAATATTTTTGGAAAAGTGTTTTTTTTGTTTCCTAATTTGATTACATATGTAATTATTCTGTTCAGTTTTGCATACTTTTTAATTTTCTTGTGACTAACTGTATAACTATTATACTGTTTCATCAAGGAATCTTCAGTAAGATCAATAGTTATTATATAATGAAGGTTAGTTTTTGGACCTTTGCTTGACGTTCCAAGTCTGTGACACACTTTGATGGAAGATGCAGTGATGTCAGGCAGTGCCAGTTTGTTCTTCAACGTCTAAACCGAGAGCCTTGCAATCCTCTTTGTCAGCTTCAGAAAACCCGTTGAAAATGAGCTATTTCCCACGAGAACTTGTCTCCAATCCAGCAACCGCTCTAGAGCACTCCAAGGTGTGCTTTCTAAGAAATCCGCCGAACATAAGCTCACGAAATTATCGGCACTCTTCCGCAATCTTTGCTACGATGTCTTTTGCGGATCCGGCATATTGGATTCGTGCCTCAAGCTCACCCATCTACTTAAGGAAGCACTCCTCGAGGTTCGTCTGGACCGATTGGATATCATCCAGTTGCGATGACATGGTGAAGTGTTGAAACTTAAAGTGACTAGTACTAGTGAGAAGCTGGCAGGTGGTGTAGTTTAAGTGTTTTAGTTACATGGAATGATTCACCAATATAAGTGCTGCTTATTCAGTAGTTTATGCAACAAAAATTTAACTCGAAAGTAAGTTAAAATACTTACTTACTAATTTAAATTATTATTAAACAAACATATTGACACCAACTACATCATGTCTGTCTCTCAAAATGGATATAGGAACGGGTCCCGCGGTACTAAAGAGCTACTCCTCATTGATATGGCCATTAGCCAACAGGTTCACTGTTCCCGAAAGGATCTGTGGACATGCTGGATAGATTATAAGAAGGCCTATGACTCGGTGCCACATACATGGCTCATGAGGGTGCTGGAGTTGTATAAAGTAGATACAACTCTGCGCACCTTCCTAATGTCGTGTATGGGGCAATGGAGGATGGTCCTTCGCTATCCAGGATGTCGAAATATCCAGAGGAATAGCGAGCCGATAAGGATCGAGCGAGGCATATTTCAAGGCGACAGTTTGAGTCGCTTTGGTTCTGCTTTGCCTTAAATCGTCTAAGCACACTGCTGGAGGATTCAGGTCTTGGCTCTGGTTGAGGAGAGGTAGTCAGGTTATATCTCACCTCCTCTACATGGATGACCTAAAACTCTTTGCTCCCAACAATTTGCAACTGATGGAGCTACTGAAAGTAACTGAAACTTTCAGTAGCGCTATCACGATGGAATTTGGTGTGAACAAATGTGCGGTCATGCATGTAAAGCGAGGGGAGATTGTGGAATCCGTGGGAACCCAACTCTCGGATTCCATAAACCTTAGAGCCCTCTCCGCATCTGAAACCTATAAGTATTTGGGTATGTCGATAGCGTTGGGCATCAATGTTACTGACATGAAGCAATCGTTGAAGGAGCGCAATCGTCGAAAAAAGTATTAAATAGTCTTCTATCAGGCGGAAACAAGGTGCGCGCCTTCAACGGTTGGGTTATGCCGACTTTGATGTACTCTTTCGGCAAACTCAAAGGGACTCAAACCGAAATCGAGGCTTTTTAAACGCTAAGACCCTCCAAAATCGGGAGTTATGCAATCTCAGGGAATCTTTGCTTGACACTAAATTTGAGTAAATAGGCGGGATAGGCATAATTAAAAAGACATGTAATAAAGCATTCCTTTTTTCAGTATCTCTTTATCAAGTACTAAGTAGGTACCCGGAACGGAACTAGTTAGATTAGGTTAAAACGGTGACCCTCTACTCACGAGCCGAGCGAGCGAAGCGAGCGGTGTCCCGA
This sequence comes from Omphaloscelis lunosa, assembly GCA_916610215.1. Classification (NCBI taxonomy): domain Eukaryota; kingdom Metazoa; phylum Arthropoda; class Insecta; order Lepidoptera; family Noctuidae; genus Omphaloscelis; species Omphaloscelis lunosa. Next base: position 22,884,114 of record OU744250.1, read on the forward strand.
CAGCAGCCGGCGAGTGCCAAAAACGACTCTAATATATAGAAAAAAAAATACTTTAATTATGGTTAGTTAGTTGGAGTTCTGAATACTGAAAGCGTTTCCATAAACACTGCGCCACCGGTGTCCATTATTGAAGCCGGCGGTGTCGGCCACAGAGTGTGTAATGTGCCGGCAGCCGATGTTTTTATCTCGGCTGCCGGCATTAATGTCATGCCGGTTCCCAATAGCGTTATATTTGGGAGCCGGCGGCGGCAGCGGAGGCACCCCCTAAGAGTTGTTATTGCAAAGTTTCTTCCTAATTTAGTCATCACCTAGCAGCCTTTTCGTAAGTTGTATATTTGGTTACAGTCTGTTGTTAAAATTCTGACTTCCGAAATTAAAGTATTAATTTTAGTGAAATGAACATAAATCTTAATCAAAGGTATTGTTGATAGAACAAAGGCATTGTTGAGACAAAATATGTCTTTAAAGTTTTAAATTCATTATGATGTTTATTTAATTCGATTAGTGAATGATAAATAATTATTATGTGTAATAAATACAGTTGTTATTCTTTGTTCTAGAATAATACTGTGAGGATTAAGAGATAATGAGGAAGAGGCTTATTATCGAGGAGCAGCGACGTCAAATGGTGAATGAATATGAAACAAATGGTTTCATACCAGCTAGATATTTTGCTGAATTATTAAACACGTCATTATGAACCGTTCCCGTGCACTCTGAAGGCTTGCATCACTGAAGACCAGCTAGGAAACCTTTTTTGACGGAAAGGCATAAACAAGAACGTTTAAGACATCAAGTGGGACACGGCTATATTTTAACCTTAAAATATTTCCCGTACCAACTTAATAAACAACACATTCATTATTGCATGACTTTTTTTGACTTCTTTTCGTAAAGAAAATGAATACTTAAGCTATAACCTCAATACCAACCAATATTTACTAAATTCAATTAAAATGTAAAATAATTAATGTAAACAAACTGCCCACTTAACCTTAAAATCACCTATTTTGTAAGTAGTTTATTTTTATTTTTGAGTAGTCTTATATTCTTATTTATTGTTTAATTACTTCGACCATAGTTAATTGATTCAGGCGTGACCTTGCGAAAATCCATTATAAAATGCAATTGAAGTGGATATATTTAGTAACCTGTTCCGCTTAGCTATTTCTAAAGAGTCTTAAAAAGACCCTGAAAGAAATCGACACCGAACGCAGTCTGCGCTCGGTGCTCGACCATGATCAAAGCTTGATATTTATGATGACAAAAATCCACTTACAATTTAAAACATTTCATAATTTAAATATGTCAAAATAATACAAATTGCTTATAAGTTTCTTGATATCTATTTCACATCTTATTCAGCTGAAGTAATAATAAATAATTGTAGCAGTTTGTTAACTATAAGTAAAATAAATATAACGAATAAATATTTTTAATTTTGTTATCACATATCACGCATTTTTTATTCTAAACCCTTTATTGAAACAACAACATTAATAAAAAAGGCAGCAATATATAAAAAAATATATATTATTGCAAACAAAAATAATAATGTTTGCAAAAAACCGCGCTGTGCTTTACGAGATCAGAACCTAAGCCAGCATGAATCTCAGGATAACGCTTAACGCCTTTTGCTATCTGCACACAAATTTTAATTTTAATTTTAGCAATGCCATAAACTGACCAAGGTCACGCGCTTGATGCGTTTGTGTTACCGTATCTAACAAAAGTGACGGAAATGTATTTTTGTTTCATGTAGTGGGGCGCGAGTACGTGACGATACGACAGTGTGTAAAGCGCAAAACTGCGTTCTCCGTGTAGTTTACACATACAGATGTACGGACTATACCGCGTCACAGATGATGTGTTCACAGCAATACGACTCTTAACGTGCCTATCCACTTTTGAACGCTTACTATACCTAAACAAAAAACACATACACTACGAACATAGAACCTCCTCCTTTTTGAAAATCGGTTAAAAATATAACCGATTTTCAAATTAAATATTAAATATTAATAATATATTAAAAATATAACGAACACGTATTTTTTTTCTTTTTTTAAGTTAACAAAAGACTACGGCGATACCTTGAGTTAAAATGTGCCATGACGTCACGAGTATGTAGATTTTATACTTACTTGTGACGTAGCGACCCCCACTCCACAACTTTAATAAGTTTTATCTAAGTCATTTTTTATTAATATGATAAAGCAAAAAATACGTGTCTAATATTTTTTTAATATCTGATTGACGGGACTAAATGGAATTTCTTTTTTTTTTCTTTTGACCAAGGCATCATCCCTTTTCGTTTACGACAAAATAGATTTCAGTGTTTTTCACATTTTGTAGAAGTTAGTTTTTCTTTCTTTCTTATCACTGAAAATTTTCGTAAAGTATTTTTTTGTATCACCACCGAGAAATTGCCTTAGCTACTTTTACCGTAAATATACCACTGTTCTTTTGTCACTAATATATATAAATATATAATAACATTCAATATGATTGTGTCGCCCTATTATGACAAAAAACTTTTACTTGAACCTTCCACAATTCTCTATTGCAGGCTACTCGATGCTAACTTAATTCTGGTGTTATTTCGGTAGCAGCATTCCATATAACACCATCGATTCATCGTACCACTCAAACAACTCACTCGAAATGAAAACATTTCAAATATTATGAATATCAGCAAACATAGATTTGATCTGTGTCGTACGCAAAGTGGTAATATAGTGATATAAATCCAAGTTTTATCAAATACATCGATGGAGATGGCCCTGGAAAAGGATGCATGGAAGGATTTGGGGGAGGCTTTTGCTCAGCAGTGATGACCCTGAACAGGAGTAAATCCAATAATTTTATTATGATAGCACAAACTTGTACATGAGCAAAACAATAAAATATTGCGCTCGCCCTACTCGCTATGTATCGCCAAATATTGAAATGCTACGTAATAGGAATATGTGGCAGTCGGAAATAGTTTTATTCCGATGAGAGATCTTTTATATTTAAACTTTTGTTGGAACTAGTAGATATCGCGTGTCTAGAGAATGCAAACGCTCCATTGACGATACGATACGAGGAACAAACAGGCTCATAACACAGATTTTTTGGTAATATGAAATACATGAAATACATTACAAGCACGTTGTTCTTTAGTTCGCTACTAGGTTTTTATTTAATTTCACCTGAAGCAAATTCGCATTGACCAGTGAAAATCTAATTTCTTAATTGTCATAGATTTTTAAAGATAAGTCTACAATAAATGCGACTGTTTTGATACGGACTTAATTAACATCTTTACTCAAAAAAGCCGGTTTTTTTCCAAGACTATCTTTGGCGTCCCTTCGATGCCGCAGTAAGCCCGTGGACAAACACGCTCCCGGGGAGGGGGCCTACCTCCGCACGCAACCTCACCCCCGCGAACTCCCCTTTATTGGCAAAGTTTGGGAATATTACCATACTTGCCACGACATTGACACACATGCCGGCGATATTGAACGCCGCTAAAAACTGTATTAACTGAACGCATCGAGCGGGAAAATCTTCAAGCAATATTGGCGAGATTGATGAACAAACTTTGTTTTATGTTTCGGTTTGAATCTTATCTATTTATCGCTAGACGTCTTCTCGTGAGAGGAATTAATCTTACGTTGGGACGTATGGGATATTGGCATTCCGTGAAAAGTCGATCAACGGAGGAAAAGGGTTTTTCTTTACGATTTTACGATGAAGTAACCCGGAATGTGTAATGTATACTCAGTAGGTATACATGTAAAATTTCCTGGTAAACAGAAACACGTGTAACATTCCAATGGCTAGTTAAACGTAAACAACAGACTATCATACAGATTAGCTGCCAACAATACCACAGAATCGCAACCGATATTCGTCGTAGTGGCAATTATACAAAGTTTGACAGTAATCCACTTTTAATCAACTGTAATTTACAACGTTAGTAATGTAAACAGTATAAAGGCCGTGCCACCGCCGGCTAGGCCTAGCCCGCACTGCAATGTTTATCGCAGTTCTGTAAGACATGTTATCTTATGTAGATACACGCACTGGCGATTTAAAATAAATTCGCGCTCGTTGCAATTCTGTACACTGAATATAAACCGCGCGAATAAAATTCGCTGTGGAGGCTAGCCCTTACTACGCTATAACTACAGCAGGACTCAATGTGTACCATTCGCGATACTATTTAGTGTTCCACTCACTTATCAGATGGTGAAGAGTAACACGAAGTTGTAAACTTGTAACTAACAACAACGTTATAATAAGGCGAGTATTCTAATGTTCCACCAATGGCATCCGCGTCCGACCCTGGTTCAGGCCATGGTACGGAGCGAGAGGAAATGGGAGGCTGTCACCTCCTTCTGCGAAGCGGTAATGCTCGCGAAGGAGGAGGCAGAACGCGTGAGGGAGAGGCAATTTTCGCGCCTTCACGCCCCTAACCGCCGCAGGAAAAGACGCCCTGGGCGTCGGGAATCGCAGGCCGATTTCCGGCCACCGTAGGCGCGGGCTTGCGGACGGTGAGCAATGGGTAGCTCGCCGTCCGATGAGGACCAGGCCGGGTCGACGGTGCGTTGTGTTCCAAGCACGCCTCAAAGAGATGTCAGCAGAATTGGCGGGGTCCGCTAGGGCCGATGCCTGCCGGGGGTGCGAAGAAAACCGAAAGGGAGATCGTGGCCCCGGCTACAGGGCAACCAAAGAAACATGGGTGGGTTTTAGTCAGTAAGAGTCTGACACGCCCTCCCGTTCCGCCCAGAGCGGGAGAAGTTATTTGATACTTTCCCACCCAAAAAAAAAGAGGGTCGATGGATATCACTTGGGCATGAATTCATGATACAAAGCAATGACTGATAGAATCAGCAGCTCCAGTAAAGCAGGCTAGTACTTCTACAATAATTCAGTTTTGTTGTAGGGTTCCATAGCCAAATGGCATAAGCGGAACCCTTATAATATTTAATAATTTTTCTTTTCTTGAATACCGCTGAAAACTATTGCCTTCACTATTAAAGGTGCTACAGGTTTGCTCGATTTTTAACGATCATTATTGTCGCTCGATATGCAGTGTTTTGCCGATAAATAAGATCTGACAACTTTTACAGATTAACTTACAAAAATAAGATATCGATCGTCTGTTGCTTCCACATTTACTCGATATTGTTTGACCGCATGTCGATCGTCAGTAATTATGCAAATCTGTAGGCACCATACGTATTTTTTTTTTGTTTGTCAATTATTTTAATGTAACCCAGTCGTAACAGGCGGACGTCACACGAGAAACGCCGTAAGGACGCCTTTATTGGAAAACTACAATTTTTCTTGGAAGTCGAGAATGACATACAATATTGTTTTATTTAAAACAAGACAAGGCATTTATAAAAATACGTCCATAATGACCATGTTTAATTAATAACCCTTAGTAAGCCAAGGTGCTTACGCGAGTGATTATAATCAAAATTATGATAGATATTATTAACCAGATATTATTATGACCTGAAAAACGAGCTTTAACAAGCTTTGGAAGACTTTCACACTATTAAAGTGCACACATTATCTTTTCTTTTGAAATATTACAATACGATTAGAAAACTTGCATCGTTTAACACTAAGCCCAGGTTTGCACGAGCAATTTTTTCCCGCGGCGATTTTATTTCGCGCAATTAATTTTCAACGCTCTGCTTAGCGCCGAGAGTTGAAAATCCAACAGTGTGTTTATTCGCGCGCTGAGATGCACTCTGTTGGATTCTCAATGCTCGGTTCAACACCGAGAGTTGAAAATCCAGTAAGCTATAAAATTCCGCCGCGATATTTTTACGTCCGTGCGAACGTGGGCATAGTTTTTAAAATATGATTGACGTGTAAAAGTGTTTGTACAAACCTATTTACAGAAATAAAATCATTTATTTAGCCATTATTTTCATCAACCTAATGATTTTCGTGTTCCGTAAACTAATAATAATCAACCTTTATTTTTATTTAGATAAAAATTCAACACAAAAAGCAAAGAATTTAACCGCAGAAAATTGAAGTTTAATTGGGGTTGTCCAAAATGTAATAATTCCATTATTTGATTGAGTGCTACGCTATGTTCAGTCTTTGAAGATTTATCATCCGGTTAGATTACGAGTCTCACTGGAGATCTCTGGTCGGTTTCCGAGCGAGTTTAGTCGTGAAGGACATGTTCCAACCACCGACACTACTTATCGGCGTAACGAGTTTTATGTAGTAGCCACACAAGTGTGAGTGTAATCGGTCATCGACCCGCGGCGAGGTTAATACGGTTTCAGGAATAGAGCTCATTTATAACACACGTATCTTTGATGTGAGCGAGTTAAATTACGTTGGGGAATAAATTTAGTGTTTTTTTTTTAATTCGATACTGATATAATGAACTAGCTTGTGCCGACGACTTCGTTTGCGTGGAAGTCATAAGACACCACAATATACTAAAATAACAGTCACATTTTGCAGCAGCTCGTCCTGCAGGTTGACACACGCAGCCTTCAGTAGCAATATCCCATTGCTTGTGAAGTTTTTCGTTTTCAGTGCATTAATCAGCGCCTATGTTCCTGCATGTACCTACTACCTAATGGCACAGCACTGATACAATTACTGATGCATTCTTACAGATAATTCCTGATGATCGGTTATCACTAAATACTGTTATAACAGTAGACTGTAAACACACAGGATTTCTCATTACCCCAGTCACCTAACCATTTATCCTAAATATTGTTAAGTACGGATCCCTGATGAATATCGCCGACCCTGCAATTCCTTCAGTTTACGCCGAGCGCATAGAAACTGAATCGATGACCTCAATCCAGCCACGTGCCGCCGACGCAGCGAAATTCGACATTAGCTTTAGTTATTTTACGCGTTTGCGTACGGACCACCTTAATGAAGAGGAAAAAGCTTATATTTTAAAGCTTTGCTCTCGCTATACGGTATATTCTACATTGACGGGGAACCATTGACATTCACTAACACAATAAAACATCGTAGAAGAACAACAGAGGAAATTCCCGTGTATACTAAAAGCTATCGATACCCTTTCGTTCGTCGGGAAGAAGTTATAGACCAAATTTCCAAAATACTATAACAATGTATCATAAGACCTTCCGATCCTGCATGGAGCTCGCCCATTTGGGTTGTGCCAAAAAAACAGGACGCTTCTGGAAACCAGAAATGGCGTCTCGTAGTTGACTTTCGCAAATTGAACGAAAAAACGATAGACGACAAATACCCCATACAAAATATCAACGATGTCCTTTATAAATTAGGAAACTGCCAATACTTTACGACCTTAGATTTGGCAAGTGATTTCTATCAAGTTAAGTGGACTCTCAGGATATATCAAAAACCACATTTAATGTGGAACAAGGGCATTTTGAATTCATTCGAATGCCTATAGGACTCAAAAAAATACCGTCCATCTTCCAACGAGTTATGGACAATGTCCTTAGAGGTCTTTAACATATGCCTCGTCCATCTTGACGATATTATCGTGTACAATACCTCTCTTCCAGAACTCATTAATAATTTGGAAAAATTTCTCCAGACTTAATGTCCAACTTCAAAATTCAGATGGAGAAGTCCGAATTTCTTAAACTTGAAACCGTTTATCCGGGACATATTATCATAATATAAAATATCCAATCTCAAAGACCCCTAAAGATATCAAACAATTTTTAGGCCTTCTAGGGTACTACCGGAAATTAATCCCGAACTTTGCCCGCATCACCAACCTCTTACTTTATGCCTAAAGAAAGGTAGTAAAATTACTCTTAGCCCCGAATATGTCAATGCCTTTGAAAGTTGCAAGACGTTCCTAACAAACTACCCTATCCTACAATACCCAGACTTCAAAAAGGAATTTAATCTCACAACAGACGCTTCGAATGTCGCTATTGGAGCATTGTTGTCTCAGGGACCAATAGGTTCCGATAAACCCGTCTGTTACGCTTCTCGCACACTTAAAGAAAGTGAGCTTAATTATAGTACCATCGAGTAAGAGTTGCTTGCCATAATCTGAGCCACGAAGTACTTTAGAGCTTATCATTTCGGTAGAAAATTTAAGGTACTGACTGACCACAAACCCCTCCAATGGATGATGAACTTGAGAGAACCCAATTCACGACTGACTAGATGACGACTAAGACTAAGCGAATATGACTTTACCGTAGTGTACAAGATTGGAAAATTCAATACTAATGCTGATGCTCTTTCCCGTGTAGAAATCCACAATGAGGAAACAGACGAGATCAACTCATTGGTCGAAAGTATTAAGGATCTCAGCTCAATTAGTCGCTAACATGTGTTGCTAAAAATAGTGCTAAGGGCGGGCTGTCTCGTTCTTAGACGACTGGAGGATTATGTCAGATGCTTAGGAAGCAACGCGATTAACAACCCATCGGAGGCACCACCTCCTCCAACAAACTCCTCGACTGACACCGTACATACTAGTAATGAACATCCCATATTGGAATCCCCATCACAGATGAACCTTTCAATAAATTTCATGGACAGATTTATTTTACCGTAGTTGGTGACACAAAACGCCAACCGTAACTAAACCTTTTGAAAATTATACGCGAATCGCTATCCAAATTTCAGAATCTACTTAGAGTGCGACGTTATCAACGTTATCAAAGAATACGTCAACCCTAAGTATAAAACAGCAATATTTATTAATCCACCGTTAGCTATGTATTCAACAGTACCTATCATACAAGATAAATTTATAAGTTCCTCACTTAACCTAGTATTAGCTAAGACAGAACTCGAGAATGTTAAGGAATACCTCCGACAACAAGACATTTCTATTACAGATGTTCTATGTCACGAAGTCCGTTTGGCTATGAATGTTGTCAAGCGTGCACATGCACATTGTTTTTGTGTGCGTAACCTCGAGAGCGCTCAGTGTCGATCGGGATACGGTCCGGATCAGTAGTGGTTTTTAATTCGCGCTAAATTGTTTCACGGAGTATGGTCAGCATGGCAACAAAACGAAGAAGAGTTGTCCATAGTGAGGTAATATTTATTTATACGTTTTCAATTAAAATGTTATACAAAGATACTTAATATAGCAATAGAAGTATTTATAAAATGAATGTTTTTTCGTGTTATAAAATGTTTATATTACTTAATTATTTTGATTACATTTTGTTTTAGGGTCGAAACATGATAGCTAGTGTTTATCATTTTCTGCGAGAAGAATATGAATTTACAAAATCATTAATGGAACTCAACTGTGATTTGTCTCATTTACGAGACATTACACGCCGTACAGCTGAAGCTACGGGTGTGAGCCAAAAAACAGTTCAAAGAATATTAAAAGAAGAGAAGGAATTGCCATCCACTTCATCAAAATTCACTTCATCTATGAAGAAAAGGAGAAAGCGAGATAATAAAGTGGATATAGATCATTTTACAGCCGATGTGGTTCGCAGTACTGTACAAGATTTCCATATTGTCCATAAAGAAATTCCAACATTAGCTAAGTTAAGAACAGCATTGAATGAAAAAATCGGATTCGAAGGTTGTTTAGAAACTGTTCGCAAGTTACTGTTGAAATTAGGTTACAAGTGGCGCAAAACAGAGAACAACCGTAAAGTCTTGACGGAGCGTCATGATATACAAATGTGGCGTTTAAAATATTTAAAAAAAATAACAGAGTACCGCTCTCAAAGTCGGCCCATTGTCTACACCGATGAGAGCTACGTCCTTTCGACACACGTGCGAAACAACACCTGGGCAAAAAAAAAAGGAAAGAACTCCGTTTTTTAAAAAAATTAGCACAGGCACTCGCTTTATTTTAGTGCACGCGGGAACCAAGGATGGTTTTATTGAAAATGCTTCCTTGGTTTATAAGGCCAACTCAACAGCTGGTGATTATCATTCAAATATGAGCTATGATAACTATGTAAAATGGCTAAATGAAAAGTTGCTACCCAATTTACTTCCGCGCTCTGTCATTGTCTTAGACAATGCATCTTATCACAACACACGGGCTGAACGACTACCGACGCAATCTACAAAGAAAGCCGATATGCAGCAATGGCTCAGGGATAAGGGTATAGCATTTGATGAATCTCTTCTTAAATTGGAATTGTACGATACAATAAAGAAGTACAAAGCCCAACACGTAATCTACAAGATTGACGATTTTATAAAAAGCAAGAGTTTTGATGTCTTACGCCTTCCCCCTTATCACCCAGAATTAAATGCGATTGAAAATATTTGGGGATGGTTAAAAATTATGTCGCATCTAAAAATATCGAGCAAAACATGACGAATACGGAAAGACTGATCAATTAAAGTTTGGGCCAAGTTAGCAGTGAAACGTGGCAAAAAACTTGTGCTCATGTTGAAAAAATTGAAAAAGACTACTTGAAATATTTTGATCTCGATTTTGAATTTATAATCAATGTACAAGATGATTCTGACGACAGCAAAATGGAATCGGAAATCGAAAATTTATCTGATAGTGATTGAAAATACTGAATAGTCCTACTTGTTTCGTTTCCATTCTGTAACACCAATGCTTAATTAAATTCCTACATATTCTTAATATTTTTGTATTTATTGCAACCTGATCTAATTTATTTACAAAATGTATATTCTTTTAAAACCAAAATTTTATTTAGATTATTAAATCTCGACTTGAATATATATCAGATTTTTTTGCTAACGTTACCTACTTTTACACACACAAGCGCGCTTGTCGGGATACGTAATAGAATATCTGTACTTCCAATGCAGTAGGAAGTGACTGTATCAGCCGTAATATGTTAGTACCTGTGCTGGATTTTATCCTTCCCGTCATTTGTCACATTCTCAATTTTTTCTGCATCTAGTGGTGTCTTTCCATGCTCATGGAAAGATGCTCAAATAATTCCTTTACCTAAAAAGTCTAATCCCTCATCTTTTTCTGAATACCGTCCAATTTCCGTCCTACCATTCCTATCCAAAGTCCTTGAACGGTTAATTCACAATCAAATTAGCACTTTCCTCTCTAAAAATAATCTCCTCAACCCCTTCCAGTCTGGCTTCCGTCCTTGTCATAGCACCACAACAGCGCTTCTGAACATTACGGATGATATAAGGTCAGCCATGGAAAACGGTAATCTAACGGTCTTAGCTTTGCTAGATTTCAGTAATGCTTTTAATACCGTTGATTTTGATGTTTTGCTTGGCATTTAATGCTCTCTTAACATATCTCCATCAGTAATTGACTGGTTTCGTACTTACCTGTTCGGCCGCCGGCAACGTATTTGCATTGGAGAGACCTTCTCTTCCTGGAGTAATACTTCTGCCGGTGTACCTCAGGGTGGTGTTCTATCTCCTTTACTTTTCGCAGTTTTTATTAACTCAATCTCCGACGAACTAATTTCTTTCTACCATCTTTATGCAGATGATTTACAAATTTACTCGCAAGCTCCTCTTGGAAATCTATCCAAGGCTATCTTAACGATTAATCGTGATCTGGCCCGTACATGCGACTGGAGTAAGAGATATGGACTTATGGTCAATCCCATAAAGACGCAGGTTGTGGTGGTAGGCAGTTCTAGGACGGTCTCAAGGATCGACTGGACGACTCTTCCCCAAGTTTCTTTTGACAATTCAGTTGTTCCCTTCAGTGAGAAAGTTAAAAACTTGGGGAACTTCATCGATAAAAACTTTTCTTGGACTACCCAGCTACAGGAAGTTAGCCGTAAACTATTTGCATCCGCTGCATCTTTGAAGAGATTACGTAATTTTCTACCGACTGCCACCAAGATTGCGCTTGCACAATCGCTACTTCTACCCATCCTTGACTATGCTGATGCCAGCTATCTTGATCTTACCCAAGACCAACTCGATAAACTTGAGCGGCTTCAAAACGTTTGTATAAGGTTCATATTCGGTTTGCGCAAATATGACCATGTTTCCGAATTTCGCGTGAAGCTCAAGTGGTTACCAATTCACCTTCACCGGAATGTTCACATTCTTTCGCTTTTGTATGACGTGCTTTTTTCCCCTTCCACCCCTCTCTATCTCAAGAAACGTTTCCAGTTTCTTTGCGACTCCCACACGAAATTTTTAAGGTTATCAGATAACTTAAAGCTTAAAATGCCTATGCATTCCACAACTTTCCTTGACAAGTCCTTTACTGTCCAGGCCGCTCGTTTGTGGAATGCATTGCCAGTTCAAATAAAACGCGCGCAATCATTACCTGTATTTAAGAGACTCGTGAAGGAACACTACTTGTCGTTGTGATCTTGTTCTCGTAACTGTAATTATCTTTAGTTTTCATTTATTTTTGTTGCTTATATATTTTGTAAGTATATATGTATTTATGTATCTATTATTTAGGATATGTATATATCTGTGTATTTATTCTAGTTTATTGTATACTTATTTGCCACGACGACAGCCCCATTTTATGTCCAGGCAAATCTCTGTCCATTCCAAGGTTGCCTGGAAGAGATCGCGGAAAGCGATAAGGCCGCCCATTGTATATTTTGTACTGTTTGATTTATTTTTTGTTATGTATTTTTGTGGTGTACAATAAAGTATATATAAATAAATAAATTATCCGACACTATCATGACGGAAAGACGAACCACCGTGGGATTAATGAATGTCATCTAGCCCTCTCATGAAAATATTACTGACCAAAGATGAAAGAACAAATCACCAAGTTTATTAATGAGTGTACCATCTGTGGTTAAGCTAAATACGACAGGAATCCAATCAGACCTCAATTCAACATAGTGCCCCCAGCTACCAAACCACTTGAAATAATTCACATGGACCTATTTACAGTTCAGAACGAAAAATATATAACTTTCATTGATGTCTTCACGAAGTATGGTCAAGCATATCATTTGCGACACGGTACCGCTATTAGCATTATACAAGCACTACCACGGTTCTGTATCCATCATGGACTACCTATGACTATCATCACCGATAATGGTACTGAATTTACAAATCAACTTTTCTCCGAATTTACACGACTTCATAAAATAATTGACCATAAAATTCTACCTTATAGTCCAAATGACAACGGTAACATCAAACGTTTTCACTCAACGTTATTGGAGCACATTAAAATTCTTAAACTGCAAAATAAAGACGAACCAATAATTAATCTTATGCAATATGCTATCATAGCATATAACAGTTCTATCCATAGTTTTACTAAGTGCAGACCCTTTGACCTATTGACTGGACATTTTGAACCCAAGGACCCAATCGAAATAGACTTGACTGAGCACATCTTACAACAGTATGCGCAGAATCATAGACAGCAAATAAAACAAGTTTATGAAATCATTAACGAATCATCTCTTGCAAATAGTACATACAGCCTTAATTGACAATAGGAATAAAACTCTCGAGCCCGAAGTAGAATATGCTCCACAGCAACAAATTTTTATTAAAAACCCTTTTGCCAGTCGCCAGAAAGCTGCACCACGTTATACGCAAGATACAGTACTAGCCGATCTGCCGATACACATTTATACCTCGAAAAAACGCGGCCCCATCGCCAAATCACGGCTGAAACGTGTACCTAAAGCGAGTCAATTATGACAGGATTATGCTGCTACTGACAATCCATGCGACACACCCTCAAGAGATAAGACTTGAGACTTTAGCTGATGGCTGGTCGGTCCTAATCTGTATGGTAATAGTCCTGCTGTTACCATACTTATTAGGACCGACCAGACTAACCACTCATTCATACAGTACATAAAACTAACCGACTTCGAAGATGAAATAAATTCAGTACAGACGCAAGTTGAGACTTTTAGAACTAAACTTACTAATGAGACTTACATGCTTTATGAATATGATTGACTATCTCACTAACAAACTTAGTAAGGTACTACAACAAGTAAAATCTTTGGAACCTGTTAGAATCAAAAGAGGTTTTGTAGATAGCTTTGGGTGAGTAATAAAAAGTGTTGCTGGCAATTAAGATAATGTACATGTCCTAAAATATGACAAGGCCATTAAAACTTTACAAAATAATGAAAATAAAATAGTTTCAGAAGTCAATAACCATATCAGCCTTAGTAAAGAATGGATGTCCCAACATAGTCCCATCTTAGACGAAATAACAAAAAATCAGGAACATTTTATGCAACTTTAGAGCTACTTCTAGAGAGACAATTACATCACTAGAAATAGGGACCAATTAGTTCAACCATGTTTCAGATTGGTTAAACTGGACTCATCTTTCATGGGCTACTGTTTAAAATGTTACAATAAAATACCTCCCCACATACTTCAACTGAATGAAACGAAATTTAAATCTTATATAAAACGCACAATATGCAGCCAACCATATTATAAGTTGGGGGATTACATCGCTGATATAAATGCTTGGCTAAACGCTGGTCCTGCTCTACAAGGGCGCAAAAACTAATTGATTAGCATTTGAAAATACTGTTGAAAATACTGTTAGAGTTGCTGAAGATTTAAAAACTACTCATCTTTGCATTGTATAAATTCAATCCCTTAGCATTGTGTGAGTACTATGTACCTACTTTAAATCTACCATTTGCTAGTTACGTCTTTCATTGACTTGAATGTGCTCTTGCGGCTGAGAATATGTAATGCTCACTCTAATGTCTCGCTGACGGGGGCGTGTGTGTTGGATCATTTAGCTCCCTTCAAAATGGTTGAGCTGAATGGTGCTAATCCATGCGTCATGTTCGTGAACGGGCGTTCTCAGTAGGGACTAGTCATCTTCTAGCTGCCATAGCTTATTTTAATTAGATTTTTGAATTGTTTTATTTTTTATTACGGACGCTTCTATAGTTCTGCATCGTTCTCACATTTATAACTTTAACATGAATGATGTAACCAATATTTTGTAAACATATTGTGATTTAAAAGAGTGCCCATGAAGTTTCTTGCCCGTTCTTCTCCATAGGTACCTACTACGCTTTGAAATGGGCAACTAGCTTCATCTTTCTGACTGACCGACCCCTTGACAATTCAAAAGTAATTGGTTTATTTGAAATAAATGCTTTGAGTTTGAGAGAAAAGTGCTTAAAGAGATTACAGCTTAATAAAATTTGCAAAGTTTGCCCAAATCTTAGGAATCATAACTAATAATGTAGAAGATTTAATGTTAGAGATAATGAGGTGAGAAAATATAATGGCTTTTATACGTGTGTCCAGTACCCATCATTCCATGATTGATATAGAAGTGTTAAGGTCTATGATAGATAGGTTAAAATTAATATACAATCAAGATCAAATTTTAAATTTAGAGTTACGAGAATAGTATGATCTAATAAAACCAGGTTCCTACTTTATTGAGAAGAGAATAGTAAAATTATACAGTTTTCCTATAGTCTCTAAAGACTTTTACGAATGATACAAGCTATCCACTGTACCTAATAAGAAACAACTTTTTTTTTTTTTTTTGAGGGTGGGAAATCATCAAATAACTTCTCCCGCTCTGGGCGGAGCGGGAGGGCGTGTCAGACTCTTACTGACTAAAACCCACCCGTGTTCCTTCGGTTGCCCTGTCGCCGGGTGCCACGATCTCCCTTTCGGTTTTCTTCGCAACCCCGGCAGGCATCGGTCCTAGTGGACCCCTTCAATTATGCTGACATCTCTTTGAGGCGCGCGTGGAACACAACGCGCCGTCGACCCGGGCCTGGTCCTTATCGGACGGTGAGCCACCCATTGCTCACCGCCCGCAAGCCCGCGCCTACGCGGTGGCCGGAAATCGCCCCGCGATTCCCGACGCCCTGGGCGTCTCCTCCTGCGGCGGTTAGGGGCGTGAGGGCGCGAAATTTGCCTCTCCCTCACGCGTTCCGCCTCCTCCTTCGCGAGCATTACCGCTTCGCAGAAGGAGGTGACGGCCTCCCATTTCCTCTCGCTCCGTACCATAGCCTGAACTAGGGCCGGACGCAAGAGATCACCGCCGCCGATCGCCTCCACGAGGACACGGCGATGCTCCGCCCAAGCTGGGCAGATCTCCACCGTATGCTCCACCGTGTCCTCCGGGCGATCCACACAATGGTGACACCCGGGCGTTTCCTCCCGCCTTATCCTGTGCAGGAACCTCCCGAAACAGCCGTGTCCGGTGAGGACCTGCGTCAGGCGGAAGGTGAGGACGCCGTGGCGCCTCTCAAGCCACTCCTCAAAGAGGGGTCTTATCGCCGCAATTGTGGCGTGCCCAGCGCTGGGTTGCGACAATCGCACTCTCCATGACGCCATGAGATCCCGCCGGAGCTCTGTCCGCTGAGCCGCGATTTCTCGCGGCAGCGGAGCTAAGCCCCGGCGCCTCGCCTCCTCGCGCCACTCCCAAATGTGCGCGAGGACCTTTGCCTCCAGATCCCATGGCGGTAATCCGGCAAGGAGGCTCGCCGCCTCGCAGGAGACCGTGCGGTATCCTCGGGCCAGCCGGATGGCCATGACCCTCTGGGACGCGTTCAACCGGCGGGCTGGCCGCAGCCTTACTGAACGCGCCCACACCGGTGCCCCGTAAAGGGCCATGGACCGCACGACCCCCGCGTAGAGCCTCCGGCAGGAGGCGTTTGGATCCCCTAGATTGGGCAGGAGCCGCTTCAACGCAGCCCCGGCCCGCTCCAGTCTGGGAGCCAAACGTCGGAAGTGTTCGACGAAGTTCCACCGGCTGTCGAGGACAAGTCCCAGATACTTCATCGTCGACTCGACGCCGATGTGAACCCCTCCCGCCATTACCTGGGAACCCGACGGTGGCGCATTCCGAGGTCCATGAAAACCCATGGCCTCGGACTTGTGCAGGGCCACCTCGAGTCCCAGCTGCCGGATCTTGTCGAACAACTTGCGCTTACTCCTCCCACTCCCTATATAGCACAAACGAGAAATCATTCGTGTACATGAGGAGGCTGAATACTCGATGTACAGTAGCATCCATCTCAGTGAAAGGAAGACAAGGCACCAGATCCGGACGAAACCCGATTGTATCCAAGAGCTCATTATCAACCAAAGTCTAGAAGACACCTGCCAATTCACGAAGGTTTTACTCTCCAAAGAAACAGTAGAACAACTGAATGATCAACACTACGTTCTCTCATCGCCCCAACCGACAAAAGTACATTATTTTTTTTTTGTTGGAAATTATCAAATAACGTCTCTGGGTGGAGCGGGAGGGCGTGTCAGACCTGAACCAGGGCCGGACGCGAGAGATCACCGCCACCGTTTGCCTCCACGAGGACACGGCCATGCTCCGCCCAAGCCGGGCAAACCTCCACCGTATGCTCCACCGTGTCACATAATGGTGACACCCGGGCGTTTCCTCCCGCCTTATCCTATACAGGAACCTCCCGAAACAGCCGTGTCCGGTGAGGACCTGCGTCAGGCGGAAGGTGACGATGCCATGGCGCCTCTCTAGCCACTCCTCAAAGAGGGGTCTTATCGCCGCAATTGTCGCGTGCCCAGCGCTGGGTGGGTTGCGACAATCGCACTCTCCATGACGCCATGAGATCCCACTGGAGCTCTGTCCACTGTGCCGTGATTTCTCGCGGCAGCGAAGTTAAGCCCCGGCGTTTCGTCTCCTCGAGCCACTCCCAAATGTGCGCGAGGACCTTTGCTCGCAGCCTCACAGGAGACCGTGCGGTATCCTCGGGCCACCTGGTTGGCCATGACCCTCTGGGACGCGTTCAACCGGCGGGCTGGCCGCAGCCTCAATGAACGCGCCCACACCGGCGCCCCGTAAAAGTACAACTTTAATATTCTACAAGGAAGTTACCTCGTCACCATCCCCATGGATTGCTACTTGCAAACAATAGAATTCACAATTATTAACGACAGCAACGAGATAAAAGATAAAAGGACAGGCACTAAAGTTATCAAAGATCCCTTATACGAGATGAACCAAACAGTTGATTCTACGCACATCATCGGATTCAATTCAGTCAACTTGGAAGAACTTCACAGCACCCAGAACAAGATATTTATGGAAAGCCCTATTCAGATCGACAAGACTCAGCCGGTTGTCCTATATCATACAACTATATCATTCTACATCATTGTACTGTGCGCAACTATACTTATTATTTTGGTAATAAGCCGCAAATACAAAGGTTGGAACCTCAGAGTAGACAAGGAAAAGCAGCAAACTTCAAAGACACATACATATGAAGATGTGACCAGAGATACCAGGAAACGAGATGAAGTCCCAGCAACATTTTCTCTCAACATTATACAAAATAGTTGCTGATCTTCGGGTGGAGGTGTTAAAGTGATGAATATCGCCGACCCTGCAATTCCTTCAGTTTACGCCGAGCGCATAGAAACTGCATCGATGACCTCAATCCAGCCACGTGCCGCCGACGCAGCGAAATTCGACATAAGCTTTGGTTATTTTAATATGTATTTTTGGCATTCCATATTCTAGCATCGAATAGGTTTCACCACTATTAATTGTTATAATTTACCTCTTAAAATAAATTTGTTTTTTTTTCGATCCATCGTCTGCAGCTTACATAATTATATTCTAAATATTTATTTCTATTATACCAAAGATAACAGAAGAGGTCTAAACTTCATAACTGACTTCACAAAAGGAGGAGTTCAGGTATTTGTTGTATTAAAAAAATGTATTTTCAGCAATATTTTCGTCAGTTGTAGACCGATTTTGAAAATTATTTTTTCATTTGGTAGAAAAAGCTTGCACGGTAGTCCCATTATAAATGTTATTAACTTTTTTTGGGTAGTTTTTGAGTCAGTTTCGATAATACTTATTTAATCCACTTTGTGGATCTTGATGATGTTATAATACTTCCTGTCACTATTATTTACATACCAATTCATTACCGTAACTAAAGTAAAAATAAAAAGTCTTTTTTACAAGCCAACAACCGAGTAGTGTCCGACTGAAAGTTCGGTTTCGGTTTCTGTCGAGTTTTGGCAAAAAAACGAGTTTCGGTCTAGTTTCGGTTTCGGCAGCAAACCTTCCGAAACTACAACCAAAACCGAAACTGCATTCGGGAGTTCTAGCGCTGTGATCGGTCATGTTCGGCGCGTTAAATTCCATCCAAGTAAGTAAGCGACGAAGATATTTTTCCGCGTCCATGTGCCTAATCATGTCTTGACTGGCTCGAATTTGCAGTTCGTTTTGTCTTTTGTGAGTTTTCGTGTGATTTTAGCAATGTCTATGGATTTTAGTGATTTATCAAAAAAATAAATAAAGACTGACTGATTATAATAACGTTTTCTTTATTTTTCCCTCAAAATACCAGTTAATAACCAGTTTCGGTCAGCCACTACAACCGAGTTAAAACTATTTTTTTTTTTATGTGGTCGTTTTACGAACTGTCATATATAGTAGTATAATAAAATGTAAAAAATAAGAAGCACAAAAAACATCATTGTTGGGTATCGTACTTAGGTTCGCAAAGCAATTATTCAATAAACCGCTAAGGTATTTATTTGCTTTATTGAAAGTTGAATAAAATAGCCGTTCTGTGATGATTGATCTAAAATGTCATGATTAACTCCTCAGCTCCGTAAAAGTATAGCGGAATGATAACCATTGAAAAGGTTAAATCTGTAACTCAGGGCTAATCAGTGGGGAAATGCCCACTCCATCTATCTTATTTTAATTCTTTTACCCGACTACGGCGAAGCAAAAAAGAGGGTTATGATTTTGACCGGTATGTATGCATGTAAGTCTGTGTATATCTTTCTTTCTATTATAGGATTATTTTTGAAACAAAAAGTAGCCTATGTCCGTCCGCAGGATCTGTCTCCTTGCCAAATTTTATTGAAATCCGTTAAGTGCTTTAGGCGAATTTTAGGAAGAATTTTAACGTGTGGTCTGATTAACTCGAAACTCAGTATTTATACTTAAGATCGAAAATAAATAAAAATGTATATCCGGGTTTTTTTTAAACTGCCCTTAACGGGCTGAAAAGGTGTATTCATTTTTACAGGGGAGGATTTTACTGTATGGCTTTATTAACTTGATAATCGGTATAAATAATGTATAATTTTATTTACACACACTTTTATAATGTTTTAATAACTAACAGACCAAAAATAATAACAATAATTTGTACAAGTATATAAAAAACACTTTAAAAAAAAGATCAACCGACTTCCAAAAAAAAAACACTACAAAGCAAAAAAATAACTTTAATTTCAGAAGTCGGTCTCTAGTTTTGAATCTTCGTTTTTTTGCCACCGACTTTCAAAATTAAAGTTATTTTTTGCTTTGTAGTGTTTTTTTTTTTTTGGAAGTCGGTTTTTTTTTTTTGTAAATTGTTTTTATTTCAGTAGCAGACTGGAGTCTGGATTTGTGCCCGGTTGATGGCAATAGGCTCGCCCCCTATTACATGGGACTTAAAAAAACATAACTGGCGAAATGTGGGTAAACCTTGTAACGTTACATTTTCCCAGAGGAGGAAAATGTGAGGGAAAATATAATAAAATATTTAAATATTATAATATAATTAAAAATATACAAGGGGAGTACACAAAAACACAGTTTAACACTATGGATCGGCACTGCACACTTAGGAGGTTGGGCCTCAGAGGAGGCCTGCAGCGGGAGGTAGTCTTCGGGAGTTGGAGGCTCCGGCAGGGAGTGATTGGCGGCTGGTGATGGCCTCGGCGGGTCGATGACTCTTAGGAGGTTGGGCCTCAGAGGAGGCCTGCAGCGGGAGGTAGTCTTCGGGAGTTGGAGGCTCCGGCCGGGAGTGATTGACGGAATGGCCAGGGCAGGCCAAGATGGACTGTAAGAGAGACAGACCCTTTTATTATTATAAAGTCGGAGATAGAATCGGAGATAGATAGAATCCGAGATCGAAAAGCCCGTTGCTTCTGACGGCCTCTGCTTTTATACCCTTCAGCTCGTTTCCAAAATCAATATTCTTTTTCATTTTAAAACAGTGGTTTCTTCAAATATAATCGGACCTCCTTGGAGTGCGTAAATTTCATAAATTAAATTTAGAACAATAGTTAATTTGTAGTTATTTTGTACAATCATAATATAAAAATAAATTATAATTAATACAATGTTTTAGCGATAACAATAAAAATAATTGAAACTATATAAACCAAAAAGTAACATCATAGACTAAGCCAAACAGAAAAATAAAAAGAAACTGACAGTTTAACATTTGACATAGGTAAGTGTCACAACAAGAAAATCTACAGAAAATATCAATAACAATGAAATACAGAGCCTCAGGAATATTTAACACACCGACAATGGTCATGCATTTATCTAGAGAGAACGTATGATAAAAGGCCAACATTTTAACAACCAAACCGTAAGTAAAAACATGCAACATTACATTTCCCCGACAACCCCGGAAAATTTTTGAATCCCATGAAAAAATTTTTAGGGCATTACTTAGCAAATCTAGCAGACTATTTACAGTGGTACTGAAAATTAAAAAGAAAGAAAACACTAACATCTGGTGTGTAGTATCTTACAATTATGATTCCCCATAACCCAAGAAAATTATCAACTGAAAAGATTTAGATGTTGTAAATAAGACCTTGCTCTTTCATACACCTTTCAACAACTCGCCTTTCGTGCTCCCTCAATCATACATCACCAGCATTCTTAGGGGATATGGTTCACATTCTATGACGCATACTCCACAAGGAATTATTTTTTAGGGTTACGAAGGCTTATTTATTTTAATTAGGTGTCGTAACCCGCACCTTTTTTAAAACCCAACAAAAAAACTTAACTAATATTTACAAAACTTTCCTGTTTCAGAAAAATAGTCAAGGTTTTAAAGCATTAGTGCTTAAGAAAAACCTTGCAAGTTTCAAGTTCAAGTACAAGCAATTAGTGCTTAAGAAAAACCTTGCGAGTTTCAAGTTCAAGTACAAGTAAATTAAATCTAAGTTTAAGTTCAAGTAAGTATTTAAAAAAATAAAAGATATAGATACACTAAGGCTTATTTAACGAGTTAGTACCGCTCGACATAATGGCTTATTTAACGAGTTATGCACCGCTCCCTAAAAACTAAATATAATTAACAATGCCAAAACAGTTTTATCCCTATGAAGTATTTACAGACTTATGAAAATGAATAAAATGAAAGTTCTTAAAGACATCAAGGAGAAGGACACTAAATTTAAACAGTTTATGAAAATAACAGTAAGAAAAATTTAGATATAACATTCCAAAAAATTTAAAATTAAACAATTATAGATCAAAATACCGCAGATATAAAACTACACTTTAATATCTTTTATGTGCCATTTTCCCCTAAAACCGTTCTCATCCTCCAAAATGAAAACAAGTGGTGATAGCTTTTCAACCACTGTGCATTTAATATATTTTGGAGCTAGTTTGGCACTGAAATAGGCGCCGGCATTACTTTGTACATAATTTTTCCGCCAGACGGTATCGCCAATGTTAAAGTCTTTAAAAATGTGCCTTGTGTTATACTGAGACGCGTTTTTGGCATGTGCCATGTATAGTGCAACCTGTACTTTATCGAAAATGACAGATAATAACCCTATATTAGCGGCGTAGACATCTCGAGGAAGGAAAATTATTTCGTCGAGGTTACGGCAACTAGTATAGAGTGAGCCACATGTAATGGTTTCACGGCCAAAGACAAGAAAAGATGGAGAGAACCCTGTGGTAGCATTTACAGAGCTATTTAGTGCTAATTGAATCTTTTGTAACGGAATGTCCCATGAACGGTGATCATCCCCGACTAATTGTGATAGTGCCGTGATAATTGTTTTATTATACCGTTCAGTTGGATTAACTTGAGGGCAATATCTAGCCGAATAAAATATAAAAGGGACTTTATAGTTATTTAAAAAACTTTGAAACTCATTAGACTGAAATTGTGAGCCATTATCCATAATAATGGTTTGTGGTACACCATGTACCAAAAATACAAAGTTTTCAAGATGACGTATAATATTAGTCGCTGTAGCTTGTTTAATAGGAAAAATAAGGCAGTATTTTGAAAATGAGCACGTAATCACAAGAATATATTGATTACGCTGTCTCGTCATAGGCAGAGGACCCATAAGGTCCAATGATATATTCTGAAAAGGCCTCGAGCAAATTTTTGGATTACCCATAAGACCATAGGGTGAATGATTCGAATGTTTATAGGCAAGACAAGTTTCGCACGTAGAACACACTTTTGCCACTTCCCTAAACATACCAGACCAGTAGTATCTTAAGGAAAGCTTTTTGTAAGTTTTAAAAATACCAATGTGGGGATTATTATTTACCAAACCATGGCAAGATTTGATAAGGTCTAGCCTCTCAGAGGGAGGAGGAACTTCCTTCCATGAAAAATCTTCATTAAGATCATCGAATGAGTTAGAATAACGATATAGCTTATTGTCGCATATTTTATAGTTAGGATAATCATCAGGATTATCACGACATTTGGTAAAAAGTTTATTAAACTGTTCCAAATGAGACGCGATGTTTCTAGACACTGGTGCAACCCTATCAAAAGTGATCGTATCAGGACTCTTATGACGAGAAAGTAAGTCCGGGACTATATTATCCTTTCCTTTCTTATGTTTCAGATCAAAATCAAAACATGATAGACGAAGAGTCCAACGTGCTAATCTCCCAGAAGGATTAGATAAATTTTGGAACCATTTCAGTGCAGCATGATCAGTGTAAACTGTAAAACGTTTACCATTATCCAGATAACAACGCCAATGTTCAAGTGCAGCTATAACAGCTAATGTTTCGCGTTCAGTAGTAGAATAATTTTGCTCATGTTTACTAAGAGTTCTGCTCATATAAGCAATAACCACTTCAACATTGTTATGTTTTTGAGTCAACATAGCCCCTATACCATAATTAGAAGCGTCACAGTGAACAAAGTAAGGGAGGTCAAAGTCAGGGCAAGCTAGAATTGGAGTTGAAGTCAAGCATTCTTTCAGTTTGGCAAAACTGAAATCTGCGTCTGGATTCCAAACAAATTTTTTTGGGGAATCCTTTCCAGCAGCAGTTAATTTGCATAGGGGCGAGGCAATAGAACTAAAATTGGGAATGAAACGGCGGAACCAACTACATGTACCCAAAAATTGCCTAACCTCTTTTTTAGACGTAGGAATAGGATAAGCTAAAATAGCTTCAATTTTACTAGGATCAGCTCGTAGTCCTTGCTCGTCAACTACATAGCCCAGGTATTTGAGTTCTTTACGAAAAAACTTACTTTTCGCAAAGTTAATAGTTAGCCCAGCATAAGAAAGCTTTTGATGAACTTTAAGTAATAGAGAGATATGTTCCTCAAATGTGGAACTTATTATAATAATGTCATCTAAGTAACAGAATACTTTATTATCGAATTCAGGAGTAAATAAATGATCCATGAGTCTTTGTTGAGTTGCAGGGCTGTTAGTTAGGCCGAAGGGCATTACCGTGAACCTAAATGAACCTCTGCCTGGCACATAAAATCCAGTTTTATCTCTATCCTCAGGATGTAATGGTATTTCCCAAAAAGCTTTGGCAATATCAATACTAGACAAATATTTACAGCCTTTAAGGTTATCAAGTATTTCAGAAATAAAGGGAAGGCTATAAGCATCTTTACGAGTAATTGAATTTAATTTCCTACTATCAACGCAGAAACGCCATTCTCCATTCGATTTAGGCGTAATAAGAACGGGAGACAACCAAGGACTTTCGCATTTTTCAATGACCTTTAATTCAAGCATTTTATCGACTTCTTCAATTAAAATCTTTTGTCTTTCAGGAGAGAGGCGATAACAACGTTGTTTAATAGGTAAAGCGTTACCGGTATTAATCCGATGACAAATTAGATTAGTAAGACCTAATTTACCTTTCTTTTCAAAAGAAATGTCCTTAAAACGTTCAATAATATCTTTAGCAATATTTAATTGGTTATCGGAAAGGTGATCGAATGACATTAATTTATTTTCAATAGCACAGTTCCTATTATCTCTACTATCAAGATTAAGTTGAAGCGAAAGTATTTTAGGACACAACTCAAATTTTTTCCAGAAGTCCCATCCAAGAATCAAAGATGGATATATCTCCGGAAAAACATAAGCTTTAATAACACGAGTCTGATTATTATATCTCAACGGTAATTGGAAATAACCAGAAGACGATGATTTTTGTTTATTAGCAACCATAACTTGAGCTGATGACTTGAATAGTTTAAACCCTAGCTTTTGAATATCTTTATGAGAATTATTTCCTAAAATGGTAAAACAGCTTCCGCTATCTAAAAGACCTGAAAAACTTACGTTGTTAATGAATACATTAATAAAAGGTCTATTACAGTCCCTCTCTTTGTCATAGATCGCAGAAGTTGTCTTATAACAAAACATAAAATTTCGGATAGTGTCTAACCACTGATTCCATTCTCTAAGATTAAATTTTTCAGTTTTAGTACTATTCAAGTCACTATTTAGTTTTTTGATTGAGAAGACGGGGTACATTTAGGACAGTTAGAAATTTTCACGCCTTTCAAACCACACTTGAAACAAATCAAGTATCTTGGTTGAATACACGCTCTTAAAGAATGACCCGTAACTCGGCAACGAAAACAAAACTCTTCTTGGGCCTTATCTCGAGTTTGATAGGAAAGAGTTTGTGAGGAAGAGGGCAATTGTGAAGGAGAAGGTGTTTTTTTATTCTGTATCGCGTTAGAATGATTTAGGTTATTTTTAGAAGTAAATGGACGATAAGCAAACTCCGCAGCGCAAGACGAGATATCTGTATATTTGGGCTCACGAAAATTTAGATCTCTTTCTGAAATCTTTTCGTAGCTCTGACAAGTTGAAATCAAAGAGTCTATTGATTTAACATCTTTTAGTGCAACGAAAACTGAATAGCAAGGTTTTATGTTATGAAGTAAAATTTCCAATTGGTCGCTTTCTTCTAGTTTCTTGGAAAGACGATTGAACATGCCAAACATAATTGATACATAGACAATAATAGTCTCTGATGCCCCTTGAGTACGGTTCCTAATAGCTTCTAATAATTTGTAATCATAGTCCTGAATTCCAAAATCTTTTATAAGTAGAAGATGGATCTGATTCCAAGTTAACAAAGGATTCCGACTATGTTGAAACCTAAACCAATGTAGTGCATCTCCGACAAAAAATTCGAAAGCATGCTGAACTAGAGTTGCATCTGGGAAATTCCTAGAGAACTGGAATTCCTTTAATTTCTGAAGAAAAGACCTAGGACATGTTTTGCCATCATATGAAAACCTTTTAAAATCTTTAACGAACAGCGAGTGACAATTTTGTTCCATCAAGGAAGACTGTGGCATACTCCAAACTGTAGTGGTGTGAGGTACCGAATGAGACATAGCAAGAACCTCAGAGGGTTCAGAAATTCGAGAGCCGAAAAGAAGGTCAGCTTGATTCTGAGTAGGAGGGTTAGATTGGTCCTGAGCAGGAGGGTTGTGTACCTCCACCAATGCGTCCTCAGTTTCAATATGATCCAAAACGAAAGCTTCAAATCGTTTTTGTAATAAAAAAAATCGAGATCTTAAGTTCGAACATAACTCAATTAATGGTGGAACAGCACTAATACGTTCAAGACGATAATAAAGATGATTCATGAATGATTCTAGTTTCTTTATACTACTACGATCTCCCGAAGATTCAATATGTGAAATTTTATCTTCAATATAATTAATAGTAGTTTCCGCCTGCGATAGATCAAGGGAGAGGGGTATAGGGGAGGATTTTATGTCGTCTGGTAAAATATGACTAAGTTTAGTCATCTGATCTCTCAGGTTTGTCAAAGTTTCAGCAGGTCTTTCAGCTCTGATAGAAACTTCGTATTCAAGCTCAAGTTTGTTGAGGTACGAGTATCTTATTGGTCTATCCATTGTTTAAGATTTAAAAATATTAATCTATGTTTTAAATAAGTTTTTAAGTAATTTAGTTACAAGTTGCACTAGCCGTGGTAACAAATCAAACTAAATGGAGTAATGATTAAAGTAAATTAATGTTCAGTATTGTACAAACGTCCACAGGATATTGTCCTGCAGGCGTCGTGGAGTGTCCCAGTCCCCAACTTGCTAGTGACAAGTTAACACACACAAGCGAAAACTGGGTACGATTACCAATGAATGGTAACCGCAGTGGTGTGCAAGTGTGTGGGATGCAGTGTAGTGAGGTAAAGGAAAAGAGTAAAGAGTAGATGGTAACGTCTATAGGATACTCTCCTACAGAACGTCGTATAGTAAGCCAAACCCCAACTTGCAAATGACCAACGAACGAACGATGGTTTTAACACGTACAAGCGAAGAATGGATGACGATTACAATGGTAATCGTAGTGTGTGTGGGGGTGTAGTATTACGGTATGTTCAGTATAAGAAGTGTTGAGTAAAGGTTTGTAATGGATGAGGTGATGAATAAAAGTTAGCCAAAATATAATCGAAAAACTTGTGAAAGTTTAGTTTTAGAATTTAGAGAGGGAAGAGGGGGTGGGTTAGTTTTAGAATTTAGAGAGGGAAGAGGGGGTGGGTAAGCTGAATGGGCGCCAAACTGTAACGTTACATTTTCCCAGAGGAGGAAAATGTGAGGGAAAATATAATAAAATATTTAAATATTATAATATAATTAAAAATATACAAGGGGAGTACACAAAAACACAGTTTAACACTATGGATCGGCACTGCACACTTAGGAGGTTGGGCCTCAGAGGAGGCCTGCAGCGGGAGGTAGTCTTCGGGAGTTGGAGGCTCCGGCAGGGAGTGATTGGCGGCTGGTGATGGCCTCGGCGGGTCGATGACTCTTAGGAGGTTGGGCCTCAGAGGAGGCCTGCAGCGGGAGGTAGTCTTCGGGAGTTGGAGGCTCCGGCCGGGAGTGATTGACGGAATGGCCAGGGCAGGCCAAGATGGACTGTAAGAGAGACAGACCCTTTTATTATTATAAAGTCGGAGATAGAATCGGAGATAGATAGAATCCGAGATCGAAAAGCCCGTTGCTTCTGACGGCCTCTGCTTTTATACCCTTCAGCTCGTTTCCAAAATCAATATTCTTTTTCATTTTAAAACAGTGGTTTCTTCAAATATAATCGGACCTCCTTGGAGTGCGTAAATTTCATAAATTAAATTTAGAACAATAGTTAATTTGTAGTTATTTTGTACAATCATAATATAAAAATAAATTATAATTAATACAATGTTTTAGCGATAACAATAAAAATAATTGAAACTATATAAACCAAAAAGTAACATCATAGACTAAGCCAAACAGAAAAATAAAAAGAAACTGACAGTTTAACATTTGACATAGGTAAGTGTCACAACAAGAAAATCTACAGAAAATATCAATAACAATGAAATACAGAGCCTCAGGAATATTTAACACACCGACAATGGTCATGCATTTATCTAGAGAGAACGTATGATAAAAGGCCAACATTTTAACAACCAAACCGTAAGTAAAAACATGCAACATTACAACCTGCTACAGGGACACCTCTGCCCAACCCTCCGGGGAAACAAGGCGTGATGTTATGTTATGTGTTAGTTTTTATTAATCACTTTTTAGTTGTGGTGCCTACCCCACACAAATTCGAATACCACTACCTGCTATGTAAATAACAGTGACATGAACTTATCGTATCATCCACATACTAAGTGATAAAAAAATACGTATTATTGAAGCCAAACTTAAAAACTATACAAGCAAAGTTATATGAGACTACCTATTGAGAGCAAAGTCAAAGTCAAAGTCAAAGTCAAAACATTTATTTCAAATAGGCCCATGTATGGCACTTTTGAACGTCAAAATTTACAAAATAATATAATTGATTCTAGTCGCCCCTTCCAAAAGGTAGTTTTCGTATGGAGAAGAATGGGCAAGAAACTCCACCGTTACTCTTTTAAAATGTTTTACAATAGTTTGTATTAGTACGTACATTACTTAAATAATTATATGTGAAGACGATGCACCTAGAATAAAATTACTATACCACAATAGGTAAAAAGAATTAAAAATGAAGCAACGACAGATAATTTAATTATATGATAGATACATGGTGCTCACATATTTACAAACATAGTAAAAGTAGACGATTTTCCTAATGTTTTTAAAATTAATAAGTCAGTGTGTGAGGAAGTAATCACAGAATGTAAAATCAATGTCATATAATACAAAATTATAAATTTAACAATTAAATTAGCAACCTGTTTGATTTTGTCTTGATTCTAAATTGTCCTATGGAGCAGGACCAGCATGTTTCCAAGCACTCTTATCTTGGATATAATCCTCTAATTTGTAATATGCTTGTTTACAAAGTGTACTTTTAATCTGAGTTTTAAATTTTCTTTCATTTAATTGCAATATGTCACAAGGTATTTTGTTGTAACATTTAACACAGTACCCCATAAAAGATGTATGTACTTTAGATAATCTGAAAAATGGTTGATCTAGTTTATCTTTATTTCTAGTATTAAAATTATGTCTATCACTTATTTTATTAAAAAGATGTGGATTTTTCCTTACATACATAATATTTTCATAAATGAATTGGCAAGGTACCGTCATAATATTAATCCTTTTAAATAGTTTCCTGAGAGATTCGCGGCGACGTAGATTATAAATGGCTCTGACAGCTCTCTTTTGTAAAATAAAGATGGATTCAATGTCAGCAGCCCGACCCCACAGTAAAATGCCATACGACATAATGCTGTGGAAGTAGCTAAAATAGACCAATCGCGCGGTTTCTACATCTGTTAACTGTCTTATCTTTCTAACAGCATAAGCGGCCGAGCTTAGCCGCCCCGCAAGAGATGTTATATGAGGTCCCCATTGTAATTTCTCGTCTAGCGTGATTCCTAGGAAAACCGTTTGATTAATAAATTCCAGTTTTTCCCCATTCAATATGATGTCACATTCGCTACTTCTAACATTAGGTAATTTGAATCTAATGCATTTGGTTTTTGTTTTATTTAGTACTAAATTGTTTACCGTAAACCAATCTTGGACTTGCAGAATAGAGCTATTAACGTCTTCAAGATTTTGTGACCGTCGGTTTATTTTAAAGATTAATGATGTGTCATCTGCAAATAACACCATCTTCGGTTGATTTTGAAATAATTGGGGTAAATCATTAATGTAAACTAAAAAGAGGAATGGACCCAATATCGAACCTTGGGGAACGCCCATTGCCATTTCAGACCCTAATGAGTTTACGCCGTTTACCTGAACTTTAACCTTTCTATCTTTCAGGTATGATCTAAGTAAATCAAGAGCTACAGCTCTTGATTTACTTAGATCATCGTTCGATCTTTTTTAGGAATACATTCCTAATCCCATAGTGCTCTAGTTTCAGCAGAAGTGTCTCATGGTCTACACAATCGAACGCCTTCGAGAGGTCGCAAAAGATTCCAATGGCATCTTGTGCTTCTTCCCAGGCATTAAAAATGTTCTTTATTAGGGTGACACCGGCGTCAGTGGTACAACGCCCTTTGGTGAAACCGTACTGTTGTTCATGAAAGATGGAATTTTTATTAAAGTGAGGTAACATTTGATTGAGCATCAACTTTTCAAACACCTTACTGAGCACTGGTAGAATTGATACAGGCCTATAATTGTTGGGTTCTTTACTATCACCAGATTTGAACAATGGAACTACTTTACTGTGTTTCATGAGATCCGGAAAGACTCCTTGGTCTATACTGGTGTTAAATATGTAAGCTAAATAGGGCGCAATGGTTTCGATTATAGATCTACAAACTTTTACAGACATTCCCCATAGATCTTCTGTTGATTTAATTTTAAGATCTTTAAAAGCTTTTATAACAGCCTGGGGGTTTGTATGCTGAAACCTAAACTCCAAAGGGCAAGCCTTCACATTCTGTCTAAGTAAGGCAGCAGAAAGCGCGGGTGAGGAATTTAAAGCTTGAGTAGTTTTAAGGGGAATATTAGCAAAAAAGGATTCAAATTCTTGAGCTATTTCTATATCTGAGTTAATGGGGCCATGTGCAGTCTCTAAATTAAATTCAGTATTTCGCTGTTTTTTCCTACCTGTTTCATTATTTATTATTTGCCAGGTAGTTTTTATTTTATCATCAGCTGATTTTATTTTATTGCTAATATAAAGAGCTTTGGCTATTTTGCACACACTTTTAAAAGTTTTTGAATATTTTGCAACATACTTATGAAAGCTTGTATTATTCATATGTTGCTTTAGGCCATAAAGTTCAAATAGTTTTTCCCTGCTTTTACGAATACCTGGAGTCGCCCAATCACTAAATAAGAACTTTGTGTAAATACTTTTAGTCTTTTGTGGAAAAGTGTCATTAAATTGCGTGTTTAATAGTGAAAAGAACTCGGCGTAGAACTCATTTGGGTCATCTATATAGCATGCCCTTTCAAACCAAAAAAATAATTTGATTGACGGAGAAATCGGTGGAAATACATTAAAAAAAAACAAACATGCGCTACGAACATATAACCTCCTCCTTTTTGGAAGTCGGTTAAATGTGGGGGGGAGGAAATGTCATAATTTATTGGGCATCAAAAAATTCGTCCGCATCGCTGTCAACAGGAAAAGTGCCCAAAAGACTGGCACCATTGGCACGTGTTATGGCAATGCTGATTCTTTGGCCAAAGAATAGGCCAGCCATCTGGGCATCGTGAAGAGTCGACTAACCGTTTGGCAATATCTTGAAAAACCAAGTGGCCACTGGGACCCATGGTCCTAGTGTTTCAACCCCAAACAGCTCAAGCATATAAGCCCCAATAAGATTGAAGTATTTGCGCCGTTTGAGGTTTTCCGCACTTGCAACATGCTGCCCTAGCACAGCCGCCATGCTAGGAAGGTGGGATGGCGCAAGGGTGCCGACACAAGTTGCATCCCACACCAAAGGCCTACCAACCTTTCAAGGCATTTTGATCATTCCATCTGGTCTCTTCCCATCGTCGCGTGCCAAACCAGTGGGTTCTAAAACAGCTGATACCCCGGCGCTGACAAGAGCACGACAGATGATGTCATTGGCATGCCGTGCTATCCGGCTTGCGCTCCTACTGCAGGATAGGCCTTGGTGTCCGAGGCAGTCGACACCTTCACCGCATTGGCAGCGATGCGGACGAATTTTTTGATGCCCTATGACCATTCCCCCCTCCCCTTTTAACCGACTTCCAAAAAGGAGGAGGTTATATGTTCGTAGGGTATTTTTGTGTAGTAGTAGTGAGCCGGAAGGTGGTGTCACCCAGTATAGTACCTATGTTGGGTGACGGTAACGCCTGAAGCCAGAGGCCCGACTCCCACTGACCCACAGCCAGCAGGAGGCAGCTCGGTAGTATTAAATAAATAATGCAGCATATAGGGGCAGTCCAGCCTGACAGAAATCATCGCCAGGACTGTGTTGGAGCTGCCCCGTACTCTGCGTCTCAGAGAGATGCTCCACCTGCGCATAGTCGCGTAAAAACAGGCGGTACGCTCCTACGCGAACATACCCGAGGCGCTGCAGAACCGAGGCAGCCCCATCACAATCCTAAACGCATTATTGTAGAGAACACGTAGGTCGCTATAGCACTTCTTTGTGTAACGAGCCCACAGGTTGCAGGTGTACAGGGATGTACAATACGCTCTAAATAATGTCACCTTCACCCTCCCTGAACACCTAGCAAACCTGCGAGCTATATCAGTTGGCTCGTATTGAGAGCTACCTCCACTCTCTCTCTTTATCCAAAACCTCTGCATTGGTGGACGTATTAATAAGATTATTCCGTACCAACCTGCAGAGCGGCCCAAACTGCTTCTGGGGAGATGGGTTCACGGGCCGATCTGTATTCGGGCAAGCTGCTTTCCAGGCGTTCTCCGCATCTGTCAAGCACGGCACGACAGGGTCAATCAGGTAGGGTTCTAAAATTTTTTCAGTCAACTTTTCAGTGCTGTGGACGGAGGACTGAAACGCGGGTAAGCTAATGCGGTTACGTGTTAATTCCTGTCCAACATCAAATATTATTTATAATTGTGGTCGCCCAAATGAAGCACAAATCTTATGTAGGAGTCTATTCTTAGCTGAAAGTTCTCGGTAACGTTATACAGGATAAATATAAGTACGAAAAAGAAAAAAAGCTGTTCTCAAAGTATGTGTGTGAAGTGAAAGAAAAGTATAAAGTTGAAAGAATTCTCGACAATGTGGAGGTACTGAAACCTTGTGCAGAGAGAATATTTTAGCATTCATTATGTGTTCTTTATTTGCGTAGCTGCGTACTCTAACGTGTCATGAGACTTTTCTTTTGGAATTTGAATCACTGAAGTTATTTTTCCTTTGAAGATTTTTTTCAAGTGAAAACCTCTTTAGACGCGTTGGGCATTTTTGAGGTGGGACTAAACGTTTGATTTCGCGACACAATGACGACACCTCATTTTTGTAAACGCGATTGTACTCTTTATTTATATTACGTTACGGATCAATGTTCTATACAAGTATTTTTACTTTAAAGGTTTTGTAAACGCGATTGTGTTCTTTATTTAGATAAGGTTATGGATCAATGTTCTATACAAGTATTTTCTTCCACCAAGGCAATTTTGTTCAAGTTTTCACTTCTGTCGGTCTTTTGTCCCGGAGAGCCACCACTTTTTTTTTTTGCTAGAACGAACTTATGAGCAATGAAAATCTGTATTGATCCAGAACTCCAGATATTGGCATTCATTATCTGTTACAGAAGGAATTTCATGCCATTGGCACGCTATATTTTTACGCTCGCTTTATTCGCTGACACACGCTTTTCGTTTAGTAAGATTATAAGTGCTACGATGTAGTGTGCGTAAGCCTTTACAATAACAATCTAAGCTAAATACAGTATAATTTAAAATAAATAACGGTTGATTTAGTGTGTATGTTTACAGTGTATAATATATTAACACGAAGCGCGTGCGGCGGCCGGTGTAGACTGCGCCTATTTGTGGCCACGTGTACCTACTTGCAGATAGTTAGGGGCACTGCGCATCGGCGGCGGGATAACTGCCGCCCGCAATAACCGCACAGGCCACACACAATACTGCAAAATATTAACCGTCACTTTCACTTCATTTTTTAGCAGCCTTGCGAGTGTTGACAAGTTTCTTGAGGACCTTGATCGATTATAAGCATCTTTATATAATTACTAGTTTTTGTCTGTGGCTTCGCCTGCGTAAAGGTTGGAAATTATTCCACAGGAACGTAATACTGGAATTCATTGTATCCTATGTCATGGCCCATCCGTATTCCTTTCATCTAAATCTGTTCCACCGTTACGGCATGAACAGGTAGAACACAGACAGACAGGTAGATATTAAATTCGAATAATCTTATTTGGGGTTCCGTACCTCAAAATGAAAAATTGAAACCTTTTAATAACCCTTTTTTTAAATAATAATTTGTCATTTTAATATTATCATGCTGGTTTACCCATACTTACAAACTTTCATCCCCAATTTACTTTAGGATTATTTTTTAAGCCGTGGTCGCATGTCTGTACACCTACAAAATTATAATGGCATGCGACTACGGCATTACCTTGACCATTTTTGTTCCTATATCTTGATTTCTGTCTGAAATATTTTCATGGTTCATACTTTTTAGAGCGTGATTTTTCAATACTCGGGTTTTAGTTTTTGAACTTACTTTTTTAATATGGCATGTAATAGTGATTCCGAAATCCTATTTACAGAATTAACAATTTTTTTTTTCATTGCATTTGATTAATTCCATATTCAGTCCAGTGAAGTATTTGACTAATTCGATTGTTGTCGACAAAGGCGAAACGCCGGGGCTTAACTTCGCTGCTGCGAGAAATCACGGCACAACGGACAGAGCTCCGGCGGGATCTCATGACGTCATGGAGAGTGCGATTGTCGCAACCCAGTGCTGGGCACTCACAATTGCGGCGATAAGTTCCCTCTTTGAGAAGTGGCTAGAGAGGCGCCACGGCGTCCTCACCTTCCGCCTGACGCAGATCCTCACCGGACATGGGTGTTTCGGGAGGTTCCTGGTCAGGATAAGGCGGGAGGAAACGCCCGGGTGTCACCATTGTGTGGATCGCCCGGAGGACACGGTGGAGCATACGGTGGAGGTCTGCCCGGCTTGGGCGGAGCATCGCCGTGTCCTCGTGGAGGCGATCGGCGGCGGTGATCTCTCGCGTACGGCCCTGATTCGGACCAAGGTAGGGAGCGAGAGGAAATGGGAGGCCGTCACCTCCTTCTACGAAGCAGTAATGCTCGCGAAGGAGGAGGCGGACCGCGTGAGGGAGAGGAAAATTTCGCGCCCTCACTGCCGCAGGAGGAGACGCCCTGGGCGTCGGGAATCGCAGGCCGATTTCCGGGCACCGTAGGCGCGGGCTTGCGGACGGTCAGCAATGGGTAGCTCGCTGTCCGATAAGGACCAGGCCCGGGTCGACGACGCGTTGTATTCCACGCGCACCTCAAAGAGATGTCAGCAGAATTGCCGGAGTCCGTTAGGGCCGATGCCTGCCGGGGGTGCGAAGAAAACTGAAAGGGACATCTTGGCCCCCGACAACAGGGCAACCGAAGGAACATGGGTGGGTTTTAGGCAGTAAGAGTCTGACACTTCTCCCGCTCGACCCAGAGCGGGAGAAGTTATTTGATAATGTCCCACCCAAAAAAAGAGGTGTCGTCATTGTGTCGCGAAATCAAAGGTTTAGTCCCATCTCAAAAATTCCCAACGCGTCTAAAGAGGTTTTCACTTCAAAAAAATCTTTATAGGAAAATAACTTCAGTGATTGAAATTCCAAAAGAAAAGTCTCACGACACGTAGAGTACGCAGCTACGCAAATAAAGAACACATAATGAATGCTAAAATATTCTCTCTGCACAAGGTTTCAGTACCTCCACATTGTCGAGAATTCTTTCAACTTTATACTTTTCTTTCACTTCACACACATACTTTGAGAACAGCTTTTTTTCTTTTTTGTACTTATATTTATCCTGTATAACGTTACCGAGAACTTTCAGCTAAGAATAGACTCCTACATAAGATTTGTGCTTCATTTGGGCGACCACAATTATAAATAATATTTGATGTTGGACAGGAATTAACACCACAATAATGTTTTGTGAACTTAACATGGAAATAACCTCTGGGTGAGGAAATACATATGTACAGTTATTAAATTCGACCACAGTAATCTCAATCTCCTTGTTACACCGCAGTGCGTAGCAGTCCTAACGTCAATAGACCTAAACGATCCGCGTCAAAAGCTTACGTGTGGGTGTGTGATGTGTCTCTGTGTTTGTGTGACTCTAACGCCGGGCACTGTTTTTATGCTCAATAGTTTGCCATCACATTAGACTAGCGCAAATATTGCCACTTACTGACGAAATTCCGCGCGTAAATAAACATTACTTGTTTGCTGATCTGGCAATATAATAAAACATACCCCTTGCAAGTTTAAAAGACAATTAATAAAGATAAGACTAGTTGTGTGATGAATGAGATGAGTTTTGAATGATGTGCAAGGCATCGGCTTAGTAAGAAAAAACAATCTCAAGAATGTGTCTTAGAAGTTTGAACTATCAAAGGAACTAAGATTTTCTCCATAAAATAATGCTTAGGTACTCTAGGACTCGTAAGCAAGATGTCATCGAATTCAAATTCCAAATATTTCATTTCACATAACCCTACATGAGCACTTATGAAACGTCAATACTATGTCTGGTGCGGTTTTACTTCGAAAGCTGGCAAATAATCGAGCTGCGAATATCACCAGATATTATGTCTACAACATATTTGTGAGTCAGAATGTGGCAGGCAGTTTACTACTTAAGTTATGATTTGGAAACATTTGCTTTAGCTTTTTACATTCCTACTGTAGAATAAGGTTGTACCTTGTTTTAATTGGTAAGTAATAATGCTAAGGCCTAACAATTTATTGGTAGCTGACTAATTCAAAAATTTCCCGGTTTATCATTAATTTTCAAAACTGTTGCATACTAAACGTATTATCATATAGGCGTAAGTAAGCATAAGTATTTAAATAAACGTTAGCTGATATTGGCAGAACCTTCGAAAACAAAGTGAAAAAAATAATACTTTTTATTTTATTAAATTATTACATTACCTTTTATTTCGAGCAACTATATATACTTGTTGTTTCGTTTTATTTGTCGTGATCGCCCGGGCGCTCGTCTGCGCAGGCGGGCGCGCGGCGTGCGTCCGAAACAAGTTTTATTTGAACGAACATTTATTGTTCACAGACGCGACGTGTCTTCAAAACGTGACAGTGGGTAAGCATGCTTATTGTGACCGGTCCTTTAACTTGGACAACTTATAATGAGACCAGACTTGCGCAGTTTCGAGGAGTATCAGAGAACAACTATGAAGATTTTAATATTGAGTCTGAATATGAACTACTTTTTGTGAAAAACATTTCGGACTATTATGAAAATTGAAAACATTCTTACAAAGGATTTAATTAGTCGAACTGTCTAGTAATACGATAGTTCATAGTTTCTTTTGTTCTATCTTTATCCCACTTTAAGTTAGTCCCCTCGCTGTTTCAGGGCCAAGTAAGCTCAAATACAGCAAGCACGACAGAGACGGGTCAAACGCTCTCGTCATATGTAATCACCTGTCTTGTGATTCAAGAGCATCAGTACCTCATCAATCAGTACTCGCCTTTAGAAGCTGAGCTTTAGCCATAAGCAATTTTAGAAGATGCTATCATAAAGCAATGTTTCACGCCAGACAAAAATCTGGAGCGCTCGTAACTAGATCACCAACCGGCGCAGTCGCGGGCGGTGCGGTGCGGTGCGGTGCGATGCGGTGCGGTGCGATGCGGTGCGGTATGGTGCAGTACGGTGGTGGCAGCACTCAGACAGTCAGGATATATCCTCTTAAGCCTTTACCGCTCTGTGTCACGAATAACACACAACCGACTGGATTACCAACACAAAATAGATTGTTATATTCTGTTGTTATAAAATTTAAATAAGGTTTGTTTTTCCCGAACTCGGAATTAATCTAGAAACTTAGCCCGCCTGTCTTCATCAATTGTACGTACAATACATACACGCCGCGCTCCATATTTAGTTTTATGAACGCTCGATTTAATGCGCCATTTCATTGCACGCGATTCGGCTGAAATACACGCGACTCACTAACAACGGGACATTCTTACGTCTTCCATACAAGTCGTTATTTATCTACGTACGTCGGTACTGCTTGCTCAATAAGTTACATAACGTGCGTGTCTGTAATGTTATTTATAAAGTTTTCTTTGTTTCAGATACGAAATGTGTCGATTTGCGGCCGGCAAGTAAATTACAGCTACCTACAACGAGAACATGCGGCGCACGTTCAGCTAGCGGCTGAGTGTCGCACGCGAACCGCTCCTTAAAACTAATTCTTTAAAAGTCCTTTAAGTTTAGAGTTGTTCTGCAGACTGATGTATCGATGTCTTCCGTTTATATCAGTGCAACGCTACCGAAGGCATCTGACGTCACGCTACCAACTGGAAGTTTCAGTAGATTCATTCATAGAGGCCAAATGAAACGAAAGCGTACGAAACCTTGTTTTTCCAAGGATTCGAAACTTTATCGTTTTATACCTTTACACAATTATTATTTATGTGTATCTATGCATAGAACATGCACACGTGCTCTATATCCTTGCTGTGACAATACTCGTCAGCTAGTTGTCTCCGTGATTGGTCGACGTTAACATGTCATGAGGACTTTGTCCCGTCATAACTCTACACGACCACTTAGTACACAATTAATAGATCTCTTTCTTATTTGTTTGGGCTTCCCCTGGACACTGATTTATTTACAGTTCAGTCTGACTTGTGTCGAACTTAAACAGAAGATTTTTGTGTGTATCACGGTGCTTTGTTTCCATTGACGTTTGTGGCTAATTCTCTAGTCAAACAGTATCGACAAGGTGGCGCATGGCGGTTGCTCGGTCGGCACGCAATATTTATTGTTTCCTATAATTATCGTGACCGATTTAGTTCATTCGCGGAAGGCGGAGCTAGGAGCCAAGTTACAGGAAATAAGTCTAATTCACTAGCATTAAGGGACCACGGCTATTTTGTGTTGACAATTTATGACCCACTTAATCGTGTGGCTTCCTGCTAATAATAGTATGTAGTAAAACAAGCCATAGTTACAGGAATTGGTAAGTAGGATCGAAAAAGTTTTTCTTACAGGGCTCTCTGTACCTATCTAGTCCGTAAGATCTATCTTCAGAACGAGACATTTATGGATATAATAATTATGAGATTTATTAGAGGCGCCGAATCGGTTTTCCTCCACAAAAACAACAGACGTTGAAACAATACACTACATACAAAACACGTGACATTGTCACCGATTGATTTAATGCCATACAACGTCGTGCTGCGCCGCGAGCGCAGTGATTCGTCAAGATCAAAGTATGTGTGACGTCATAAAGCGCGTTGTTTACGAGCGGTGTCATTCATACAGTTGCAGTTCAAAGCGTCGTCGAATTAGACCTACACGGACGTCCAGGTCGACGCCCCACACGCTCCCGCACCGGACACATTACACGTGCGTTTTGGAACGATGTTACACACGTTAAAATGCGTATACCATGCGGACGTTAGTAAACATGTGATCTAGTCAGCTGGCCGAACATAACAGGGCTACTAATCCAGAGCTATGCAAAAAGATCAACTTTACACTAGGCATCAGAGTACAGTTATCCAACAATCAGAGGTCCTGTGGGTAACAGGGCGGTAAATAAAGCATAGATGTTTTCTTGTCGGTGTTTTCTGAATGAATGCTATGCTGAATTGATAGTCGTATATGAAATGCATCTGTCAATGCAATTCTAACCGCTCATTTTGTCACAGAACATAACGACTTGGATCTCCAAGTATCTACGTCTCTACGTATGTGCTTCATGCACAACAGTATCAAAATTTGATACTGTTGTGCATGAAGCACATACGTCACTCATCTTCTGTGGCTAAGGATGTGTATGTGTATATAGTGTTGTTAAAGCATTCAAGGACACTGAACGAGACACAATAGAAGTTTTATTGTTATTACGTCTGGGGGTGTTTAGTGTCCCTCAACGTGGTAATGAGTGTTAAATTATGAGAAAATAATATTCAAATCTGCCATTATTGTTAAAGGTTTTTTTTTTCATCAGTCTAGTTGCCCAATTGCATTCACCTTATTGAAGTACTTATGAGCGTAATATACAAAAAACTTTTTTTTCTAAAAACAACCGACTTCCAAAAAAAAACACATAATAGTGAAAAATAACTTTAAGTGAGTGGTGT
This sequence comes from Omphaloscelis lunosa, assembly GCA_916610215.1. Lineage (NCBI taxonomy): Eukaryota > Metazoa > Arthropoda > Insecta > Lepidoptera > Noctuidae > Omphaloscelis > Omphaloscelis lunosa. The sequence continues at coordinate 22,924,346 of OU744250.1, forward strand.
CTTTGGTTCTGTATTTTTGTTTTATGCGAGCGACTTCCGAAATCAAAGTTATTTTTCAATTTTATGTTTTTTTTTTTGGAAGTCAGTTTTTTGTAATTTTTTTTTATTTTTCAGTTTTTGGATGTGGTTGACCAAGGTTTTGAGATGTTTGCTCTTTACACCACACCCGTAGCTCGTATCAATAAGCCAGGCCGTTACACTTTGTGCGGATTGCCCGGAGGACTCGGTGGAGCATACGGTGGAGGTCTGCCCGGCTTGGGCGGAGCATCGCCGTGTCCTCGTGGAGGCGATCGGTGGCAGTGATCTCTCGCGTCCGGCCCTGGTTCAGGCCATGGTACGGATTGAGAGGAAATGGGAGGCTTTCACCTCCTTCTGCGAAGCGGTAATGCTCGCGAAGGAGGAGGCGGAACGCATGGGGGAGAGGCAAATTTCGCGCCCTCCCGCCCCTAACCGCCGCAGAAGGAGACGCCCAAGGCGTCGGGAATCGCAGGCCGATTTCCGGCCACCGTAGGTGCTGGCTTGCGGACGGTGAGCAATGGGTAGCTCACCGTCTGATAAGGACCAGGCCCAGGTCGACGGCGCGTTGTGTTCCACGCGCGCCTCAAAGAAATGTCAGCAGAATCGACGGGGTCCGTTAGGGCCGATGCCTGCCGGGGGTGCGAAGAAAATCGAAAGGGAGATCGTGGCCCCCGGCAACAGGGCAACCGAAGGAACACGGGTGGGTCTTAGTCAGTAAGAGTCTGACACGCCCTCTCGCTCCGCCCAGAGCGGGAGAAGTTATTTGATAATTTCCCACCCAAAAATAAAAGACAGGCCGTCACACTTATTTGGATGAAACTTGCACTGTTCTCTAAGTTGAAGTAAATTTAAGCCAATAAAAAAATGTTCACAATCCGATTAATAGTTTTGGAGAAATGCGTAGACGAACATACATACATACAAACACAGCTACGAAATTTTGTATTTTTGTTTGGAAACCCTAACAGATTATCATAATATGTTAATAATCTAATAAATAATAATCCTACTTCCTACTATAATCAATAATAATAATAGATAAATATAAAAAATTACACTTTACACACAATAACAAAATACGAAAATTCAAAACCAAAGACACCGACTTCCGAAATTAAAGTTATTTTTGCTTTGTAGTGTTTTTTTTTGGAAGTCGGTTGATTTTGTTTTTGTAAAAAGTTTTTGTAAGTTGCCTACGATAATATATTTTTTTTTTATTTTGTTCATTTTCTTTTTTTTTTGGGGTAAATTTTTTGCACATCAGAGATGCCTTTTTCATAGCCCACTCTCTATTTTTGCCTTTTTTTTTATTTTGTATGGGTAAATCCATACACACTTCCATCCTCCTCTAATTTAAAGGGTGCGGGGTGAATTTACAAAAAATCCTGAAATATGGATTTATTATTTATATAATAACAAGGAGTTTCTATATCAATTTTCAGACTTGAGTCTGGCCGCCAAAAATTGTACATTTGAAGAAAAGTTTGTGTCCTTCTCATTTATGTAAAAAAAAACATATTTATATTTAATTTTTATGGTATGTTTTAACTGGATCGGGTTAGTAAAATTATATAGAATCATATATAATTTTTATTCGATGTATATTTCGGTTTCCGGAATTTTCGGATATTTTTTTTTTTAATTGGCTTCTTTTCACTTCCATACAAAACTCGTGTGTCCCTCTACGACATGTTGCACATTGAAGTCAAAAATATGTACATAATTGATAAGTAACCACTTACATTTTGAAATGGCTAACTTTTCCAATATGTTTCATGTTTATTTTTATTTTTTTGTAATACTGATAATGTTTTAAAGTATTAAAAAACAATTTTGAAAATGCGTCTCACTTTTCGTTCCCGTATGTTACTTCACGTATGTTACTATTTATCTGTGAAACTAACGATAATCCAAGTGCTTTAAAACCATTTTTGGGTCATGGCAATACCACACTACAGTTGGCCAACCGCCGGAAAAAAGGCGCCATTTATTTTTGAATACAAACGAACATCGAGTCAATCGGTAAATTTGTCTAGGGAAATTCTCATAATTTTAAGAGCTGATAATTAAGGTAAGATCGTAAGTTTACTATATATATATTAGAGTAAACAAATAAGCAATATTAAAATATTGCTTATTTGTTTACTCGCTTAAAATTTGTTTATTGTTATTATTAATGTAGTAAAATTATTAAGTATTATGGTATCATTTATTTTTATTATTTTACTTTTTAAATATATCTGTTATTCATAATTATTATTGAATTTATCCGTCAAAATTATTCTATATCCTTTTATCTATATATTTATATTCGTTTACTTATTCTATTAATATTTTATATGAAGGCCTATCTATCTGTTCATTTATTATTTATTTAATTATATTTATTAATGTCATAAAATTATTTAATATTATAGTACAACTTATTATAATATTAAATAATTTTATTAAATTATCCACCAGGTAATCAGTATTGCTACTGATTGCGGTATGCGGGGGTTGCCCAGCATACCCCACCTTACCTTATCTTACTTTACCCATACCTTACCTTATCCTTACGAATAGCCGAGGCCCCTCTAATATTAAGTCATGATCACGATAATATCCTGCCCTACATTCATAATCTGGCAGCTTCCACTCAGATAATGTCCGGATACGGCGAGCGCATATTTTCGCACTGAATCATTGCAGAAGGCTTATCTGATGTTTTGTAAAGCTATATTACCGTTACTAGTAAGTGTGTACCTACCATGAAAATAACAGTCACTGTTATTTATTTAATTAGTAACCGTTCTGTAATATTTGCTTGTGCATCATTTCCTGCCGTTATAGCTCCGTGTGTAATAAGGTGCATTGTCATATTTACCTCTGCATGCTGCTAATACATGTAATTCCTTGTGAGATTTCCGGTTAGTCGTGATTTCATGAAAATCTTGCTCATTATGAAGATGGATATTAAGCAATCTTTGCAACATTCAAGATTCTTGTGAAAACTCTGTTAACCACTTAACTTTTCTTAAATTATTATATTATTTTAAATAGTACGTGTTGATAGACTATTTGATTACCAAATAACGCTGTACGGTGCCTTTTAACTTCAAAACTCACATCATTTTTTTTTTTTGGCTGTTGACAGTGTTTTTGATTCACGAATGATACCGTGTGTTACTGATCTGTTATTAAGCTGAGTGTATACTATAGAAACTTAGTGATTAATTTATTAGTGTCAAAATTCATTTACACAAAGGAGAATGCCCATAGCTGGGCCTACGCGTTACAGTCAATTATTGTATTGCAAAATTATCGACATTTTATCATATATCGAAAACACAAAAAAGAAAAAAAATACAGTTATAAAACTGTGAAAAATGCATTTTATTGTATTATTTACAACTCTCACTAGCTAAGTATGGACACGTGGCTAAAAAGACATTGTGTCAGGTTTGAAAATATATGTCATGTATTTTTTTCATTTGTCAAACATGAACTCAAACGTCAATTCATTCGCTTTGTTATGCTTGCGCCGGTGAATGTGTTCTGCTACGAAATTCGTATTTTCTGTGATCTTATCAACGACTTCGGCTTGTTTCTGGAATCTGACGAATCTTGCTCTCACGGACAAACTCGGCTCAAACACGGACTCTTTATCTGCTACTCTGACTGACCACGGCTTGTTTCCAAGGACTTTCATATTAACAATGGATAACTGCATTAATTGCGGTTTTAATACATCTCGTTGCATATAACGGGCAGACGTCTTTTGAATGAAGAATCCATCTTATCTATTGTGCGCGCATGGGTTTCTCCGCAAACAGTAAGTAGTGTCTAAATAGAATTATGTACTTGTTCCTCTTGCAATTATTTAAATTGTCGGTACTTATGTTTAGAAAATGAATAATAAACTATTAATTATATTTAAGGTGGATTCCTGCCATCATGTCTGTCAAGCTTGCTGGGATTTGGCAGTTGATACGTTACTGTCAGTTGAGGCAACAGAAGAAACTCCTACTCCTCGAGGCCACATTCATGTGTGTATCCATTGTGATTTTAGACCACTGATTGTAAATGAAAATATTGTAACAGATTTTCCTCGGCTTACATATAATGAACTGATTTCAATTTCACTAGGAACGTACGAAATAAAGCAGGCACGTTCCTATTATGGGGAACATGTAAGGGCAGATGGCTCCTATGTAATAGAAGTGTACAGAGAGGTTGATAATGACCTAATAAGAGAGCTGTCTACTTCAAGTACTACATCTTTATATAGAGCAAAAATACAATCAAGACATATTAGCAGAAAGGTTTATTTTATTTACATTTTAGTAGACAACTCTCTAACTGGAAGGCAAGCAATCTTGCAATATTATTGTAATTGTATTGTTGGCAGGCGTACAGTAGGGTGTTGTGCACACATTATGTCTATAGTGGTATTTGAGTTGGGCTAGGTATCAAGACCACATATCCTCCGCACCTCCTGTACACTTTCTTGACAATATATTAGTTGTTTATGAAGATGAATTAATGTCAAAATAAATGAAATATAGAAAAACTGTGTTCCTTTTTATTTTCAATCCCGGTAGGCACCTAACCAAGTGTTGATAATATATACATTAACTGTACGGTATATACTTTTAAACTCTTAGCCAGACCATTGCAAATACAATATCATAAAACTAATTAATAAAAATGTTTGCAGGCAATTAATCTTTGACATTGTTGCACAGTGTTATATGTATTTTTGAAAACATGATCTAGGTAGATACATACTACAAAAATATCAGGTTTCGGTTATAATCACACGTAAAACGATTACCAGTAACTGTAATTTTATAACAAACCGGTTAATTAAGAATGATTTCTGATTTAATTGTATAATTGCTTGTCACTTAGTCCATTTTCTAACCTCGCTTTAGCAATAAATTCAAATTCAAAAATCTCAGAATACAAACTGTCAATTTCATTGAAATTAATTGACATAATACTAGGTGTGTTATCTTAAAAAATAAAACCAAATTCATGACTGTAACATGTAGGCCCCGAGATATAGGGAAGATGGGCTATCTCCATACCAGGGACGACGATCTACGTATATTTGAATTACTTTTTTTTATATTTTAATATTTTTATCAAATTTTGAATACTTTTAAGTGTTAATGTTTTAAATTTATTTTTTAAAGTTGGTAGGCTTCTCTGGAACTGATTAATAATATAATATTAGATAAGTACCTACCATAAGTAGTTAGCAATAAACATTTTATTTAATTATTTCATATAATTAAAAAATTTCCTCATGAAAAACATTTTGTTTTTAATTTAAAAAAAACCTTGAAAATCGCTTGTTAAACAAAATATAAATAACACCTACCATAGCACTTTATTTTCGCAATTTGACAATGTCTTCGAATTGTCGAAATATCCATTGCATCAAAATAATTAGTGATTTCTCTCACATGAACCCCAGGCTTTACAAATTCACGTGTGTTACCTTCATTCACGTATGATACCGCGTGTTACCAATTCACGACTGTTATTGTACAATTTTTGGCGGCCATACTCACTTCTAGCATCAATAATATATTTTTTTTTTTGTTTTAATTATTGTGAATGTGAGGACTATGTGGGTCATATATATATATATATTTATTTATTTTTCTCTGTAACTTTTAATGATAATCTGGCAGTTGTGAGTACTTTATGCGACCTACCCAAATGTGCTTTCTTTGGTATTGTTCGTCGAATCATTGAGCTCCTTTTAAGTTCTGAGTTGAGCTACACGATTACTGACAAATGCGTGCATGGAATGGACAGGTCCACTCACATCTGTATGGTTCTTTTCTCAAAAGACCATTTCAGACACAAATCTACATGGTCCTCAAATGAAATGCTCTGACCAAGATTATTTCCTGGTTTTTATATACACATTGACATTAATGAATTTTATATACTTTTAAAGTATTATATTATTTAAATTATTGTGAATGTGAAGACTATGTGGGTCATTCCTTTTTCTTTTTAATTTTTTCTCACTTAGTTCTAATTATAGTCTGACAGTTCGAGTAATTTATGCGGCCTACCCAAATGTCCTTTCTTTGGTATTGTTCGTCGAATCGTTGAGCTCCTTAACTCTGAGTTGAGCTGCACGATAACTGACAAATGCGTGCACTGACTGGACAGGCCCTCTCAATCTGTGTGATGCTTTCCTCAAAAGACCACTTCAGACACCAATCTACATGGTTTTCACATGATCTGACCAAGATTATGTCTGGACTTTAAAAGAGACTGTGACCTCTGAGTTTGTTTCGGCCTTTCTTCTCAGAGTAGTCAGATAGGAAACGCCGACCTCATCTAGTTTTTAAAATATGATTGACGTGTAAAAGTGTTTGTACAAACCTATTTACAGAAATAAAATCATTTATCATTTATCAATATTTGCGGAAGTCTCATACAAACTTCCATCCATCAAAGTTCAAAGTTTTTTTTTTTTTGTTTGTGTACTAATACTAGCTTACATACCAAATTTCAGCTTTCTGAACTGAAGATATTCAGACTCTAGATGAAAGAAAAATGGGTTTATATCGTCCCAGAAACACATTTTTCTTTCATCTAGAGTCTAAATATCTTCATTTCTAAGGCCGCGCGAAGGTATTCACACCTTCGCGTAGCCTTAGGGCTGAGGACAAGCACAAGCTTGATGGAAAATGAAAGCTATCGAGCTGGCAGCGAGGTTGTCGTAATATGCAGTAAATGTATGTGAAACAAAAGCAAATCGCTTACGATTGGACGATAGCAACTGACAACATATCACTATGGAAGTCTTCAAAAAAAAATGTCAGTTACTAAGAGAAGCAAAACAAGTTATAAGGATTACTCACAATCGCTACACTACAGCTACGGAAAAGTCTTGTACAAAAGTCAGATTCAGTTAAATACGCTAGTACGAGAATAATTATTGATAGTAGGAATAAGGCGCCTAAAATGTTATTATTTGTTCCTATTGGAATAAAGTCGCTGTTAGATAAGCCCAACTTTGTACCACTTTACTGCACACAAACTAACTACATAATTGTTTATCACTCAACTAACACTGTCTGTTGACGTTACACAAATGCGTTCAAATGAAATAGAATTATGAAGTAGTCCCAGGTCATTGATACGCCAGTTGCTTGTTAGTTTTACTGATAGATTAGCGTTTGTGCACACATGGCGTCTTATCGGCCGCTCGATACAATTATTGACATTAGATAAAGAGTTCCTTTCGTGTCAATTTAGGCAGCTCACAAGACTGTCTCGCTTTGATGATAATTGAATAATAAACAACTGCTAGAAATATTAGGTATAAAATTCATCGTAAAAATCGAGCAGTAGCTCCCGTACTATATCCGAAGCGGGGTGTTTAAATTTTCGTTCTACATAGAGAGAGTGCAAAATTATTCGAGCTTGCTTTCGCTCGTTCTTATCTGGGGGCACGGCAGTGACCCCACCAAGACGAGCCAAGCGAAGCGCAAGGGCACTACCTACCTTTTCTCGAAACGCTTCGTCGTTTTTTTGAACCCTCATAACTTGGGTTTGTAGTATACCCGATAAACAAAATACTCGTGATATAATGTCAATAGTGGATTTATTACACATATAAAGTTTTAATTGCATAGCTCTTATAATTTAGATTTTATTGATATCTAAAAAACCCCGATTTCGTCACTGACACACTCACTCACTGATGATCATCAAAATGGTACTTTTTGAAGTCCTAGAAAGCTGAAATTTGGTATGTAAGCTTAGTATTAGTACACAAACAAAAAAAAAAACTTTGAACTTTTACCCCCCACCCCCAACCTCTTAAACTAGGGGATGGAAGTTTGTATGAGACTTCCGCAAATATTGATGCTAGAAGTCTGAAAATTGATATAGAAACTCCTTGTTATTATATAAATAATAAATCCATATTTCAGGATTTTTTGTAAATTCAGCCCGCGCCCTTTACATTAGAGGAGGATGGAAGTGTGTATGGATTTGCCCACCCAAAATAAAAAAAGGCAAAAATAGAGAGTGGGCTATGAAAAAGGCATCTCTGATGTGCAAAAAATTTACCCCAAAAAAAAAGAAAATGAACAAAATAAAAAAAAATATTATCGTAGGCAACTTACAAAAACTTTTTACAAAAACAAAATCAACCGACTTCCAAAAAAAACACTACAAAGCAAAAATAACTTTAATTTCGGAAGTCGGTGTCTTTGGTTTTGAATTTTCGTAAGCGATTTGCTTTTGTTTCGCATACATTTACTGCATATTACGACAACCTAGCTGCCAGCTCGTTAGCTTTCATTTTCCATCAAGCTTGTGCTTGTCCTCAGCCCTAAGGCTGCGCGAAGGTGTGAATACCTTCGCGCGGCCTTAGAAATGAAGATATTTAGACTCTAGATGAAAGAAAAATGTGTTTCTGGGACGAATAAACCCATTTTTCTTTCATCTAGAGTCTAAATATCTTCAGTTCAGAAAGCTGAAATTTGGTATGTAAGCTAGTATTAGTACACAAACAAAAAAAAAACTTTGAACTTTTACCCCCACCCCCAACCTCTTAAACTAGGGGATGGAAGTTTGTATGAGACTTCCGCAAATATTGATAAATGATAAATGATTTTATTTCTGTAAGTAGGTTTGTACAAACACTTTTACACGTCAATCATATTTTAAAAACTAGATGAGGTCGGCGTTTCCTATCTGACTACTCTGAGAAGAAAGGCCGAAACAAACTCAGAGGTCACAGTTTCTTTTAAAGTCCAGACATAATCTTGGTCAGATCATGTGAAGACCATGTAGATTGGTGTCTGAAGTGGTCTTTTGAGGAAAGCATCACACAGATTGAGAGGGCCTGTCCAGATGAAAGAAAAATGGGTTTATTCGTCCCAGAAACACAAGCATCTAAAAAAGATAATAAAGTAAATTCCAATAAAATAAAATAGAAGTAAAAATCTTTTTAAAAACAAGCTTTAATAGTTTTCTATTATAAGTGCTGTATTTCTTTTGAGCCTCTGTCAACTTTTTAGAATAATATCCTAAAGGTTTCCACTTGTTATCAATATGTTTCTGTAATACGGCACCTACACAAGTGTCTGACGTGAACTAAAAAGAACTGAATAAAAGTTACGTAAACATAGAACTTAAATATTTTCTTATAAGCTTGGGGCTTATTTTTAAATGTAAAAAGGACATTTACGCCTCAAGCTTTTAAGAAAATATTAAAGTTCTATGTATTAAAGATTTTTACTTATATTTTAGACGTTTTAGCATTAGAATTTATTTTGTTTTAATATCTGTTCCACCACCTTTACTTGTCATTACAAATTCAACGAGCCCAAAACCACAGGGCTATCTTGTAAGGTTGTAGAGTGCCCTTGACCACCTTGCGGCACCATCATCAGACCCTGAACACCGCCTAGTGTAAAAGCACTTGTCAATACATATTTAATGAGTTAAAATACGACGGTGCTATCTTGTTTGGTTGAGAAGTTCATGTGGCCACCTTCCGGCTCCATCAACAGACCCTGGATACTACCTTGGGCTATAATAGTCCTTGTCAAGACAACGTCAACGAGTCCAAACACGGTGGTGCTATCTTGTTTTGTTGAAAAGTTCTTATGGCCACCTCCCGGCTTCATCATCAGACCCTGAACACCACCTCGTCTTAGAGCACTTGTCAAGACAAATCTAAAGAAACCAAACACAATGGAGCTATCTGGATTACTAGAAGAGTGCCCGTGATCAAACCGTGGACGCCTCTTAGTGTTATAGCACTTGTCAATACATATCCAATGAGTTCAAATACGATTGTGCTATCCTGTTTGATTGATACGTTCCTATGGCTACTTGGCTGTTTCATCATCAGCTCTTGGACACCACCAACCCAAGGTGTTCTTATCAAAATAAAACCAACGAGTTCAAACTCGACGACACTACCTTATTTAGCTGAGGAGTACCTATGGCCATATTCGGCCTCCATCATCAGACCAACTTAATGGTATCATATTTTTGCGTTGTCACGGTAGTTATATCTGTATGCCAACTTTCAGTTCGATCGGATGGCAGAAAGTGTTTGAAAAACACATCAGAAGTTTCGGAAATAAGTTTAGTAAGGGGGGATCGGTCAATTTTCATCGAATTTCTTAAATATCTTTAAAAGTATTTATTTTAAAAATATATAAAAAATATATTTTTTAAGATCCTCACAACAAGCTCTTTCATTTGATATGACACACGGTACTGTTAGCTAAACATTGACCACAAGTGACCCCTATATTCAAAATTCATTTATTTACGTTGGACGTTTGTGTTTTGGTCACTGAAATACATATGTGTATCAAATTTCAACTTAATCGGTCTATTATATTCGGAACAAATTGGCTGTGACAGACAGACAGACAGACTTTTTTCGTTTAGAGATACGGAACCCTTACAATAGAATAGATACTATTGACATCTCACTTCGAGCTTACGTCACGTAAGTTTCAGTCACGGTAAGATATTTACAGAATTTATCAGCTGGATAGATTTTGACCAGTGAGCCAACCTGTTTTCAGAATCTAATTTGCCTAAAGAAACTCAAATTAGTATTAGTATATAATATACATATCTGTATGTCAACTTTCAGTTCGATCGGACGGCAGAAAGTGTTTGATAACATTGCGACTAACTGGAAACACATACGAACAAGGCAAGCTAATAAATGTACATGTTTACAGCTTGAAAAACAAAACAGATAAATTTTTTGCGTTGTCACCGTAGTTATATAAGTATGCCAACTTTCAGTTCGATCGGATGGCAGACAGTGTTTGAAAAACAGATGACATTGCGACTAACTGGAAACACATACAAACAAGGCAAGCTAATAAATGTACATGTTTGCAGCTTGAAAAACAAAACAGATAAAATCTTGAAATCGAAATCGAATTATACAGTTTGATTCTTTCGACTTTGATTTCTACAAAGAGCATCTCTATGTACTATCGTGGACACTGGCGGTGAACCACTACAACGAGCACTCAACTAACATTTTGGTGATAAGAATAAGTGCTACATGAGCTATTTAAGAGCATTTGGAAAACCTAAGGCCATATACAGGCACTGACATTTGGTGATATAGCGCGTTTTAACTTTCTTATAATTCTGGTTTGGGCCCACGATTTTAGAGCTTAAAGTAACTTAATAGTGATAAATGAGTGACAAAAAAGAGCTTCAATAGTGCTATTGAAGTAGTGCTTATCACTATAAGTGTATTGTAAGCTATACACAGATTACAACTGCAGACTAAAGTAATAATATAGTTATGAAAGCCACTGTAATAACTTTTGTAGTAACATATTAGTGCTTCCTCTATACAATATATACCTTAAGAATAAATTGGAGGTATTTAGTAGCTATAAAGATCACTCAAAGCGTCAAGTTTTTCATTTCTTTCCATAATTATTGTGTTTCTGTTACCGTCAATAGCGTTAAAATGTTTGGCAACACGATTCATCCCCGTATAGTCTAAGTGTTAGTATAGTGAAAGTGACTATGTTTAATAAATAAAATAGAGGTAAGTGAATTAATGAATTTTAGATTACTGTTGTTATAATTATTAAAACCCACTAATATGGTAAGTTTTCTGTAACAATGTATATAAGGTTTCATCTAAATTTTGAAGCGCCTCAAAAATAAACTGCTTTTTATAATAATATGTAGAATAAAATAAGTGCCTCCGCTATTTTTTCATTTCGATTATGGTAAATAATAGCTTTTCTTACTGTCTATAGGTATTTTAATGGTAAATTGACAATAATATAGTAAATAAGTGGGGCAATAATGATTAGAAAAAGTTTTTCCTTTTAAAATTCTACAGGTTAACGATTTATTTAATGGCGGCGATTTTAAATTACTTAAGGATCCTAATAACTCTGTTATTCCTAACATAGTGCTTAAAGAACGATTGTTTGCACTTCTATGCCACTTGCACTTGTCAATATGGTTTAAAAAGTGAAAAGACAACTAGTTTACAACTTCAGTGTGCATAGTGGTTCTATGTGAAGCTGTAAACTGAATATTTTCAGGGTTCTGTTATTGTTTGAAAAAAACCTTAACATATCACGTACCTATTTAACCGAATATATCAAAGAATTCAAAAGACTGTTATTGAACATAATTATGCAAATAAAAGAAGGTACGAACACAAAACTAAAATATATTATTACTACCTGTATGACAAAAATTGAAGAAGTTACTATGTGTTGCATTGCTTGTTTTTTACTATAATACTGAACTTTTTTTTATATTTTGTAAACTAATTTTTATGAGCCAAATTGTTTGATTTTTTACATTATTATTTATTTATTACAACAATTATCCTGTTATTTCAGGTCGCAGATGTAAAGGGGCATTTAACCGTATAAGAAGGGCATAATACGGTCATATGCCCTGACCCTCAGGATTCTGTGCCCCGACCTAGGCTCTCTGTACGAAATGAGGGCTAGACCCATTGCCCAATGCTGCACGCTTCCTACTGCTGACGCGTGGTGGTGCCGTGCACTAGCCACGCAAACCACCAAGGCTGACGAAGGCCTGCCTACCTGTAGACTACCGCCGCAAGCTACCTACGAGCCGCTGCTCCACGTCTACACGTGCTACCGACGTTCACTACCAGCGGTCTTGCGAGGGCCGTCCGGCCTATTGCTGAGCCTGTGGGGCAGGGTCCCTACGTATATCATGTGCTTCTAAGGACGGTACCCTTCTTATCTATGTGTCCGAGTGCTCATAGATTAGTGACCTTATTCACGACCTAGCCGTGTTACTTCTACTACTACCTGTCTAATATATGTATGAACTAATCCAGCTGTTTCAATTACGTAACCTAAACTACCTACCTATCAGTTAACGGCCTGCCGTTACAGTGGCAGTGCAAAACGGGCTCAGCACAATTAGAAATGTTTTAGAAATGATCCTCAAACTTTTACTGATTATTTCAGTATGTTATTTCCTTGCACACACGGCTACCCATCAAGCTATTCATTTCCATTATAAGCTGACCTCGCATTGTACGGAAATTCTATACAATACGAGATCAGCAGAAACTGGAAATGTATAGCTTGATATGTAGCCATGTGTAGTACTAATACTGAAAAATATTTTGAATAAAACCACAGTGTGTGTTAAGATAATGATTAGTTTTATTTTTACACTGTATGTAAAAGAGGTAAGAAGTACAGAAAAGCATTAAAGTAAAAAAAAAAAATACAATAAACCTTTGCACAGTGGAAACATGTATAATGTATGTACATGTATAAACATATTTTTTTGGGTTCCGTACCTCAAAAGAAAGAAACGGAACCCTTATAGGATCACTCGTGTGTGTCTGTCTGTCTGTCCGTCTGTCACAGGCAATTTTCTCTGAATCGAATGGACCGATAAAATTGAAATTTGGTCCCCATATTTTTCTGTAACCCAAATATAAACGTGTAACGTAAATTAATTAATTTGAATATGGGGGTAAATTTTGGGGGACAAAGAAGAAAGTTAATTGATTCAGACGTGACCTTGCGGAAATCCATTATAAAATACAATAGGAGTGGATATATTTAGTAACCTGTTCCGCTTAGCTATTTCTAAAGAGTCTTAAAAAAAATACCCTGAAAGAAATGGATACATGTTTCACCTCTCAACGAGTCATCCTCAGGATGACGATTGAATTGTCACGAACTCCAACACGGCGCGTTACCACACCAAGCGCTGAGCGCAGACTGAGCCTTATCACTTTTTTTTTTTTTAACGTGGCAACTCGCAGTTTTGACCACTAAGGTCTTGGCTGCTTAACCGGACTTTCCTGTGGGTGCCTTAAGCTGCTACACTTTGAGCCTCCAGCCAGGAGCAAATAAACTATACTAAATTAAAACTAGGCGAACGCTCGCTAAGGGCACCCCCTGTGGGGTACGCACCTCGTCTCAGGGCATCGCTGAGAGGAGGACAGCAAGAAGGGACAGGCTGGATCAAAATTTGGTTTATATCATGATTATTAGGCGGGGTATTTAAAGCTACGTGCTCAGCTGCAACAACTTGCTGGCACCTCGTTTTCGAGCAAGGGTCGGGGAGGAGTATCATTTACTTAGGAACACGGTCGCGATCGCAAAGGACCTCGGCGGCGAGGTCGGAATGACGGGAGGCGTCTGTGTTTGTGTATTGTGCTGGTGGCCCTATTCTTCTCCTGGAGGAGTGTAATGGGGTCATCAGGGTTGGAAAGAACATTAAGCCTTATCGCTTTTTTTTTTTTTTTTTTAACATGGCATCTCGCAGTTTTGACCACTAAGGTCTTGGCTGCTTAACCGGACTTTCCTGTGGGTGCCTTAAGCTGCTACACTCAAAGCCTCCAGCCAGGGGCAAAATACTAAACTAAATTAAAACTAGGCGAACGCTCGCTAAGGGCACCCCCTGTGGGGTACGAACCTCGGCTTAGGGCGTCGCTGAGGGGAGGACAGCAAGAAGGGACAAAGTGAGTGAGCAAGAAGGGAGTGGGTACAAAAGTGAACGAACTATGTTGCGACGTTTCGTTTGAATCAAATCATCAACCATTTTCTTATTGCATCCGTTACTCTCAGCTATATGATAAATAATGTTAAGTTCTCTGTCATAATTATCTTGTGAAAGTGGTACTGGCATTAATCTATGAGTGACACTATGATAAGCTGCCAATTTATGTTGAATTGGCTGACAAAATGACGCAGGAATTGTAACATCTGTATAAGTTAGTTTTCTATGAATCTGAAAATCGTGTTTATTGTTTTTTCTTGAAATAGTTAAATCTAAAAAGTTAAGGGATCCATCAACTTCTCATTCTAATTTAAACTTTATTTTAGGATGTAAACTATTGATTTTATTAACAAAAAAACATCAATTTGACGCAATGTATCGGTCCAACACATAATTATGTCGTCAACATAACGGTGATAATATAAAATTTGAGGCTGTCCTACTATGTATTTATTTTCAAAATAGTCCATGAAAATATTTGCCATAAGGGAGCTGAGTGGAGAACCCATGGCTAAACTTTTTTTTTGTTTGTTATATTGATTTTTGAACCTAAAATAAATTTGTTCCATACAAATCCTGATCAAAGATTCATTAACCTCACCTGGATGAATTCGCTGTTTCTCAAAAAGATCTTCAAGTATCTGTAAACACTCCTCATATGGAACGTTTGTGAATAAACTTTCAACATCCAAAGATAATAATTTTGCACTAGTTGGCAAATTGATATCCTTAACCTTCTCTATTAACTGTAAACTATTTTTAAGACTAAACATTGGTTTATAATTTGATCTCAACTTCAATAAATAGTTTAAATGTTTTGACAAATTATATGCTGGTGCACCGATATAAGAAACCACTGGCCGTATTGGGATGTTATCTTTATGAATTTTAGGCAAGACGTATAGCATAGGAGACCTGGGGTTCATGGGTACAATATATTTTAATGAAAGTTGATCGACGTAAGATGTGTTTTCAGTAATCTTTTTTATTTGTGAAGTGGAAACTTTAGTGGAATCCGAACTTAGTTGTAGAAAATCGCTACCCTGTATTACGTCATTTATCTTTTGGTCGTAACTGCTTCTGTTCAAGATAAGCACTGTATTTTCTTTATCGGCCTTAGTAACAACTATACTGTTTTGATCTATCTTGTTCTTCAAAGATCTATAAATACGTACGTCTGCTGAATAAGACATTGAATTTGATGAGTTAAGAGACTGTTTAATATGAACAGATACCTGGTGTGCTACTGTCTCTTTTTTACCTCCAACTATAGCTATTTATGAATACTACCGCCAAGAGCTCCAAAAGTTTTTGTGTCAAAACGGGCTGGAAATTAAATTTAAGTCTGTTATGAAATGAAATGAAATGAAATTGTTTATTCTGTAAATAGGATATCGGAATCACTTTTACACGTCATATTAAAAAAAAAAATAAGCTAGTTGAGTTCGGCGTTTCCTATCTGACTACTCTGAGAAGAAAGGCCGAAACAAACTCAGAGGTCACAGTCTCTTTTAAAGTCCAGACATAATCTTGGTCAGGCCATATGAGGACCATGTAGATTAGTGTCTGAAATGGTCTTTTGAGGAAAGAACCACACAGATTTGAGTGAACCTGTCCAGTCAGTGCAAGCATTTGTCAGTAATCGTGGAGCTCAACTCAGAACTTAAGGAGCTCAACTCGACGAACAATACCAAAGAAAGGACATTTGGATAGGCCGCATAAACTACTCAAACTGCCAGGCCATAATTAAAACTAACTGAAAAATGAAAATAATAATGATATCCACATAGTCCTCACATTCACAATAATTAATTAAAATAATATAATACTTTACAAAGTAATCATGTCATTTTGAATATAATTTTCAACAATGTCAATGTGTATATAAAACTGGTATATTTTCATGATTTTACAAAATAGTTAAAATGTTAAGTTTTATCACAAGGCTTAGCAGAGCGAGCAGTTCAATCCCATGCTTTTTTATCTTCTAAATAATCTGAAATTTTATAATACCCTTTTTTACAAAGTTTGGTTTTAATACAGATTTTAAATCTATTAATGGGTAAGTTTCGAATTCTCTCTTCTTCAGCAAAGAAGTTTCTTCACTTGAAAATTGTATGTTACTAAGGTCATGGGGTCTCAACTCGAACAAATTATAATTAGTCTTGAAAAAAAATCATAGATGGTAGCATAAGCAACAATTATGAAATTAACAATCACTAAAAACTGATAAACGTCTGAATTTGGCTGAAGTAAGATTAGTAAAAATCAAAACTTCCTTGTTTAATGCTGATTTATTCATTTAAACTCATAAATCACGTATTTCCAACAAAAATGATAAGTGAAACCTTTTACTTGAATTCGAACCCATAGAATGATAAAGTTAATCATGAGCTCTTTGCAATATATGGCGTTTTACTCAATTTGTCATCACATACTGTATAAACGTTTAGTAGGAAAATCAAACAACATATTTTTATAATTTAGTACCTACTTTACAAAGAAATAAAGGAATTAGAAGAAATCTATTAACTTGTTTTTGGCAAATACCTACCTTCTTAATTATATTTTTTTATTTTACCAGTACCTTTCTAAAACTTTCTATAAAAAACCAGCGAAGTGCGAGTCGGACTCGCGGACGAAGGGTTCCGTATCTATACTAAAGTGACCCAAAACTATATTTTAGTTTGACAGTACTAAGATGGCACCGAGTTATTAATTTAGTGAAAATGGCAATTTTGCTATTCTGTATTTGACGTTTTTCACCTAAAATTTTAATTGTCTAACTATAAATTTGACTATTTTTAATCGCGATTAAAAAGGTGTAGAATAAAATAAGTTGTCAGCAATATAACAATAAGTTTGTTCTTGGGATACCAACTTACCAACTACGGAACCCTTCATTATGCGTGGTCCAACACGTACTTGGCCGGTTCTATTTAATTTTTTTAAAACATTAAGTCGTCGTTCGCACGGACGTAATTAAATCGCGGCGGGATTTTATCCCGCACTGGATTTTCAACTCTCGGTGTTAAACCGAGCGTTGAGAACCCAACGCGCTGGGACGCACTCGTCCCAGCGCGTTGAAAAAACACACTTGGATTTTCAACTCTCGGCATCTCGGCAATGCGTTAAAAATCAAGTGCACGAAAAATAATCGCCGCAATTTTATTACATCAGTGCGAACGTGGGCTTTCTGTCAAAATAAGTTCGGACGAAGAACGCGTGATTTCATTTTTAGGGTATAGCAATAGTAGATTTGGTAACGAGGAGATGAAAATCTAGATTTAGCATTGAAATACAAAAAAATACATAAAGAGGCATTCACGGCCGCGTGAAAATTGCTAGCTCACTCACAAAAATGAAACTATCCCGCCAACTCGAGATATGTTTGTTGTATTGTTATTATACTTGTCCTTGAACGTACCGTGCGATGTGTGAATGCCATAAGTATCTAAGTCGACTTCTAGATGGCGTTATAAAACTACAGTCTCTGGCAATTTGTGAGTCGCTGATGCTGCCATCTGTTAAAAAAATGGAGGAAGAAAAATAGCCAGCTCAATAGCCAGACTTAGGGAGGTATCATTTCTTTGTATGGGATTGGGTATCTGTACTAGTATATTATCCGTGCTAAGGTTTTTAACACGTTGATGAAACGTATGAGGACATGTTTGCTGATCCCTTGGTCTATCACTATTAATAACAATGCCCTCTCTACTGTGACTTATGTTACCTCTAACTAACCTTTTCAACTTCCTAGACTGTGTCAAATATTTTTCGTGGGCTGTAATAGATGCAAATTCCCGCGCTTTATGGTCTAAAATATCAAATTCTATGTTATGTAATCTAAAAACTAACGGTGTGTACAAAATTTTAAGATGATACACTCTTTTGCAAAAAAAACGGGCACCTAAAGAAATTTACGTTCTAAGGTCGATTTGAGTTAATTAAATGAAATTTATTTCTACGACGTAGTCTATGTATACTTATAATCGTGTAAAGTGCGCGTGAAGTGCGCGTGAAGCGCGTGAAGTGAATTGGGGCAATTAAAAGAAAAAAATCAATGGATTCTTTAAAACCGATGTACATGCCCAAACAATAAGAAGTGGTCGGCAATAAAGACAAGATTTTTTTAAACTTTTTTTAATTAAATAAAGTTACAAATGTAAAAACCTAATAACGAGTGTGACCTCCTCTTGCCAAAATCACAGCTTGAATCCTTCTGGGCATGCTTTCCAGGATGTTTTTAATAACGTTTTGAGGAATTCGTTCCCACTCTTCTGCAATGACTCTTTTTAGCTCCCTGATGTTTTGTGGAGCAGGTTGCACTGATCTTACCAGTCTCTTTAGAACATCCCAGACATGCTCAATTGGATTGAGGTCAGGACTTCGAGCTGGCCAATCTAAACGACGGATCCCAACTTCTTGCATATACGCTTCCACGTCGCCAGAACGGTGCGGGCGAGCATTGTCGTCCATAAAAATGGAATCTTCCCCAAGTGCAGTCAATGTGGGTTGTGCATATGGAATTAGGACTTCCATTATGTGCCGGTGTGCATTTAATGTTCCATTTTCTATGAAAACTAACTCCGTACGCTCCGTCGAATTAATTGCTGCCCAAAACATAACGGAGCCTCCGCCATAAGGAGTGATTTCTTCGAAACACACTTCCGCATAGCGTTCCCGTGGTCTTGGCAGCACTCGCTGGCGTCGGTCCTCTCCCCACAAAGAGATTCTAGCTTCATCAGAAAACAATACTTTATTCCAGTCCTCCAGAGTCCATGAAGCACAGTTCCGAGCAAACTGAAGTCGAGCAACACGGTGCTCACGGAGTAATTTAGGGCCCCGAGCTGGGCGGTAACTCCTGATATTGGCAGCCAAAAGCCTCCTCTTGACCGTCCACAAGCTAACTTCTACTCCTCTTACTTCTTCAAGGCTCTTCTTTAGGTCCACACTTGACGCCTTACGATTCCGCAACGCCTGACTCACCAAAAAGCGGTCATCTCTTGGTTCTGTGCATCGTTTTCTTCCCGAACCGGGTCTTCTTTTGACCGAACCGGTCTCTTGATACCGTTGCCTAGGCTTCTGGACAGTTGAATGACTCACATTTAGCCGCTGAGACACGTAAGTTTGCGAACAACCTTCTTCAAGTAGGGCTATAATTTTACCGGCCCTTATCGCTTTATCACTCATATCAAAAAGTGGTATTTAATGTAAAAAGAAAGATTAAATTGTTTAATTTGCAGAAAATATCCAAAAAGTTTTAAAATATCGTAATGAGTTAAAAATCGTTTCAGCAATTCGCGCCATTAGCAAAGCAATTTTAGAATAATCCACAATAATCATTATTTTTCTTTTATTAATTTCAAATTTTAAATTTGGAACGTAAAGAATCATGCCAGGATACTTCAAATAATATGCCAATACATCGTCAAATTAATAAAACCTATTTCTTGTTCTTCTTCATTGAAGTAAAGAAAAAAATCTAAAGTGCCCGTTTTTTTTGCAAAAGAGTTTATTTTATACTATCCCTAACTGAAAGCCAATATCTTATTTCCTCAACCAAATTTATTTATCTTATTTCCATTTTTTTAACCAAATGTTTTTAGCCCTACTCAAAGCGGTATTAGCAGATCTACTATATGTATTGGAACGAATATTTATGTAAGAAGGGAGTACCCCCAATTGCTTACACTGTTGATTAAACCAAACATTGATTTAGTGAGTTTGGTGTAAAGCTCTGCCTGTTCTGCTGTACCTACCTGCAAGTTTAAGATAGTTAAGCAAGCAAATAAGAAAAAAGAAAAGATTCACCAACTATACCCTACGACATATAAAATAAAAGGGCTTGTGGCTTCATTTTTTAAATAATTTTAAAATTTATACTTTTACAGTTAGGAAAATAGATGAAAATTAACCATTCCTCCCCCGGTATCTCCGAAACTACTGAACCTACATTTTTGAAAAGAAATACATGGAATGGTTCTTTACTCATAGCTTACAGAAAAACCTATAAGAAGTTGGTCTTAAAATAACATGGTAAATCTCTCAATACTGTGCGTACAAATTTACATTTTTAGTTGGAATGTATGGGAGAACATAAGATAAGATGTAATTTATTTAAGATTTTATTTCATTAAGATCGACGCCGAACGAACATGTTTTTCAATTACAATGTTAAGTTTGTTCTTAGAATAAATTCATCCCCACTACGGAACCCTTCATTGGGCGTGGTTTGATACGCACTTAGCCGGTTTTTTAAGGTTGAGTTATATTTAAATGTATTTAGGTGATATAAAAATTCTATCTCAACGTAAAGTAATAAATTTAAGAATTATAATGTTTGCACATATTGTTTGCCGCCATAAAGAAGTATTTCTAAAAACCACTGTATAATTTAGGATTGACCGAGTAGCCCCAGTATATAATCATTAATGGTTTAAAGGTGGTTTCTGTCTCTTGAAGCATCTAGCTCTACAGGATTTATAATTAACGCTTTTATATCACTAGTCGTTTTCTTGCTAACTCTTAGGGCTATTTCACTAATTCTATTTAAGGACATCAGCTGTGTAATTGTTAGTAGACACCTTTTTTTTTTTTTTGAGGGTGGGAAATCATCAAATAACTTCTCCCGCTCTGGGCGGAGCGGGAGGGCGTGTCAGACTCTTACTGACTAAAACCCACCCGTGTTCCTTCGGTTGCCCTGTCGCCGGGGGCCACGATCTCCTTTTCGGTTTTCTTCGCAACCCCGGCAGGCATCGGTCCTAGTGGACCCCTTCAATTCTGCTGACATCTCTTTGAGGCGCGCGTGGAACACAACGCGCCGTCGACCCGGGCCTGGTCCTTATCGGACGGTGAGCCACCCATTGCTCACCGCCCGCAAGCCCGCGCCTACGGTGGCCGGAAATCGCCCGCGATTCCCGACGCCCTGGGCGTCTCCTCCTGCGGCGGTTAGGGGCGTGAGGGCGCGAAATTTGCCTCTCCCTCACGCGTTCCGCCTCCTCCTTCGCGGGCATTACCGCTTCGCAGAAGGAGGTGACGGCCTCCCATTTCCTCTCGCTCCGTACCATGGCCTGAACCAGGGCCGGACGCGAGAGATCACCGCCGCCGATCGCCTCCACGAGGACACGGCGATGCTCCGCCCAAGCTGGGCAGACCTCCACCGTATGCTCCACCGTGTCCTCCGGGCGATCCACACAATGGTGACACCCGGGCGTTTCCTCCCGCCTTATCCTGTGCAGGAACTTCCCGAAACAGCCGTGTCCGGTGAGGACCTGCGTCAGGCGGAAGGTGAGGACGCCGTGGCGCCTCTCTAGCCACTCCTCAAAGAGGGGTCTTATCGCCGCAATTGTGGTGTGCCCAGCGCTGGGTTGCGACAATCGCACTCTCCATGACGCCATGAGATCCCGCCGGAGCTCTGTCCGCTGTGCCGCGATTTCTCGCGGCAGCGGAGCCAAGCCCCGGCGCCTCGCCTCCTCTCGCCACTCCCAAATGTTCGCATTCATTCGCGTTGATTTTCGCATTCATCTTGCGTACCGCCACTCTCATTTCCAACTCGATCACCTCCGGAGCATCGTCGTCGACGTCGGCGGTGTGGTCCGCATCGGGCACCGCAGTAGGCGGAGCCATGGGCGGGGGAGTATGTTCCCCTCTTGGAGGGAACAGAGCGCTCACCACGTCCCCCACAAGCTGGGGCCGGAGACTCTGCGTCAGCGGGGGAGCCCATGGGCGGAGTTTCCCCCGCACCATCTTATATGGGCGTCCCCACGGGTCTCTGTTTAGAGTCTCCAGCAACTCCTCGCGGGCCACTGCCCTGGCCCGCAGGATCTCCGCTTGGAGGGCGATCTTCGCCGCTCTGTACCCCTCGTACAGCTCCGCCTGAATGGCTTCCACAGGGCGGATACGGAGCCTGCGGTGCCTGGCGTACCGGCGTCGCGCAGCAACGCACGCTCTGGGCAGGGTCTCTAACTCCTGCGACCACCAGTACACCTGGCGCAAAGCACGTCCGGGCCGGACCCGGGGCATAGCCACGTCACATATATTGGACACGGCCTCCCGGAACCACTCCACCTCGTCGTTGATGTCAGCAGGCCTGTTCGGTGATGACACCCAGGCCTGCACGATTGAGGCTTCCAGGAGGAGCTCCCGGTCCAGCCGCTTCAGCGCCCACCGCGGACCACTCGGGGCCTGTCGGACCGGCGCGCTTGAGGTCTGGGCGGAGACGTCAAACCGGATGTACCGGTGATCGGAATAGGTCTCCACCCCCTCCATGACGCGCCAGTCAATGACACGCGGTGACAGAGCGGGGCTGGCGAACGAAATGTCCACCACCGATTCACCCCGCATCCGCACACACGTAGGGACAGAACCCCGGTTTAGGACGACTAGGCCTGTCTCCAGTGCCCAGTCCTCCACCATCCTGCCCCGTGTGTCCGTGTACCGGGAACCACAAGCCAGATTCTTGGCATTGAAGTCCCCGAGGACGAGCACGGGGAGCACGAATAATATACTAGTACAGATACCCAATCCCATACAAAGAAATGATACCTCCCTAAGTCTGGCTATTGAGCTGGCTATTTTTCTTCCTCCATTTTTTTAACAGATGGCAGCATCAGCGACTCACAAATTGCCAGAGACTGTAGTTTTATAACGCCATCTAGAAGTCGACTTAGATACTTATGGCATTCACACATCGCACGGTACGTTCAAGGACAAGTATAATAACAATACAACAAACATATCTCGAGTTGGCGGGATAGTTTCATTTTTGTGAGTGAGCTAGCAATTTTCACGCGGCCGTGAATGCCTCTTTATGTATTTTTTTGTATTTCAATGCTAAATCTAGATTTTCATCTCCTCGTTACCAAATCTACTATTGCTATACCCTAAAAATGAAATCACTGAGTCCCCATGACGGGGAGGGAACAGAACCCGACGACGACGACTCTCAACTCCGCAAGGGAGTTGTGGAACTCGGCAAGAGTTCGGTTCGGGGAGAAGTATACCCCCACCACGGCAATCTCCCCGAACCGTGCTGCCAAGCAACCCCGTCCTCTCTTGACAGCCTCGAGAGACGGAGTTCCGGCGGCGGCCGACGAAATGAGGGTCACTGAGCCGCTCAGGTCCTCCACCCAGTCATCCCTGGGCGGGACAAAGTACGGCTCAGCGACCACGGCGATGTTAATCGACCACTGCGCCATGCTCTGGACCAATAGATCCTGAGCGGCGGAGCAGTGGTAGATGTTCGCCTGGAGGAGGCGTAATGGGGCCATTATTGGCACTCCATGTCTACCCCCTCCTGAGTCCCCTGTGAGGGCACAGCCGCGGTGGGAACGACAGCGGTGGCGACGACGGTAGAGGCAGCAGTGGCTACGGCTGTAGTGGCGGCGGCTGCGGCGGTGACGGTGGTGGCGGAAGGCTTGCCCCTGCCTTTGGCCTTGGCGGGTGGAGCGCAGGCCTTGCTCCCAGCCCGGTGTTCAGCCGGCTTGCCAGCCGCCGCACATACAACACAGTGCGGCGGGGCGTTACACGAGCCGGCCTGGTGACCGGGCTGACCACAGCGGAAGCAGTGGCCGCTGCGGTCCACCTACGAGGTGCACTTGACCCCCACGTGGTGTCCCACCTGGCAGCGGAAACACCTCAGAGGTCTGGGCTCCAGCAGTTTGACCTGCGCGGAAACCCACCCCACCAAGAGCCTTCGGCCCTCCCCGGCTATCTTTTTGGCCGCCGTCACGGGACAGCTCACCCTGATGGCTTGCATCCCCGCGAAGTCAGGATGGATGGTGCCCGCCCTAACCTGCTCGGCAGAGCACCCTCCAGCCTTAGCGACGGCGGCCACCACCTTTTCCACCGTCATGGAGTCGTCCAGGCCCTGGATGCGCAGATCAGCGCATTTGGTGGGCCTGGACATTCGGGCCTCGTCCGCATTTAGGGACGCCCTAAGCTTTTCGGCCAGAGCGTCAGCGGCCGGGCCACTGGCCGCACCAGGGACCTCCAGCATCCGGGCCCCGGTTGCCGTTATCTTCAACCGGATGCCCTTGGCGGCACCGATCTCCTGGAGGTCCATCACCGCGTCCACTTTGGCGAACACGTCCTGGTAGGACACGCCCCTCTTCTCCACTTCCGGCTGCAGTGTTACCACTACAGCTGCGGACTTCGGGGCGCGGAGCCTAGCAGCGGCGCTTCGCTACTTACGCCTTCTTCTCCCCGGCTACTTGCCACCCGGCGTCGGCCGGAGGAGAAGATTCAGGAGGCGGAGGCGGCCGTTTCACCGCCGCCTGGGCCTGGGCTGGAGCCCTCGCCTTCAGGGCCGGGGCCCTCGCCGCCTGCGCAGCCGCTCCGCCCTTGGCCTGCCTTGACGGGCCCGGTTTGGCCGCGGCAGATACGATGGCGGCATACGTTGCCACCTTTGGCTGGCCCAAGGCCGGTTGGCTCGCCGCTAGCGGGGGGCGCAGGACGATAGCCTCCAGGGCGGAGAACTTACTCTGCAGGGAGGCCATCTCCTGCCGCACCAGGGTCAAAACCCGGTCTTCAGCTGGCACGGGCCGTGCCTGCCCATGCTGCTTCCCCCCATGCGGCACCTCCCGGGAGCCGGCTGCCCGCAGCCCGGCCAGGTCTGCTCAAAGCCTCTCGTTCTCCTGTTAGTAGACACCTTACAATTACTTAGTGTTTTGCGCTTCTTAAAGCTGTTACAGTAACCCTCAAGGTGTTACAAAACATCTAACTAACTCAGTTTAAAAATATCAACAGTTAGTAAGTGTTAGCTGACGCCTTGCAAATGCTTTCAGTGTTTTACGTATCTAAAAGTTTTAAAAGTGAGTATACAATGGTTTTCACTAACTCCATGCTACCGCCCTTTTTTTTTTTTTTGAGGATGTGAAATCATCAAATAACTTCTCCCGCTCTGGGCGGAGCGGGAAGGCGTGTCAGACTCTTACTGACTAAAACCCACCCGTGTTCCTTCGGTTGCCCTGTTGCCGGGGGCCACGATCTCCCTTTCGGTTTTCTTCGCAACCCCGGCAGGCATCGGTCCTAGTGGACCCCTTCAATTCTGCTGACATCTCTTTGAGGCGTGCGTGGAACACAACGCGCCGTCGACCCGGGCCTGGTCCTTATCGGACGGTGAGCCACCCATTGCTCACCGCCCGCAAGCCCGCGCCTACGGTGGCCGGAAATCGCCCCGCGATTCCCGACGCCCTGGGCGTCTCCTCCTGCGGCGGTTAGGGGCGTGAGGGCGCGAAATTTGCCTTTCCCTCACGCGCTCCGCCTCCTCCTTCGCGAGCATTATAGCTTCGCAGAAGGAGGTGACGGCCTCCCATTTCCTCTCGCTCCGTACCATGGCCTGAACCAGGGCCGGACGCGAGAGATCACCGCCGCCGATCGCCCCATGCTACCGCCCTAAGTTATAATATTTTTCTTTGTAACTGTTATACCTTTTGAAGGTTTAAATACACTCGAGAGCAATGAATCCGGGTCACTAAAAGAATCCTAAAAATCTCGGAAACTAAAAATGCTAGGTTAATGCAATAAATTGTATTTAATAGACAATGTAATACTCCTTAAATGAAGGTATTAAAACTTCTTAGTTATTGTAAAGTTATATCATAAAAAAATCAAATTTGAAAAAGGGCCACTTTCGAAGATGGAACTACGAAATTACAGCATTTGGTTTTGCTTTTGTTTGTAATCTGTCATTTATGTGGGTACATAAACCATGTTGATAGTGCTCTATATTCATTATTCAAGCTGAAATTATGTCGCTTACGCCTGAAGAATGCACCAGAATACTTACAATGCTGGAAACCGGCCGGAGTCAGCGCGATACAGCCAGGACTGTCGGTGTGTCGCTGTCAACAGTACAAAGAGTTCTCCGACGTTACGAAGAAACTGGTTCTAACCTACGCAGACCAGGAACGGGCAGAACCAGGTGTACCACAGCACGAGAAGACCGATACTTGGTGAACACCATGCTTCGAAATCGCTTTCTCACAGGAACTGAACTCACAAATCAGTTTCGACGCCTCGGAGGAAGTAACCCAAGTGCATGGACAGTAAGACGTCGGCTTGCTGAATCTGACTTAAAACCCCTTAGACCTGCAAACGGCCCTAAACTGGAGCGTGGGCATCGTATTTCAAGACTAAGATATGCCCAGAGCCACGTAAATTGGAGTATTGAAGATTGGTCAAAAGTTATGTTCTCCGACGAATCAAAATTTATGCTCTACAAGCACGATGGAAGACACAGAGTGTATCGAAGACCAGGGGAAAGATTCAAGCAAGCATGCATCGAAGAAAAAGTAGCCTACGGTGGTGGGTCTGTACTTGTGTGGGCCGGAATTTCTTCTGAAAGTCGCACAGAGCTGGTGATCATAGAAAACGGCTCTTTAACTAGCGTAAGATATGTGGAAGAAATCCTCAATGATCACGTTGGTCCATTTATGGTCAATTTAGGTGAGGATGCTATATTTATGCATGACAATGCCCGACCTCATACAGGTAGGATTGTGAATGACTACCTTCAAGAGATGAACATTACTAGTATGGAGTGGCCAGCGCGCAGCCCGGATATCAACCCGATCGAGCATGCTTGGGACGAGCTAGGCAGATGCGTAAAACAACGAAACCCTCCCCCAATCACGCTTCGTGAGCTCAAAATTGCTCTCACAGAGGAATGGGAGAATATTCCCCAAAATCGTATAAGGAACTTGGTGTACAGCATGCCAAACCGCGTAAACGCAGTAATGGAAGCACGAGGAGGCAATACGAAGTATTAAAATTCAAGAAAATCGTAATAAAGTTCAAAAATTTCATGTTTCCTATTTTTGTTTTAAGGAGAGATCAGCAGTTTTTTTCTTTATGTAATTTTGTGTTAATAAAATGTATGGTGACTCATATTTTTTTTACTTTCATTTAAGGAGTATTACATTGTCTATTAAATACAATTTATTGCATTAACCTATCATTTTTAGTTTCCGAGATTTTTAACATTCTTTAAGTGACCCGGATTCATTGCTCTCGAGTGTATTTATCCTTAATACCATAGTACAATCGAATGTTATTATCGAAGCTCTTATAAAGCATTTATAATACTATAAGCGCCAAAAAAGGTTGCCCTTAACGCCAAAATGTTTTTTGGGCACTTCTATGTACCATCGCGGACACTGGCGGTGAACCACTACAAAGTGCACCTCTATGTATCATCGCGGACACTGGCAGTTAACCACTTTTCAACCTTATTACTTGGGGTGAAAAGTGGTTCACCGCAAAAATGTCCGCAGTTGTACCTACATCATTCCAGTTATGCAAGACTGCTTACTTCAACTTATTCGTACTTGTATGTACCATATAATTTATTGCAAAAATAAAGGTACCGGTACATAAGGCTAAAGAATGACTTTAGTATTTCGAACCCCTTAGCGGTTTCCTATTTCCACCGTCTAGACATTCACATTCCATCGTCCAGGTTTTCCCAAATAGGTCGACGTTGATTTCCAGTCTATCTTGATTCGGATATACGCCGTAATCTAAAACTGTTCTAAAGGCACTTTGGGGCAAACAAAGTTGATTTCTGAATATTCTTCCCTGACCTATAGCGAATGTTCGTGGTTCGATCGAGTGAGCCAACATCTGCGGATATTATACTTCGTATTGTATAATATTATTATCCGGTCACTAGAAAGCTACACTGTGACACAAATCTAAATAATCTAGTTTTGGATAAAACCTACTCCTCTGAAACCGACAACATTAACTGAATAGGAAACCGGTTCTTGTATTGTAACGTATGAAAAATAACACACTGACTTGTAACAATGACATCACTCTAGATAAACCTAGTAATAATCCTATCTAAAATCGTCATAGTTCACCAATATACAATATAGATAAATTAAGTGTGGAACTAAACATAGCTCACGTAAACTCACGTTCACCCCGAAGCTAAATCAAATCAAACAAAATTCTTATTTGAAGTAATTAAGCAGCCGCCAAGCTTCCATCTCCAAAGAGTCTGTCTTGTTTCAATCTCGTATCAATATCAATAAAGTACATTGAATTAACATCGTGCTGCTCTTCATACTTCACATCTCCCACTGCTATCGGATCTCGTGAATCATTCAATACACTCACTACTTTAAATTCATCGCCACATCACAATTTACTGTGCGTATGAAACTGAAAATATAATAATATAAATATTAGAGAGTTGGTGATTCATTCATATTGTTGGTATGCAATAAACGAAATTCTTCGTAAGTGCGTTCGTCCGACCGTTTTATTTTGTGTGGTTATTGGAGTGTGAACAAGCTTCTTTTTATGTAGTTTTAACGATGATTTTATCTAGCTGGAAAAGCCATTAGAGGCCTCGAATGGAAATGATCTCATTTAATATCTAAATATATTGTTACGTCGTACGTACGAGATCTTTCGAGAAAGCACGGATTACAGTGTGTTTGCGCTAAAAACTTCGAGAAGCATTCCATTATTATTAGTTTGAAGTTAAGTAGGTAACTACTTATAAACAATATTAGAACTCGTCATTGTAATTTCGACCGTACGCCGAAGGCATAAAGTACCTATTTCTTTATTCGGTACAAGTAGGTTATTATTTTTTTATACCTACTACTTTTGTATTTCCTGGTAATGTTTATTTGTTGATGTTTTTCTGGAACCGTTCTACACATAGCTGGAATGTTCTTGAATATTGGCGGTATAAAAGCAGAGAGCCGACACACGATGAGTCAGTCTGATTTAGGCGATACAACGAAGCGAATCGAAGTGAACTAGAAGTGCGATATCTAAGCGAATAGTGATCAGTAGTGTATTTGTGATTAAGTTTTAAGTGTTTTGTGTTTAATAAAGTTATTCAATTGTCTGATTGGTAGTAATTAATTTATCCCATACCCAGCTCGTAACAATTTGGTGTCAGAAGTGAGGGATAAATTATGCCAATCCTACCGAAGGACGACACGGACGGTATCCGTACCAGGAGTCAGCGACAGCAGGACATGGACCAAAGGCGGTTTGGACATTCTCCAACACAGACACCGGGTGGTGTCCAACCTACGTCAGTGCCAGTCGCTGGCCCATCCGCAGTTCCTACAGCATCAATGGCGCCAGACTTGTCAGCTTTAATGGCGCTGCTACAGGAGCAGTCTCGCCGTCAAGAGGAGCAGGCTCGTCGTCAAGAGGAGCAGGCTCGCCGTCAAGAGGAGCAGGCTCGCCGTCAAGAGGAGCAGGCTCGCCGGTTGGAAGAGCAGTTGCAGCGAGACAAAGAGGAGCAAGTCCGCCGCCAAGACGAGCAGATGCTCCTCATAAAGGATCTTTATGCAACTTTTGGCAAAGACCTAAAGGTGATGAAGGATCAGGTACAGCAGCACGAGAATCGCCTCTCAGAAGCCGAAGTTCAGATCGCTGGGGTGAAGAAGGCTTTGGGGGAACTGAAGACTGGAGACGTGACTGTAGCTTCAATAGTTGCTGCACCTTCAGCGCGGGGCTTTAAGGTGCCTCCATTCGATGGCACATCTTCGTGGTCGGCTTATAAAATTCAATTTGAGGCCGTTATGAAGGCGAATGGATGGTCAAAACCGCAAGCCATGACCGCGCTCACCTTGGGCCTCCGAGACCAGGCCCTAAACATTCTTGAGGCGCTCGGCAAGAATGTAACCTACGAGCAGCTGCTGGAGGCGTTAGAGTCCAGATACGGCGACGCGCACCTGGAGCACGTATTTCGTGCTAAGTTGAAGGATCGTGTTCAACGTAGTGCCGAGAACCTACAGCAGTGGGCCCTCGAAGTTGAAAAGCTGGTTCGAAAAGCATACCAGTCTGCCCCTGCACTTATCGATGGGAATCTGGTACAAGCGTTCGTTGATGGAATACGCGACCTAGAAGTTAGAGCCGCCGTGAGACTTGGGCATCATGAGACGCTGAAAGACGCCTTGGCCCATGCCTTAGAAGTAGAGGCAGTGAGGCAGGACCACCGAACGCACCGCGTCAGGGAGGTTGTAGCATTACCTGTACGCGACCGGCCGCAAGGGTACAGTCCTAGGTGCTACACTTGCGGAGAAAGGGGTCATCTTCGGTCAAGCTGTCCTAAGCGCAGCACCCCGAGAGAAGATCAGCAGGGAAGGGTGGCTGAAGTGACTGCCGAGCCACAGCAGGGAAACGAGTAAATGCCAGGACTGGGGGGCGGGTGCTGGCTGGTATTGAAAGAGCCCCGAGAATCTTGATCTCGCAAGCACATGATGGGAACAGCCTGACCATCAAAGGCGAAGTCAACGGAACACCATGCAAACTGACGTTGGATACTGGAGCTTCTCACACGGTCGTCAATTCTCACCTAGCAAGTCGGTTTCTTGGGGACTACGTCGATAACCACGACCGTATACGATTACTAACAGCTACCGGTCAGCACATAATCGTCCGAGGCAAGAAGGAGGTGGAGTTAAAATTGGGTGACAGAACTTACCAGCACAATGTCATCGTGGCCGATATAGTGGACGATTGCATCTTGGGCTTGGACTTCATGCGGAAACATCGTTGCGAGATCGACGTTGATCAAGGAGTATTGAAATGTGGTTCAGATGAAGTCTTCATGGAAGGTGCACCATCAGGAAAAGTGTACTGCTTGAGAGAGATTGTTCTTCCTCGCAGATCAGAAACAATTGTGCCAATTAGTTTACCACAGAATTCTAGACACAAAGATCGAAGTGTTCTGATAGAAAGGGTGAACAATGACTTCCCATGGAAGATGGCACGTACTTTGGTCAAGGCCACCAACGTCTCAGCAGTACGCATACTGAATCCAAGTAACAAGGAGCATGTGATCAAGAAGGGCACCTTGATCGGTACTTGCGAGGAAGTAGCTTGGATGCGTCAATTGCAGGATCCACCTACCGGAAATAAAATTCGTAGTGCAAAATTTGACGTGTCAACGCTTTTGGAGAACTGCGATTTAACTAAAGGAGAAATGGACAAGGCTAAGAAGATGTTACTTCAGTACGCCGACACTTTCTCTTCAAACGATGCTGACATAGGGAGAACTGGACTTGTTCAGCATAAGATTAATACAGGCAACGAGTTACCAATCCGTCAGCGACCAAGAAGACTGCCAGTTGCACGAGAAAAAGAGGTGGAAACCATGATTGAGGGAATGGTGAAGGACGGTGTTATAGAACCTTCATCGAGTCCATGGTGTTCTCCTGTGGTCCTGGTAAAGAAAAAGGACGGCAGTATGCGCTTCTGTGTGGATTATCGACGACTGAACGACGTCACGAAGAAGGACAGCTACCCGCTGCCTAGGATCGATGACACACTGGATACGCTGACTGGTATGAAGTGGTTTACCACACTTGACCTGAAAAGTGGCTACTGGCAAGTTGAAATAGACCCCAAGGATAAGGAGAAAACTGCATTTTCAACAGGAAAAGGGTTGTGGCAGTTTAAAGTTATGCCATTCGGTCTGTGCAATGCTCCTGCGACGTTTGAAAGGTTGATGGAGCAAGTACTCGCCGGATTGATTGGAGACGCATGTCTTGTATATCTAGACGACATTATCATCGTGAGCCGTACATTTGAAGATCACCTTAAAAACCTCAACCGAGTGCTGTCGAAAATCCAAACAGCAAATCTCAAGTTAAGTCCGAAAAAGTGCTCGTTTTTCAGACAACAAGTAAACTTTTTAGGACACATTGTTTCGGGGGAAGGTGTTCAAACAGACCCAGAAAAAGTAATCGCCGTCAAGGATTGGCCAGTTCCGAAAGACAAGACACAGGTCAGAGCATTTCTGGGTTTGTGCTCCTACTATCGAAGGTTTGTCAAGAATTTTGCCGACATTGCGAAACCTCTGCACAAACTCACTGAGGAAAAGCGGCAATTCTGTTGGGACGAGAACTGCGACGTCGCATTTCAGGAATTAAAGAAACGTCTGTGCAATACACCTATTTTGGGATATCCTGACACTGAAAATGACTTCATAGTTGACACTGATGCAAGTAATACTGGAATTGGGGGCGTGCTGTCTCAACGGAAAGGAGACCAAGAGGTTGTGATAGCTTACTTCAGCAAGTCTTTATCCAAACCAGAAAGAAATTACTGCGTTACAAGAAGGGTAAGCAAATATTTACGGTAAGCAAATATTTACGGAAGTGCTGCAATGTCTTTGCTACTCGCCGTAGTAAAGACATTGCAGCACTTCAGTAAATATTTGCTGGGACGTAAATTCCAATTACGAACTGACCATGCTGCATTGAAGTGGCTATTACAGTTTAAGAATCCAGAGGGGCAAGTGGCGAGATGGATTGAACTACTACAAGAGTTTGACTTCATAACTGAACATCGCAGTGGGAGAACTCACGGTAACGCAGACGCCTTGTCAAGAAGACCTTGTCCCGAAGACTGTAAGCACTGTGCTAGGCAAGAGACTAAGGAAGTAGTGCCCGTGAGGATGCTTAGAACAGATCTCAGCGATGAATGGAAGGAAACCCTACAGCAGGCTCAGCAAAATGACTCGGACATCAAACCGATCTTCGAGTGGGTCAAAGCTGGTGCTCCTAAACCTAAGTGGAGTGATGTGGCTGCGATGAGTTCCATCACGAAGAGTTATTGGGCGCAATGGAACAGCTTGGTGATCCAGGATGGAGTCTTGTGCCGTAAATGGGAAAACGCTCGAGGGGACAGCTGTCATCTACAAATGGTTGTCCCTAAAGCTAAGGTACCGGATGTTCTACGGCTCTACCATGATGGATGTTCAGGAGGACATATGGGAGTAAAAAGGACTCTACTAAAAATTCGAGAACGCTTTTACTGGATCCACTGTCGAGATGATGTGGAGGACTGGTGTCGCAAATGTACCAGTTGTGCGGCCGTGAAAGGACCCCACACACGCAGCCGAGGTGCATTAAAAGTGTACAACGTTGGAGCCCCTTGGGAACGGATAGCACTAGACGTTGCGGGACCATTTCCAGAAAGTGAGAACGGAAACAAGTACTTCCTGGTGGTCATGGATTACTTCACAAAGTGGCCAGAAGTCTTCGCCATTCCTAACCAAGAAGCTACAACTGTCGCAGATAAATTAGTTCAGGAAGTTTTCTGTCGTTTTGGAGTACCCTTAGAAATACACAGCGATCAAGGAAGGAATTTTGAATCGCAAGTATTTCAGGAAACTTGTCGATTGATGGGTACCTACAAAACCAGAACCACCTCTTACCACCCACAATCTGATGGAATGGTGGAACGATTCAACCAAACGTTGGAGAGATATCTGGCAAAAGTCGTGGAAAGCAGGCAAAGGGATTGGGACAAGCACATACAGCCGTTTCTACTGTCCTACCGCAGCGCAGTCCACGAAAGTACGACTTTGACGCCAGCCTTCGCGAACTTCGGAAGAGAATTACGGTTGCCTGCAGATTTAATCACTGGAGCTCCCCCTGATGCTCCACGTAATGTAACAGATTACGCAAATGATTTGCGTAACAAGTTGAATGATGTTTATGAGCATATCCGACAATCCGGCCAACAGATGTCTGAGAAGATGAAGACCCGTTATGACCGCAAGGCAAACAGTAGGGGTTTCGACGAGGGTTCACTGGTGTGGTTACATAACCCAGTGCGGAGCAAGGGGAAGTCTCCGAAATTGCAAGCAAATTGGGATGGACCATACCGAGTCGTGACGAGGATCAACGATGTCACCTACCGAATACAGAAGGGTCTACGAGGTGCGCCTAAGATTGTTCATGTAGACCGATTGGCCCGATACTATGGGGCTAATGATGCTCGGGACGAGCATGTCTAAGGAGGGGGCAGTGTTACGTCGTACGTACGAGATCTTTCGAGAAAGCACGGATTACAGTGTGTTTGCGCTAAAAACTTCGAGAAGCATTCCATTATTATTAGTTTGAAGTTAAGTAGGTAACTACTTATAAACAATATTAGAACTCGTCATTGTAATTTCGACCGTACGCCGAGGGCATAAAGTACCTATTTCTTTATTCGGTACAAGTAGGTTATTATTTTTTTATACCTACTACTTTTGTATTTCCTGGTAATGTTTATTTGTTGATGTTTTTCTGGAACCGTTCTACACATAGCTGGAATGTTCTTGAATATTGGCGGTATAAAAGCAGAGAGCCGACACACGATGAGTCAGTCTGATTTAGGCGATACAACGAAGCGAATCGAAGTGAACTAGAAGTGCGATATCTAAGCGAATAGTGATCAGTAGTGTATTTGTGATTAAGTTTTAAGTGTTTTGTGTTTAATAAAGTTATTCAATTGTCTGATTGGTAGTAATTAATTTATCCCATACCCAGCTCGTAACAATATGTTTAGGTTTCGTTACCATCCTTAGATATCATCCCTCCCGGAAGTCCCTCGCACCGTTATAAAAATATCGTGAAGGTGAACGTCTTCTAATCGCCGATATCGCTGTGTCTATACATACCTACATAACAATATAATACTACCTTTGCTTTCTTTTTCCCTAAGTATATGAAGTTCTGCTAGAACATTGTATATAAAGTTGTTAACAATTTAGTTTTTGATGGCACTAAAAGCAGAAGAAGGTGAAAGTGAGGTGACCCTGCACGAAAGGTTTGGTGTGGTATTTAGTGAGCCAGTGTAGGTAATCAACAGGATTCTACACCTCCCCTAATTTGTAAACGGCTTCAAAAAAGGAGGAGCTTCTCAATTCGTTTCATAAATATTTATATAATTATATTATATAATCATATACATTCATCGACATTTAGATTAATTGTGAACCGATTTTGAAAATTATTTTAAATTAAATTTTGATAGAGCAAGCTTGCGCGGATTTTTTTCTGCCCTTGTTCATGCTGAGTTAACTTTTATGCTATTTTTTATAGTTTATGCTAATAAAACCTACATCAGTCTTGTTAAAATTTAGCTACATACATTCAGCCAAGCTTCTGAAATAAAAGTTAAGATAACACCACAGTAAACACAAAGTTATGACTTATCAGATAAAGCTCATCCAAAAGATAAATGATGACACATTACTTTTCGTTGCCGCTTTTTATGTCTGATTTTAGATAAGCAGAAGTCTAAATTTATACTGATGCTACAGAGATGTGACTGTTTATTTTATTAAGGCTCACGCAAACAGGCGCGACGCGGCTCTAGTAGAATAATTTCTATGAAAATTATTCTACCAGAATCTTCTCACCGTCGTGGTGAGTCTATATGCAGGGAGCCTTTATTTATACATAATAAAATGATTTTTTTTTATTCTGTAAATAGGATATTGGAATCACTTTTGCACGTCATATTAAAAATAAGCTGAATGAGGTCGGTGTTACCTATCTAACTACTCTAAGAAGAAAGGCCGAAACAAACTCAGACTAGTCCGACGCTGCATCGGGCTCTAGCTCTAGCCTGAGCTCGGAGTGTGGCTCGAAGTGGTGGGGGCTGACGGAATCATCCGGAAGCTCCGGAAGCGCCCCCCATCGGGGGATGCTGGGTGGTCCTCCGCCGAGGACAGGCGGAAGCTGCACACCAGCCGGCGCGGTAGGGCCCGGCAAAAAGGTGTGGGGAGAGGGCTCACCACCAAGAAGGGTGGTGAGCCGAACCGGGCCAGTCCAGCCGAACTTGCCCCACAAGTCGACGGACTCGCCACGGAGGGGCACCACCCTGGAGGGGCCAGCAGCGGGGTGGTCCACTCAGAGGCCGCAGGTGGTGAGCCGGACGCCGCTGGCGGCGGCTCAAACCCGGAGCAGACGGCCAGGTTTGCGGAGGTCGTGGCAGCCGCGATCAGTAGTGTGGCCTTGAAGAGGATTCAGTCCTCTAAAGACAAGGCCATACCCGCGGCCACGGCCTCTATTTTGGCGGCATCGAAGGCCCTTCAGCTTGGGCCTCCGTCGGACGAGATGTCCGAGATCCCCACTAGCGGCGAGCCAACCGGCCTTGGGCCAGCCAAAGGTGGCAAAAGTGGCATCGTATGCCGCCACCGTATCTGCCGCGGCCAAACCGGGCCCGTCAAGGTAGACCAAGGGCGGAGCGGCTGCGCAGGCGGCGAGGGCCCCGACCCTGACGGCGAGGGCTCCGGCCCAGGCCCAGGCCCAGGCGGCGGCGAAACGGCCGCCTCCGCCTCCTGAATCTTCTCCTCCGGCCGACGCCGGGTGGCAAGTAGCCGGGGAGAAGAAGAAGGCTGGTAAGGCGACAAGGGCGGCCAAAAGAAGGGCGAGGCGGCAGCGGCGTAAGCGGAGAAGAGGGGCGTGTCCTACCAGGACGTGTTCGCCAAAGTGGACGCGGTGATGGACCTCCAGGAGATCGGCGCCGCTAAGGGCATCCGGTTGAAGGCGTCCCTAAATGCGGACGAGGCCCGAGTGTCCAGGCCCACCAAATGTGCTGATCTGCGCATCCAGGGCCTGGACGACTCCGTGACGGTGGAAAAGGTGGTGGCCGCCGTCGCTAAGGCTGGAGGGTGCTCTGCCGAGCAGGTTAGGGCGGGCACCATCCATCCTGACTTCGCGGGGATGCAAGCCATTAGGGTGAGCTGCCCCGTGACGGCGGCCAAAAAAATAGCCGGGGAGAGCCGAAGGCTCTTGGTGGGCTGGGTTTCCGCCCAGGTTAAACTGCTGGAGCCCAGACCTCTGAGGTGTTTCCGCTGCCAGGTGGGACACCACGTGGGGGTCAAGTGCACCTCGGAGGTGGACCGCAGCGGCCACTGCTTCCGCTGTGGTCAGCCCGGTCACAAGGCTGGCTCGTGTAACGCCCCGCCGCACTGTGTTGTATGTGCGGCGGCTGGCAAGCCGGCCGATCACCGGGCTGGGAGCAAGGCCTGCGCTCCACCCGCCAAGGCCAAAGGCAGGGGCAAGTCCTCCGCCACCGCCGTCACCGCCGCAGCCGCCGCCACTACAGCCGTAGCCGCTGCCGCCTCTACCGATGTCGCCGCCGTCGTTCCCACCGCGGCAGTGCCCTCACAGGGGATTCAGGAGGGGGCAGACATGGAGTGCCAATAATGGCCCCATTACGCCTCCTCCAGGCGAACATCAACCACTGCGCCGCCGCTCAGGATCTATTGCTCCAGAGCATGGCGCAGTGGTCGATTAACATCGCCGTGGTCGCTGAGCCGTACTTTGTCCCGCCCAGGGATGACTGGGTGGAGGACCTGAGCGGCTCAGTGACCCTCATTTCGTCGGCCGCCGCCGGAACTCCGTCTCTCGAGTCTGTCAAGAGAGGACGGGGTTGCGTGGCAGCACGGTTCGGGGAGATTGCCGTGGTGGGGGTATACTTCTCCCCGAACCGAACTCTCGCCGAGTTCCACAACTCCCTTGCGGAGTTGAGAGTCGTCGTCGTCGGGGTCTGTTCCCTCCCCGTGCTCGTCCTCGGGGACTTCAATGCCAAGAATTTGGCTTGGGGTTCCCGGAACACGGACACACGGGGCAGGATGGTGGAGGACTGGGCTCTGGAGACAGGCCTAGTCGTCCTAAACCGGGGTTCTGTCCCTACGTGTGTGCGGATGCGGGGTGAATCGGTGGTGGACATTTCGTTCGCCAGCCCCGCTCTGTCACCGCGTGTCATTGACTGGCGCGTCATGGAGGGGGTGGAGACCTATTCCGATCACCGGTACATCCGGTTTGACGTCTCCGCCCAGACCTCGAGCGCGCCGGTCCGACAGGCCCCGAGTGGTCCGCGGTGGGCGCTGAAGCAGCTGGACCGGGAGCTCCTCCTGGAAGCCTCAATCGTGCAGGCCTGGGTGTCATCACCGGACAGGCCTGCTGACATCAACGACGAGGTGGAGTGGTTCCGGGAGGCCATGTCCAATATATGTGACATGGCTATGCCCCGGGTCCGGCCCGGACGTGCTTCGCGCCAGGTGTACTGGTGGTCGCAGGAGTTGGAGACCCTGCGACCACCAGTACGGGTGCGGGCCAGGGCAGTGGCCCGCGAGGAGTTGCTGGAGACTCTAAACAGAGACCCGTGGGGACGCCCATATAAGATGGTGCGGGGGAAACTCCGCCCATGGGCTCCCCCGCTGACGCAGAGTCTCCGGCCCCAGCTTGTGGGGGACGTGGTGAGCGCTCTGTTCCCCCAAGAGGGGAACACGCTCCCCCGCCCATGGCTCCGCCTACTGCGGTGCCCGATGCGGACCACACCGCCGACGACGACGACGATGCTCCGGAGGTGACCGAGGTAGAAATGAGAGTGGCGGTACGCAAGATGAATGCGAAAAATACCGCCCCAGGACCCGACGGCATACCTGGAAAAGCCTGGGTCCTGGCCTTGGGGGCTCTCGGGCCTCGACTAAGGGGGCTCCTAAGCGCATGCATGGAGAGGGGCCAGTTCCCACTTCGTTGGAAGACGGGGAAACTGGTCCTCATCAGGAAGCCGGGGCGCCCAGCGGACTCTCCGTCCGCTTATCGGCCCATCGTGCTGCTCGACGAGGTGGGCAAGCTCTTTGAAAGAGTCATTGCAGACCGCCTCGTCGAGCGGCTGGTGCGGGTGGGGCCGGATCTGGCGGAGAGCCAGTTTGGCTTCCGCAAGGGGCGCTCTACGGTGGACGCCATCATGCGCGTGCGGGCCCTCACGACGGGGGATGCTGTGGCCCGGGGTGGGGTCGTCTTGGCGGTGTCTCTAGACATCGCCAATGCCTTCAACACCCTGCCCTGGAGTTGCATCAGGGAGGCACTCCGGTATCACCGGATGCCGACCTACCTCTGTCGTGTGGTCGAGGCCTATTTGACGGACAGGGCCGTCATCTACCCCGGTCACCAAGGAGAGTGGAACCGGCGAGAGATGTCGTGCGGTGTCCCACAGGGATCGGTCCTGGGGCCGCATCTGTGGGACATCGGATACGACTGGGTGCTGCGCGCCGACCTCCCTAGCGGCGTCAGCGTTGTCTGCTACGCTGACGACACGTTGGTCCTGGCACAGTGGGGGTCGTACCAGGCGGCGGCCGAACTAGCGACACGCGGGGTTGTGACAATCGTCGACAGGATCCGGCAGCTGGGACTCGAGGTGGCCCTGCACAAGTCCGAGGCCATGGGTTTTCATGGACCTCGGAATGCGCCACCGTCGGGTTCCCAGGTAATGGCGGGAGGGGTTCACATCGGCGTCGAGTCGACGATGAAGTATCTGGGACTTGTCCTCGACAGCCGGTGGAACTTCGTCGAACACTTCCGACGTTTGGCTCCCAGACTGGAGCGGGCCGGGGCTGCGTTGAAGCGGCTCCTGCCCAATCTAGGGGATCCAAACGCCTCCTGCCGGAGGCTCTACGCGGGGGTCGTGCGGTCCATCGCCCTTTACGGGGCACCGGTGTGGGCGCGTTCACTAAGGCTGCGGCCAGCCCGCCGGTTGAACGCGTCCCAGAGGGTCATGGCCATCCGGCTGGCCCGAGGATACCGCACGGTCTCCTGCGAGGCGGCGAGCCTCCTTGCCGGATTACCGCCATGGGATCTGGAGGCAAAGGTCCTCGCGCACATTTGGGAGTGGCGCGAGGAGGCGAAACGCCGGGGCTTAACTCCGCTGCCGCGGGAAATCACGGCACAGCGGACAGAGCTCCGGAGGGATCTCATGGCGTCATGGAGAGTGCGATTGTCGCAACCCAGCGCTGGGCACGCCACAATTGCGGCGATAAGACCCCTCTTTGAGGAGTGGCTAGAGAGGCGCCACGGCGTCCTCACCTTCCGCCTGACGCAGGTCCTCACCGGACACGGCAGTTTCGGGAGGTTCCTGCACAGGATAAGGCGGGAGGAAACGCCCGGGTGTCACCATTGTGTGGATCGCCCGGAGGACACGGTGGAGCATACGGTGGAGGTCTGCCCAGCTTGGGCGGAGCATCGCCGTGTCCTCGTGGAGGCGATCGGCGGCGGTGATCTCTCGCGTCCGGCCCTGGTTCAGGCCATGGTACGAAGCGAGAGGAAATGGGAGGCCGTCACCTCCTTCTGCGAAGCGGTAATGCTCGCGAAGGAGGAGGCGGAACGCGTGAGGGAGAGGCAAATTTCGCGCCCTCATGCCCCTAACCGCCGCAGGAGGAGACGCCCAGGGCGTCGGGAATCGCGAGGCGATTTCCGGCCACCGTAGGCGCGGGCTTGCGGAGGGTGAGCAATGGGTGGCTCACCGTCCGATAAGGACCAGGCCCGGGTCGACGGCGCGTTGTGTTCCACGCGCGCCTCAAAGAGATGTCAGCATAATTGAAGGGGTCCACTAGGACCGATGCCAGCCGGGGTTGCGAAGAAAACCGAAAGGGAGATCGTGGCCCCCGGCAACAGGGCAGCCGAAGGAACACGGGTGGGTTTTAGTCAGTAAGAGTCTGACACGCCCTCCCGCTCCGCCCAGAGCGGGAGAAGTTATTTGATGATTTCCCAGCCTCAAAAAAAAAAAAAAAAAAAGAGGTCGCAGTCTAGTCAGAAGTCCTGACATAATCTGGGTCAGGGTATAAACATGAGGAACATGTAGATAAGTATCGAAATGGTATTTTGAGGAAAGAACCACACAGATTTGAGTGGAAGTGTCCAGTCAAAGCATTTGGCAGTAATCGTGGAGCTCAACTCAGAAATTAAGGAGCTCAACGACTCAACGAACAATACCAAAGAAAGGACATTTGGGTAGGCCGCATAAAGTACTCAAACTGCCAGACCATTATTAAAACTAAATTAGAAAGAAAACCGGCCAAGTGCTTATCAGACCGCGCACAGTGAAGGGTTACGTAGTTGGGACGAATTTATCCCAAAAAAAAACTTTACACTGTAGTTGAAAAACATGATATACGCTAGGCTCAATTCTCCAACTGCAAATGTAAGCACAGATGTAATTTGTAATCGCATTTTTTTTCTTAACTTATAACTAATATTATAAAGAGAAAATATTTGATTATTTATATGTTTGATTTGTTTGTTTGTAATGAATAAATTTTAAAACGACTGGACTGATTTTATAAAAAGAACAGTAGAATGCTATATTACTTAACACAGGCTATAATTTATAAAGATATCACGCGGGCGAAAGCTAGTTATGTGATAAAATAAAACTACTAATTAACAATTTTCGGAATTTTTCCTTTACTTGTGTTATGAGATTGGTTCTTGCCTTACATGGTTCTAAGTTAACGGGAAGTTCCCTATAGGTTTCGATTTATTTGCGAGTATTAAAATATTAGGTCTTTACCCATGAAAATTGCCATTTTTCTTGAAGTTAGCGCCCTTATTTCTCTATATTTTTTATTTTTATTAATCAAAGTAATTACCCATGCAATCAATGCATTTTTGCCAACGTAGTGGTATTGTGGCCCTTTTTGAAAAAGTCTGCTGGACGGGAGGCAACAAATTCTTCAAAGGCATTTGGAACTGCCTCTCGGTTATTGAATTTTTTCCCCGCCAAAAAGTTATCCAAATTCTGGAAAAAGTAGAAATCTGTAGCGGCAAGGTCTGGTGAGTACGGTGGATGACGGAGAACTTCCAAACCCAGCTCTTGTAACTTGGAGACCGTCTTTTGTGCTGTATGAGGTCGCACGTTGTCGTGAAGGAGCAGAGGAGTCGAACGATTGGCCAAAGCTAATTGGAGAT
Organism: Omphaloscelis lunosa; assembly: GCA_916610215.1. Taxonomy (NCBI): domain Eukaryota; kingdom Metazoa; phylum Arthropoda; class Insecta; order Lepidoptera; family Noctuidae; genus Omphaloscelis; species Omphaloscelis lunosa. Next base: position 22,966,438 of record OU744250.1, read on the forward strand.
GTGCGAGCTTCTCCAATATTATATTTCGTTCTTAAAAGTACACATCTACAGTAATGCTCATCCCGTTTGGTAAGAAGCTGTGATGAATGACACCGGCACACCAAACAGTGACCATCACTTTTTAGCGGTCAATTTTCGTTTAGGGCATTGTTTAGGTGCTGAACCACGATCTAACGAACTTGCTGTGCGCTTGCGATTGTCGAACAGAATCCATTTTTCGTCGAAAGTAACAATGCGATTCAATATGTCTTCGCCTCGACGCGTGCTTTGCGTTGGCGATCATTCAATTCGTGGGGCACCCATTTGTCAAGCTTTTTTACTTTGCCAATCCGACGCAAATAAACCAATATTGTTTTGATGCTAAAATCGAAAGCTGCTGCTAATTTAGCTGTAGATTGAGAATCATTAGCTTCCACAATCGCCTTTAATTCGTCATTGTCGACTAATGTTTTCGGTCGCCCACGGGGTTCATTTCTCAGGTCGAAATTTCCAGAACGGAAGCGGGCAAAACAATAACGGGTGGTGCGATCGTTAGTAGTGTTCGCTCCGTATACGTCGTTGATGTTGCGTGCCGCTTCTACCGCTTTGCTGCCACGACGATACTCGTACTCCATAATCACTCGAATTTTTAACGTATCCATGATGACGAAAAACATACAAATGCGATAAAAACAGAACGCTAACCATTAAACAAATGACTAATTTTTAAAACAGAATTCCATATTTTGAAAATAAAAATAATTTAAACTTAGAATTCTTAGCGAAAAAAGAAAAAAATGGACTTGAATTAGCCAGTACGGCAGAACGACAATTTCATAGGTAAATACCGTATTATATCGAAAGAATGGCCTTATTCTTTTATTGCGTTGACTTAGAAGCTTGATTTTTTTAGAGCTCCAATGAACTGTAGACTTACGTATTTGATATATATTTCAACTTGATACCTCCACGCGTTCCTGAGAAGAAGAGTCTTGGCAGACTGACATACAGACAGACGGACGGACAGACGGACAACGAAGTGATGCTATAAAGGTTTCGTATTTTCCTTTTGAGGTACGGAACCCTAAATATAGATAAAAGAAAGAAAAACCGGCCAAGTGCGTGTCGGACCACACACAATGACGGGTTTCGTAGTTGGGATGAATTTATCCCAAAAACAAACTTAACTTTGTAGTTGAAAAAATGAATGGGAAAACATGTTTTTGCAACTGCAAATATAAGTTGGACGATTATTACTCGTTAACTTGTAGAGCCTACTTAGCTGTGATAGTTTGCCTTTTAATTTCGTTATATAAACTACTGCCGTGATTTTTTTTCATATATCTATAACCAACCATTTAGGTGGCAGGGGGGGACACACTTGACTCTAACAAAAATTAGCACTTTAAAGCTTAATATTTCGCAAACGGATCCCTGACCCCAAAAATGGTTTTGACATACTCAAAATGTTTTTGAAGGCTCTTTTCAACGATACCCCACACCATGGGATAGAAAAAAAATATCCCCACTTTACGTGTAGGGAAGGTACCATAATTTTTTTTTTTACGTTATTTTATTTTAGCACTTTGTCGGTCTAATTAATATGTATACCCAAGCCAAATTTCAGAAATCTAGTACTAAAAGTCTCGGAGCTATACCGCGGACAGATCGACAGACAGACGGACAGACGGACATGGCGAAACTATAACGGTTCCTTGTTTACTACGGAACCCTAAAAATGATCCACATAGTCCTCACATTCACAATAATTAAAATATTATAATACTTTATAAAGTAATTATGTCATTTTATGTTAAAGATGTGTGTTATCAGCTAGCATGATGTCAAACTAGAATGTTTTGTGTCTCTTTCTTAAAAGCGCTCTTTACTTGTAAATTAATAAGATGTTAAACTGAAATAACACTGTATGTTCTACTATAACATAGTAGGTTTCAAGACATACAGTGTTATTGTATGCCTTGAAACCTACTATGTTATAGTAGAACATACAGTGAATTCAATTTGGTATTTTATTCAATCCTGAAGGACTCGTAACTCAATGATAAATTAATGATACGTAGGCACCAACATTTTTTTAAGTTCAGTCTGTAGTGATCGTGCCTTCGCGCCGACCCCAAGTAGTGTCGCGGCGTGAATAAGGATCGCAATGAGTAAGCCAAAACATTCCTAACCTAGCCCACAATGATCCGACACCCAATAGCGCACAGAATGATCCTGCGCTGAATTGCACGGTGAGCACCTCGCCGGTAGCACGATGAACACCTCGCCGGTAGTACGGTGAGCACCTCGCCGGTAGCACAGTGAGCACCTCGCCGGTAGCACGGTACTGATAGTTTACGTTTAATTTACCTGCTGTTAAGTCATCGAGATGTAGCATCGCGTTCTAATAGAACAGCCGGTGAATGTAGCGTGTTGAGAAGTATAGTTAGTTAGGTGAACGTTCATCACGATCTGGTGTTCACGATTTTGCCTACCGTGGGCACAAATGTAGAGTAATATTTGGGCGCTCGCTGTGCAGGTACATTATCTATACGCATAGATTTAGTTCAATCATTTCATTGACACTATAAAATTTATAGCTCTATCGATAGTTTTAATACTTTACACCCTATGAACCATCAACAACATTAAGGTTTGTGAACTCCAAGTTACTCCAATATCGACTTGATACGACGATAGTGTGAGCTCGGGGTCTACCCTATATACAAAGTAGTGTGTGGGTGTACCGACAAGTGTCGGGTCGACGGCTGATTGATTTGCACGCGAGCTGCCTGTTACGGCCGCTGGCAGAGTGTGTATACAGTCGTGCGTGCGACGAGACGTTGATTGCCAATGAATACTTACACCAACAAAAGGCATGATTGGTACACCCTTCAGTTTGATGCCCTACACCTATGTACCTACCACGCAGTGGTTAGTTGAGTTGAAATACTTTAAAAGAATATGATATATAAAGTAAACAATGTACGTACTACGAATATGTTCGTCACAGCTCTTTACCTACACAATGCAGCAATGTCGCTTTGAAGTTTTAACAAATATTTAAAAAAAAGTATTTGCCAGACTTTAGTTGTTTTTAACCTTGCTTTGATGTCATAAGGTAAAATTAGTTTGTAAAAGTGCCCCTTTGGAGCAAAAAATCGTACTTTAAATAAGTTTTAGTTAATTTCTTTATATTTAATCACACTTATTCGTTATGTAGAACATAGAATATCTATGATACTCATATAGGCTCCAGGTTCACTCTCATACATCTAAATAGCGGCATTAAATCTCAATGTCACGGAGGGTCCCTCCATTTTTATTGGTATTATAACTTTTTGAAATATGGCACATAGTATTCTATGAATAGTTAGTTATGATGGTAATTGTTATCGATCGCATTTACTTGGCTACTGATAAGTCTGTAGAATCCTGCCTTGAAAAACACTTGAAAAGTCTAACTCAGTGATGAGCTACGGGCGCTGCGGCATAACATTCTGACAAAGATAACATTCTAACAATGACCGGACATTTTTCGATTTTTCAATCAACTATGAAATTCAATGGGTGTACCCATAGATCTTACAGCGGCAATAAGGTCAGAAATATGTAGATATACCATCGTTACAGAACAAGCAACACAAAGTGGCGTCGTTGTGCCTAACGCGCTCGCTCCCACTTTACGAGCACCCTACTTGAAGGATCACCACCAACAACCACGCACAACCTTATAGTTATAGACAGAAGGATTATTTTCCCATGGCTGGGTGTCAGTTATGATATAGTTTCAAAGCTATTTAGCACATTACTGCCTTGTCGGTAATTCTAAAAGAGTGAACGTATGGCGTATTATTGCTGTTGGTTTAGCGTTTGATACAGTTCTGATGTCTTCATGCGACGATACGAGGGATAACAGTGCGTAACATTATATGGCGCGCTCCGGTGCAAATATTTAGTAGTTAAACTGAGATTTAATGACTGAGTGGCAGACATTTTACTACTTGAGGGAACAAGTTACAACGTGGAAAGTTTATCTTGTTAGAAATATGACACCTTAACATTAATATTTTGTTTGAATTTAACTAGGTAACCTATACGAATTTTATAACTCTGTTTTAATTTATATTCTAACATGACTAAAGGCTCTTTCAAACAGGCGCGACACGCGACGCGACACAAAGATACCGCTTAATTCTGCAAATTCTATTAGAAAAAGAATCATGACCATCAACGGTACTGGTTTTTCTCATGCATCAAGATAAAAATTATATTACAATTATTTTCTTTATTTTTGAAGTCATTCTGCAATTAGAATGCCAATTTTGTATAGGGGTTTATTTTGTAAACTTAATAAGTTATGAAATTGTTTTGATAAAATGAATTACCTACTGCCGGCTATTCTTACGTTAAAGTGTTGCCATAATCAAAATAAGTAAATATATTGACAACTCTAATCGATTTTTTTGTATACGATTACAAATTAATATAAATGTCAAGTCATTGGAAAGGTAAATCGCGGGGTTTTTATACATAATAAAGCGAGATGATACTACTGTGGTGTGAAATAATTAGTATTTCACACACACAGTAGTCGTATTATTTTGCTTTCAAAACTTTTTAAAGCAATTTCACTTTGTTGGCTAACGATACATATGAATGATTGCATAGATTTTTTTTTTTAATTATCTTGCTTCGGTTTGATATAAATCGAACCTTTTTCATAAATTAATGATTATAGAACTAAATCAGTCATTTGAAATAATTATGTGTCGAGTGTATTTATTCGTGTAATCGATTTTCATTTTAAAATCTAAAGTGGCAACATTGGTGTTGGTGTCTCAAATTGAATTGTCATTGTCAAAAAGTCCAATGTCAATTGCGCGTGGTGCATGCTAAGTTTGTTCATTGCGATTTAAATATTACAGTTTTTTTGTTGTGTATACAACAATTATATTTAAAAAAAAAAATTGTATGAACTGTTGGCTGCTGTGCTCACATAATGACATTGGTGTGGTTTTTGAGTTGGGCTCGATACAATGATATCACTGCTCCAGCATCTTATTTAGATGATTTTTTTAATGAAAATGATGAATGAAGTCATTCGCTGTTCCTATATGTATAGGTACCTACCTACTTACTGTAAGGGTTAGATATACTATGATTGATTATATACCTACCTACATGTTTAAAGTGCTACCAGTGTCACTGGATCAAATTAAAGATCTCTTTGAATTCTATTGTTTTTTTTTTACAGCTCTCCTTTTTTTGTATTTGTAACTGTTTTAACAGGAAATATAAAGGCAAGGTACTGATTTATTTAAGTCTCTATCCCATCAGATATGCTAATTAATATGCTCTCCAAACTACGACCTATAAACTTACCTCTATACACGACGAATATTTCTATTTTGAGGTTAAGTTACGTTTTCTAAAAAAACTTGGAAATGCGGGTTTTGATTCCAAAATGGCAATTGTAGATGGTTATTTGGTTAATTTATAAACCATCTAAAACAACTTTGGAATTGACGCAACTCTGTATCGTGGTCCATATTGTCGTGGTCATTCTCCTTTTACTTCTTAATCCATTGTATTCTAAAGTGCTTCAATACCAATTGTTAATCTGCAATGATTACACACTAATTGGGAATCAAACGAGCTTACCTGTTAAGCGAAGTCTTGATTCTAATTTTACGAACGGCGATCTGAAATATAATTCGTTAAACAAAGTAGTAATTCTTATGCACAGCGTAGACATCGCGTTCGTTTAGATATACAATATTATAAATTAATAGAATTATCGTCCTTGGTGGCAACACACGCAGGAATGTCACTAATTTTAGAGATCCTTATGATGGAGAACAAGCTCTGTTTTCTGTACAGAGTAGTTCCGCATACTAACATTCACTAGGTTTTCCTGGACAAATAAGTGAATTAAGTAGACTAATTATTGCAGCTTTGGGGATATTAGCTAGTGGCGGGTGGGTAATTTTACTTCACGGCGATCTGAAATATAATTCATTTAACAAAGTAGTAATTCTTATGCGCAGCGTAGACATCGCGTTTGTTTAGATATATAATTTTTTTAAATAGAATTATCGTCCTTGGTGGCAACACATACAGGAATGTCACTTTTCTTTCGCGCGCGTTTTTTCATCGCGACGAAAAAATTTGCTCTCTTAAAATTATTCATTTAAAATAAGTTTACGGAACTTTTTACTAAAATAACAAATGTTAATTATGTTAAGTGATAGAAAGTGCAATAAGTGCATCGTTAGTGAAAACCTGAGACGGACAAAGCGTCCATCAACGATATTAACAAGAAAGCTGATAAATTACCTACATCAGAACTAACTAGAAGCAGCTTTAGCCTTGAGTTCCTGACCCACATTAGATGTACTTAGATCCGGAGGCCTCCCACAATCCTAATGCGCGAGAATGCCTGGCTTTAACTGACCACTTTGTACGTGATACTGACAGTGTTTTACAAGCACTATGGTGGACATTAACACAACACAACTCGTTAAAGCATTACCCATCTCTCCAGTGGACACGAGATGTCTTTAGTAACGTTATCTCCACGTTACTAGCTGGATGAGAAGCTACCAGAGAGGCACGTGATGCCCTTAGCGATGTAACTGTACATAGCTAGCTGGTACGCGCTTGTCAGCATTACCCCTCCAGTAAGCACGAGATGCTCTCAGTAACGCAAATTCTACGTTACTAGCTGAATATGAAACTACCAATGTAGCACGTGATGCACTTAGCGATGTTATTCTACATAGCTAACGCTGGTATGTACTCGTCACCAGAGGTAAGTCACATTTCTATGATCTTGGCTAAGGAATTGTCAAAAGTGGTTCTATATACTTTTAATTGACAAGCATGAAGGTTGCGAGACAGCCTTACTTAACCCTGCACACTGTCTGTGTGTTATAAACTTGCAAAAGCATTATACTTCCTATAGTGAGCGTGGAATTCTGCCTCGCTAACTAGATTGTTATCAACGAGTACAAGGTACTCTCAACAACATTGATTCTATGTTGCTAACTGGTATATATCTGACATGGTGTGCACATGCTTAGCACGAGTTGCTTATAGCATGTTATCTCAATACTACGTGATCTAGCTTTCATATCGAGGATTGCCATTTTTAACAAACAAAATATAGCTAATTAAAAGATATCACTGTGTACGAGATACTCAGTGACTTATCTAGCTCTAGGTGGCTTAATTATCCTGCCAAAAACTGATAAATGATATCTATTTCGTAAACTAAAACAATAATGCAAAATTGTGCAATTTTTACAGGCATACATTTAAATACACAAGATACTTTGTAAACATGATTCTTTGATACAATGGCTGACGACAAATGCTACCTCTGGAAACTCTTGATTTCAGATACATGTGCAATGGACTAAACCTAATACAAAGTATTATTCCATGCTCCCATACTTATTCATCCCATTTAGATTCCTCTAAACTGAGGAAACAAGGGATTGAGATATTCCAGAAACAAACCATACTGGTTATTACCCCTATCATAGGAAAAGCAGTGACTGACCCTATGCTTATGAAGAACATAAGACAAACACAAATTGTTGATTAACTTGGCTGATGCAGCAAAACCAGCTGGCAATGCCCACTGCCACCAAACTAAAACCAGAACAAAAGTTATATAATCTCTAATTGACATTAACTTCAATTCATCCTATTTGATAAACAAACTGAAACAATCACAATCTTGAGTACACAATGTTTTAGCTACAAACAATAACAACTATTCAATAAATATTAAAACCACAAGACATTCCCATGATAATAGTGAAACTTACCAGTTCTATGGCGAAAATGTAAAACAAGCACAACCTTAGTTGATTTACTTACTTTTGTAAATAGCAAAATAAAACATCCTTCTACCGGGTTAATAACAGGAATCACACCATTGAAAACCACCACCACAATATCTTATGATGTCTTGGTTTAATCTAATCGGTTGGAATGGACTATGTCTGAAAAATAAATGAACTATTTTTGTCACTGAAAATAAAAATCAATATCTATGGTTGACCTCAACAACAACCCGGCTTATATTCCAAAATAACAATTCAAGAAGACCAATACTGGAATAAATGCTGGCAAAGCAGTTATTTTCCTCTGATTCTGCTATTGGCTATGGACATAGATAGAGAAGAAAATATTTGATACCTACCAAATTCAATACCTTAACCTCTCAAAGCCATTCTCTGGAAGCTGACCCCAACATAGTTGGGAAAAGGCCAGGCAGATGATGATCCTCTCAATACCATCAAAGAACTTGTTAAATATTGAGATGCATTTACAAACAATACAAGATAGATCTACAAAGAATTTATCTGAAAAATACATTTCAGTCAGTCCCAAACAAAATATTCAGTTTCACTATGAACAAAAAATCATCAAGACTGTCTAACCCAATCATACAGAAGGAAAATAAAAATAAAAATCCCAGTAATAACTACAAGTATGTTACAAACTGACACCTTGTACACTAATCAATCATAGCTTAGCATATCAAAATAGATAGGTATAATATACCATATTACCTTTATGAAATCATATTATGATTTCATCCTATAGGTACAGGGATATCACTTAGGACTACCTGGAAGATAACATTACCTACCAAATAACTAATAAAGGGTTAATTACATATACATGTACTAATAGTTTTCATACTTGAATAGCCTCTTATCTCTGTTTTACCTACTAAATTACCAGTAGTGAGTGCCACTTACAGAAAACAAGGTTTTCTTACAATCTAACTTGACTGTTTATTTGGTAAAATATCGAGACTGCGATAAGACATACCAATAAATACCACTATAATTGTGTTTAAATGTTTAGGCTTAAAAACTAACAATGCTATTTTTTAGGCTTGATTATTAAGTTTTATTTTTTCACTTTAAACAAATCTTGAAATAACAGTAAAAAAAAAAAAAAGTTGTAGTCAACTTAGTCGCATTATTTAACATTACGCCCGGACTTCCCGAAGGGCTGGGCAGAAATGGGTGATCTTACTCAAAGCTTATAAAATCAAAATACCTAATTAATCATTTGATTGCCAACTACTAGTCTACATATTTAACAGTAGATTTGAATGATAATTGCAGCACTAAAGTGAAATTATCAAGGAAACAAATAAAGGAGGGGGGGGGGAGAACATTGTGAGGACAAAGTAGGTATTGATGGATTGTGAGTAGAACATGAACAAGATAAGATATAATACAATAAATTTAGGTACTATGAATGAATTATCTACAAATTGCTTTACTCTAAAACTCTCCATCTGCTCACCAAGTGCACATCATAACAAGTTCAATTATACAACTCCCTCACTTAAAAATGCAACTCATTACACAATCCCAATTTTGGACATATTATGAGGTCAAGGAAAAGAGTTCATATCTTTATTATACTTCTAAAATGAATCTAGTTTCGATTAGCTCTAAAGTCGTCAAGTAATGACTGCTAGCAGAATACGTGAAACTCATATGGAAATTAGTATTGTTGAGGAAAAACCCTAAGCATCTGAAATAGACCCTTTCACCTCAAATTTGTTCAAACCTCTCTTCTATCCAGGGCATAATATACTGCCCTTATTAATTGGTGCTTACAAGTTAAAAGCCTATTCCGTATTTAAAATTCAGTTTCCAAAATACCTTTAATAACTAAAGTTATGGAAAACTAGTCCATCCTAAAATGAAATGAAACCATATCATAAAGTATATACTTACCTAAGCAGAAATAACATCAACTGATCACAAGAATTTGACCAAACAATCCTACTACATTTAAAAAAAAAAAAAAAAAAAACTAAGTTTGTCTGTCAGTACAATTTAGGTACAATACAATTCCACAAATGCTTACCAAAAATACCTCCCTGCTTACAACATTCAGGGGCTAAAAGATCCTGTTACACCATATGAAAGTTTAACAACTAAGGACTTTACAGCCATGGTGCCTCTTATTCAGATCACTAGATAACTGACATTCTTTAAAATACCCTAATGATAATCTTTACAATTCATCTTCTAGACCCACTGAGCTCGACACTTACCTTGACAGCAAGATGATTGTGCAATTCAATACTCATTAAGCACAACAGTATCCCAAATAATTTAACTATTTACAGACAGATCTGAGAATGCTATTCTCAATCATGAAAACTTTTAAAGTAACATCATAACATTACCCCTTGTTTCCCCGAATGGTTGGGCAAGGTGTCCCTGTAGCAGGTTCACCCAGTTTCACACTTTTAAAGTATTCATATCATAATATCATCCTGGTATATTAATTCGGAACAACTTTATAAAATTTGTATAAACACAAGCTGGGTTAAATGAGGTAGGAAGTGAGAGTGATACTAATAATTCACCTCCCACAGCACAAAACATACAGTAGCTCAACTTAGTGCTGGCATCAATTGAAATAGACACAGTGCCAACCAACATTGTGTTGATGATTATACCTCATTACTGATGAAAAATAGTTAAACACTATTAATTAAGCAACATTATTAAGAATTTATTAAAAATGGATACGCCAACAGCATATATATTGAACATTAAATATTAAATGTTAACAGTATGGACTTATATACATACCAATTACAGATGTACATGACATTCACATAAAACAAAGCAACCTTCTTAAATTACATAAAACTAAAATATTGTATTCAGAAAGAATGATAAAAGTACCTAATAAATCATAATATGCCGTAATTTATTAACTAACTAAATTATTGATATATATTGAACATTAAATATTAAATGTTAACAGTATGGACTTATATACATGCCAATTACAGATGTACATGACATTCACATAAAACAAAGCAACCTTCTTAAATTACATAAAACTAAAATATTGTATTCAGAAAGAATGATAAAAGTACCTAATAAATCAGAATATGCCGTAATTTATTAACTAACTAAATTATTGCAGACAACTCTGAACGTTTACTTTGTTAAATGAATTATATTTCAGATCGCCGTGAAGTAAAATTGGGAATCAAACGAGCTTACCTGTTAAGCGAAGTCTTGATTCTAATTTTACGAACGGCGATCTGAAATATAATTACCCACCCGCCACCAGCTAATAGCCCCAAAGCTGCAATAATTAGCCTACTTTATTCACTTATCTTTCCAGGAAAACCTAGTGAATGTAAGTATGCGGAACTACTCTGTACAGAAAACAGAGCTTGTTCTCCATCATAAGGATCTCTAAAATTAGTGACATTCCTGTATGTGTTGCCACCAAGGACGATAATTCTATTTAAAAAAATTATATATCTAAACAAACGCGATGTCTACGCTGCGCATAAGAATTACTACTTTGTTAAATGAATTATATTTCAGATCGCCGTTCGTAAAATTAGAATCAAGACTTCGCTTAACAGGTAAGCTCGTTTGATTCCCAATTATATTTCAGATCGCCGTTCGTAAAATTAGAATCAAGACTTCGCTTAACAGGTAAGCTCGTTTGATTCCCAATTTTACTTCACGGCGATCTGAAATATAATTCGTTAAACAAAGTAGATGTTCAGAGTTGTCTGCAATAATTTAGTTAGTTAATAAGTTACGGCATATTCTGATTTATTAAGTACTTTTATCATTCTTTCTGAATACAATATTTTAATTTTATGTAATTTAAGAAGGTTGCTTTGTTTTATGTGAATGTCATGTACATCTGTTATTGGTATGTATATAAGTCCATAACTGTTAACATTTAATGTTTAATGTACAATATATATGCTTTTGGCGTATCCATTTTTAATAAATTCTTAATAACGTTGCTTAATTAATAGTGTTTAACTATTTTTCATCAGTAATGAGGTATAATCATCAACACAATGTTGGTTGGCACTGTGTCTATTTCAATTGATGCCAGCACTAAGTTGAGCTACTGTATGTTTTGTGCTGTGGGAGGTGAATTATTAGTATCACTCTCACTTCCTACCACATTTAACCCAGCTTGTGTTTATACAAATTTTATAAAGTTGTTCTGAATTAATATACCAGGAGGATATTATGATATGAATACTTTAAAAGTGTAAAACTGGGTGAACCTGCTACAGGGACACCTTGCCCAACCATTCGGGGAAACAAGGCGTAATGTTATGATGTTACTTTAAAAGTTTCCACGATTGAGAATAGCATTCTCAGATCTGTCTGTAAATAGTTAATTATTTGGGATACTGTTGTGCTTAATGAGTGAGTATTGAGTTGCACATTACATCTTGCTGTCAAGGTAAGTGTCGAGCTCAGTGAGTCTAGAAGATGAATTGTAAAGATTATCATTAGGGTATGTTAAAGAATGTCAGTTATCTAGTGATCTGAATAAGAGGCACCATGGCTGTGAAGTCCTTAGTAGTTAAACTTTCATAGGGTGTAACAGGATCTTTTAGCCCCTGAATGTTGTAAGCAGGGAGGTATTTTTGGTAAGCATTTGTGGAATTGTGTTGTACCTAAATTGTACTGACAGAAACTTAGTTTTTTTTTTTTTTTTTGAAAAATGTAGTAGGATTTTTTGGTCAAATTCTTGTGATCAGTTGATGTTATTTCCGTTTAGGTAAGTATATACTTTATGATATCGCACTTTTAAAGTAAAACCGTTACTAAACGAAATTTTATAGGGAGCCAATATTAGAAAATATGTAGTCACTGTTTTTTCTAAATAAAATCTGAGTTTAGGGTTTATTAAGATATTTAATGAGTTTCTATGATAGATCTCTGTTTACATTATGACATGCCATTTAAAAGTTTATCTTATAGTTTACGTGTATTTTAGATAGATGGTATTGATACCTCAATTCATGAAATTTTTCGTTTAGTAACGGTTTTACTTTAAAGGTGCGATATGGTTTCATTTCATTTTTGGATGGACTAGTTTTCCATAACTTTAGTTATTAAAGGTATTTTGGAAACTGAATTTCAAATACGGAATAGGCTTTTAACTTGTAAGCACCAATTAATAAGGGCAGTATATTATGCCCTGGATAGGAGAGAGGTTTGAACAAATTTGAGGTGAAAGGGTCTATTTCAGATGCTTAGGGTTCTTCCTCAACGATACTAATTTCCATATGAGTTTCACATATTCTGCTAGCAGTAATTACTTGACGAGTTTAGAGCTAATCGAAACTAGATTCATTTTAGAAGTATAAAGATATGAACTCTTTTCCTTGACCTCATAATATGTCCAAAATTGGGATTGTGTAATGAGTTGCATTTTTAAGTGAGGGAGTTGTATAATTGAACTTGTTATGATGTGCACTTGGTGAGCAGATGGAGAGTTTTAGAGTAAAGCAATTTATAGATAATTCATTCATAGTACCTACATTTATTGTATTATACCTTATCTTGTTCATGTTCTACTCACAATCCATCAATACCTACGTTGTCCTCACAATGTTCTCCCCCCCTCCTTTTTTTTTTTTGTTTACCTTGATAATTTCACTTTAGTGCTGCAATTATCATTTAAATCTACTGTTAAATATGTAGACTAGTAGTTGGCAATCAAATGATTAATTAGGTATTATGATTTTATAAGCTTTGAATAAGATCACCTATTACTGCCCAGCCCTTCGGGAAGTCCGGGCGTAATGTTAAATAATGCGACTAAGTTTACTAGCACTTTTTTTTTTTTGTACTTGTGTTTCAAGGTTTGTTTAAAGTGAAAAAAAAATAAAACTTAATAATCAAGCCTAAAAAATAGCATTATTAGTTTTCAAGCCCAAACATTTAAACACACTTATAGTGGTATTTATTGGTATGTCTTATCGCAGTCTCGATATTTTACCAAATAAACAGTCAAGTTAGATTGTAAGAAAACCTTGTTTTCTGTAAGTGGCACTCACTACTGGTAATTTAGGAGGTAAAACAGAGATAAGAGACTATTCAAGTATGAAAAGTATTAGTAAATGTGTATGTAATTAACCCTTTTATTGGTTATTTGGTAGGTAATGTTATCTTCCAGATAGTCCTAAGCCCTGTACCTATAGGATGAAATCATAATATGATTTCATAAAGGTAATATGGTATATTATACCTATCTATTTTGATATGCTAAGCTATAATTGATTAGTGTACAAGTTGTCAGTTTGTAACATACTTGTAGTTATTACTGGGATTTTTATTTTTATTTTCCTTCAGTATGATATTAGACAGTCTCGATGATTTTTTTTTTTTTTTTTTCATAATGAAACTGAATTTTCTATTTTGTTTGGGACTGACTGAAATGTATTTTTCTGATAAATTCTTTGTAGATCTATCTATTGTATTGTTTGTAAATGCATCTCAATATTTGATAAGTTCTTTGATGGTATTGAGAGGATCATCTTCTACCCGGCCTTCTCCCAACTATGTTGGGGTCAGCTTCCAGAGAATGGCTTTGAGAGGTTAAGATATTGAATTTGGTAGGTATCAAATATTTTCTTATCTATGTCCATAGCCAATAGCAGAATCAGAGGAATATAGCTGCTTTGCCAGCATTTATTCCAGTATTGGTCTTCTTGAATTGTTATTTTGGAATATAAGCCGGGTTATTGTTGAGGTCCACCATATATATTGATTTTTATTTTCAGTGACAAAAATAGTTCATTTATTTTTCAGACATAGTCCATTCCAACCGATTAGATTAAACCAAAACATCATAAGATATTGTGGTGGTGGTTTTCAATGGTGTGAAGTGTTTTCAAAACATTGTGTACTCAAGTTTGTGATTGTTTCGGTTTGTTTATCAAATAGGATGAATTAAAGTTAATGTCAATTAGAGATTATATAACTTTTGTTCTGGTTTTAGTTTGGTGGCAGGGGGCATTGCCAGCTGGTTTTGCTGCATCAGCCAAGTTAATCAACAATTTGTGTTTGTCTTATGTTCTTCATAAGCATAGGGTCAGTCACTGCTTTCCCTATGATAGGGGTAATAACCAGTACGGCTTGTTTCTGGAATATCTCAATCCCTTGTTTCCTCAGTTTAGAGGAATCTAAATGGGGTGAATAAGTATGGGAGCATGGAATAATACTTTGTATTATTCCAATTATGGTTTAGTCCATTGCACTTGTATCTGAAATCAAGAGTTTCCAGAGGTAGCATTTGTCGTCAGCCATTGTATCACAGAATCAAGTTTACAAAGTATCTTGTGTATTTAACTGTATGCCTGTAAAAATTGCACAATTTTGCATTATTGTTTTAGTTTACAAAATAGATATCATTTATCAGTTTTTGGCAGGATAATTAAGCCACCTAGAGCTAGATAAGTCACTGAGTATCTCGTACACAGTGATATCTTTTAATTAGCTATATTTTGTTTGTTAAAAATGGCAATCCTCGATATGAAAGCTAGATCACATAGTACCTATTGAGATAACATGCTATAAGCATCTCGCGCTAAGCATGTGCACACCATGTCAGATATGTGCCAGTTAGCAACATAGAATCAATGTTGTTGAGATTTTGTTTGTTAAAAATGGCAATCCTCGATATGAAAGCTAGATCACATAGTATTGAGATAACATGCTATAAGCATCTCGTGCTAAGCATGTGCACACCATGTCAGATATGTGCCAGTTAGCAACATAGAATCAATGTTGTTGAGAGTACCTTGTACTCGTTGATAACAATCTAGTTAGCGAGGCAGAATTCCACACTCACTATAGGAAGTATAATGCTTTTGCAAGTTTATAACACACAGACAATGTGCAAGGTTAAGTAAGGCTGTCTCGCAACCTTTATGCTTGTAAATTAAAAGTATATAGAACCACTTTTGACAATTCCTTAGCCAAGATCATAGAAATGTGACTTACCCCTGGTGACGAGTACATACCAGCGTTAGCTATGTAGAATAACATCGCTAAGTGCATCACGTGCTACATTGGTAGTTTCATATTCAGCTGGTAACGTAGAATTAGCGTTACTGAGAGCATCTCGTGCTTACTGAAGGGGTAATGCTGACAAGCGCGTACCAGCTAGCTATGTACAGTTACATCGCTAAGGGCATCACGTGCCTCTCTGGTAGCTTCTCATCCAGCTAGTAACGTGGAGATAACGTTACTAAAGACATCTCGTGTCCACTGGAGAGATAGGTAATGCTTTAACAAGTTGTGTTGTGTTAATGTCCACCATAGTGCTTGTAAAACACTGTCAGTATCACCTACAAAGTGGTCAGTTAAAGCCAGGCATTCTCGCACATTATGATTGTGGGAGGCCTCCGGATCTAAGTACATCTAATGTGGGTCAGGAACTCAAGACTAAAGCTGCTTCTAGTTAGTTCTGATGTAGGTAATTTATCAGCTTTCCTGTTAATATCGTTGATGGACGCCTTGTCCGTCTCAGGTTTTCACTAACGATGCACTTATTGCACTTTTTATCACTTAACATAATTAACATTTGTTATTCTAGTAAAAAGTTCCGTAAACTTATTTTAAATGAATAATTTTAAGAGAGCAAATTTTTTCGTGCGATGAAAAAACGCGCGCGAAAGAAAAGTGACATTCCTGCGTGTGTTGCCACCAAGGACGATAATTCTATTAATTTATAATATTTTATATCTAAACGAACGCGATGTCTACGCTGTGCATAAGAATTACTACTTGGTTTAACGAATTATATTTCAGATCGCCGTGAAGTAAAATTTATTATCAACATCTATTCTGTTCTCAACAATGTATGACATGATCATAATCGATTGATATGACCTGGTTTACAATGAATAGGTAAATAAATTTTATATTTACGCGAAAATCCGTTCTAAGATTTACCCTCGATCTGCTCTCATTGTGCTTAAGAGTTCGCGGATCGTAGAGAAAGCCGCCATTGTAGCGACATCTTCAACAAAAGCGCTCAAAAACATCTTTCCTTATATACTTAAGAGATCCTTCTTTAGACTTCGTCATTTCATTGAGCTTCAATATCTCAGCTTCAATGCACCGCTGACTGTGATCCGTGATATCATGGACGAACCTTGCGGTCGAATGTCTACGTGTTCAAAAGACCGCTGAATAGACAGATATAGGTAAGTAATTAAGGAAATTCAATCGCGTATATATTCTTTACAGTTTGCAGCAGATTCTTCTTTGCAGTCTGACTTTGGTCAATGTAGCCTTTAATTAGATTGAGGTATACGTAGTTTGTTTCCCTTTACCTATAGCACAACAACATTATGGATAAGTGTAATTGAGATAAATATTGTGCGCATCGATGTCATTTCATTACGTTACCTATTCTATATACATGTCTATTTCCAGCAGTGGATAACTTTGATGTGTGGTTCTCAGTCAAACTCATTGACCGAACAATCACAGGATGCCTCAAACCAACCCCGGTCAGCGCACTATACCTCACAGCTGCATAGCACCTCCACAAATCCGAAGAGAAGTTGAAAGCACAGTGGAGAAATACAAACAGGAGTCTGATACTAACCCACTATTTGGGCAATTTTAAGTCCTAACGCAACGGTAGGCACCGTTTTTAGGGTTCCGTACCCGAAGGGTGCCAACCGGAACCCTGTTATTAAGCCTCCGCTATCCGTCCGTCCGTCCGTCTGTCGGTCAACGGGCTGTATGTCATAAACCGTAATAGGTAGACAGTTGAAATTTTCAAAGATTGCGCATTTCTATTGCCGCTATAACAAAATAACACAAACAAAACTAAATAAATTTAAAATATTGTATGTTAATACTTTAACATTTAGTTCAGGGGTGATCAAATTTTTAATAATTTCTATTAAAAAGGGATCTTACAAGAAACGTGTTTTCACGGCGTGTTTTGCTCGATCTTGATGGAACCCTTCATGTGCGAGTCCGACTCGCAAATAACCGGTTTTTTTTTAATCGGCAGTTCGACGCCCGTTGCAAACTGTGGCAAGATGCCTTTCCCCACCACTATCTACCACCAAACGAGCATCTTCCTGCAGGGTGTAACTTTCCGTGGATTACTTTGAGGTCCCTGAACCGTCTCCGAATCCAAGTGGAAAAATGTAGTCGAACCTCGTAAAGTTCGTAAAGTAGTGCTACCTCGATGGAGTGGCAGCAGGGTGTGGATGTGGAGCTGTGTCACAAATTATGCTTCACCTCCTATCCTGCCCCCTGTGCCCCAAAACATGCAGCCAAAGTGACCTCTGCCTTGGAAGTGGCGAAGTTTTGAACCAACAAAATTTGAACAACTGTCGTACCAGCGATACGAAGAAGAAGAACAGCCAAACTTGTTTGAACCAAATCTCAAGTTCTTTAGATGTTATACTTGGTGTTGAAAAAACGATACTTTTCATCGATAGAGTCGTCCATCAGTCTATAGACCGCTGCCTTCTCGACATGCACTTGTGTCCAGATTAGAGTTGAGAGTTGTATAGCGCTTTGGTACCTTTGGTAAGTAGCTGAGCGGTATACAAACCTCTTTTAAGACAATGTGATTAAGTTTCATTGTTGTAACTTTACACAAGTGGTCGTTTGCTTAAGTAAGAGAGAAATGTATAATATTATACACAATTTATAATATTATACATAATTTATAATATTATACACAATTTTACTATATAATATTATTACGGATGCGGGTGTTGCTCAGCTGAAACACATATTTAATGCATGGGAGAATTTGCAAAATACTATTGGAATTTACTGTGGCTTGCTTTGGAGAGTCCAAAGCCTTTGATTGCGTGCACCATGATACGCTTTTGCGTAAACTACTAACTACTACTTATTTACATAATAAGCTCCAATGTGTGTAAAATCTTCCGGGCTATCATTTCAGTTAGGCGAACCTCCAGGCTCAATACTGGGTCCATTCTTGTTCTTAGTGTATATTAATGACTTACCATTCTATTTAAAGGGTATATGTGAAGTTGTACTGTTTGCAGATGATACCTCTCTTATTTATAAAGTACACCGGAATAGACAAAATTTTGAAGATGTAAACAGTGCACTCTCAATGCTTACAGATTGGTTTACGACAAATAACCTAGTTCTCAATGCCAAGAAAACGAAATGTGTAAAGTTCGCTCTACCAAATGTTAGAAATCTAGGACCCAACATTGTCTTAGATAAAAAGGTGCTTGAAACTGTGAACTCGGCAGTTTTTCTGGGCATAACAGTAGATGCTAAACTTCAGCGGCGCCCACATACATCGAGCCTAGCAGGAAGGCTCAGTTCGGCCGCCTACGCCATCAGGTAACTAAGACAATACACTGACGTTGATACAGGTTGGTTAGTCTATTTTAGCTATTTTCATAGCGTTATGTCCTACGGTATTCTGCTGTGTGGCAAAGCTGCTGATATGCAAAATATATTTGTACTTCAAAAATGAGCTGTTCAAGCAATCATACCAGCTAGGTGCCAGTGTTTCTCTGTTTTTTTTTTTCAGAGATATTGGTATCCTCACAGTGGCATCGCTATTCATCTTCGCCAACATATTATATATTAGGCAAAATATACAGTTATACACAAAAAACATTGATATACACAATATTAACATTATAAATAAGGACAAACTACGAGCTCCCTTTCACCGGCTTCATAAGGTTTTTAACTCATTTGTCGGGTTTGGTATAACCTTTTACAACAAGCTACCCTCTTTTTTGCTAGATTTGCCTTTTAGTGCGTTTAAAACTAAAGTAAAATCCAATCTTTGTTCAAAGACATACTATTTTATCAACGACAACTTAAATGATTCCAGAATTAGCTTACCTACTGATAGTTTATATGAGCGTACTCCATTCTGGCTACAAAAGTGGGAGCTTACTGAGATGACGGCTAATGGAGATGTTTAGAAGAAGAAGACTTGCTATAAGTTTATATCATTGTTTATTTTATTTGAATTCATAAGTCAATTTATTTTTTTAATGTGGCAATTCGTTTTTATGCTGTTGACATAATCTACTCATTACAAAGTTTTTGTTATGAGTTGTATTATAATTTGTGTTTAGCTAGCAACCTCGACAATTGATCATATTATTTTTTGCCTGAGCAACCGGCAGCAAGTTCGTCATGCTCCCTTAGATGTCACTGCTTGCGGAAGCGTCAGAGGTTGGGTTGCCTCCTTCCTTCAAATATGGTGTAATGGCTAGGGCTGCGCATGATAGGCTGCGCAGGCCGTTAACGGATAGGTAGAAGTAACAGTAATTAAAACAGCTTGATAGTTTATACATTTATATCGTAGGTAAGTAGTAGTATAACGGCTAAGTCGTGGGTAAGGTCCTGACACTAAGTTCCGAGCACTCGCACACTTAGATTAGGAAGGAAGGGTACCGTCCTTGGAAGCACATGGTAGACGTGGGTTCCTGTTCAGCACAGGCTCCGTAGTAGGCCGGACGGCCCTTTTAAGACGCTGATAGTCAGCGTCCGTAGCACGTGGAATTCGCCTGTCAAGACAGGCGCGCGGCAGTAGGCCGCAGATAGGCAGGCCATCGTCAGCGTGCAGAATTGAGCAAGGGGCAAGAGCCTCAGCCCGTACAGAGAGCCCCTAGGTCGGTGCACAGATAATCCTGGTTGTCAAGGAATACCATCCTCTAGGTAAGCGAGCAGAAGTTGAAACGCAGAGCGTCCTTAGAAAACTAATGTTGTGCCACGTTTATAGTGATGTGGTTAGTTACTTACTAATTGTTATGTTTAAGCATCGCTTGACTAATTACAGTTGAGACCGCTCACAACGCGATAATGGCGAGAACGGGTGCTGTTTGTGGTGACTGGTCGTCTTGCTGATCATGGTTTTATTATTGTTACTAGTAATTAACTGTTTATTTATTTTACCTCGATGTTCCTAGTTTATCATTTATAAGTTCTTATTACGGCTATAATATAGCTTTATGTAAGCGGGCACGCCCTTTATGTCTGGAGGCTTTATTTAGATATTTAATTCTGTTTACGTTTATTTTTTTTAGTTTTTTATTTCTGGTTGAGTATAGTTCTTGCTAACATATGGCCAATAATTTATCATTTAAATTATTTTTTGTGTTGCATTGTGTAAATGATTTTGCGTACTATGAATGAATATGAAACAAATGGTTTCATACCAACGAGATATTTTGTTGAATTATTAAAAACGTCATTATGAACCGTTCGCTGCACTCTGAAGGCTTGCATCACTGAAGACCAGCTAGGAAGCCGTTTTTGACAGAAAGGCATCAACAAAAACGTTTAAATTTCGCACGATAATATTAAGACTTCAAGTGGGACGGACACTGCTATATTTTAACCTTAAAATATTTACCATACCAACTTAATAAACAACAGATTCGTTGTAATATGAATTTGTGGAAACGATTTTTTTTAAGCACGTTTCAATATGGTGTTTGTCGTATTTCTCGCAGATAGACCGAAAATGTTTAAGATTATTTTAGTAATATTATTATTTTAGGATTAAAATTTGAGGTTTAGTTTCAATCTTCTTTTCGTAAAGAAAATGAATACTTAAACTATAACCTCAATACCAACCCATATTTGCTAAAGCCAAATAAAATGTCAAATAAATAATGTAAACAAACTGCTCATACTTAACCTTAAAATCACCTATTTTGTAAGTAGTTTTTGTTTTTACATTTTGAGTAGTCTAATATTCTTATTTATTGCTTAATTACTTCGACCATGATCAAAGCTTAATATTTATGGTGAAAAAAATCCATTTAAAAATTTAAAATATTTCATTTTTTTTTTTCGCAATGTGTAACTGACCATGTACCAGTCATGATTTTGGTTCATTTCGATTTGATATTGACTGTTCAATTTGAAACATTTCAGTTTGTTTGCTTGTACAGTGGTATCAGGATCGATTCCGAAAAGTGAGCTTTCACTTCCATTAATCCTTCACTGCACAATCCATCCGGTGTTGCACCTAAATAACTATGTTCCTTGTCTATAAAAAGAACATATTTACCTATAATTATGTTTTCTTGCACACTGAGTTGTGCTAAAGCCTTTGGTTCATTGTCCCTCCTAAAGTGTGTGTCTCAGCGGTGTCTCTCCTAAAGTTACTATCCTTCCCTACTCGATTCACGCGATTTCTCATTCTAAATTAAAACAAAATAGTAATCATAATTATTATTAAAATCATCAATATTTTTATAGAAGAGTAAGTGTATACAAATCCTTAATATTGGAATGGAATATTGGAACGTTCTATAGTCCATGTCGATATGTGCGTATGTGATCGATTTTGCAAATAAATATAAAGGTCTACCTCGCTTCTGTTGCTTTCTTTATGGTTGCAGAATTTTTATTTTTCCTTTTTTTTTGACGCAGTGGTATACAGAACCCTTGCGCCCATTGCTAAAACTAATAAAACAAAAATATATATTTATTCTAGAAACTACTAAAATAATACTTAATTTGATAATGAACGAAACTTACATTATGCAAAAAAAAAAATACAAAGAGATTCAAAATGTTGTAGTCGTAGTATTAATAATGCGTGCAAGATATGTGCATTCGAAAATCGAGACGCGGGAAAAAGTGGCATAGACCCTTTCTCGACGGGCGCTCGCGACGTACTAAACGGGGCTCGCTCATGCATCATAATTTATTCTAATTTAGAGTGATTTAATAACGATATTATGTCTAAATAAATGAAGGGATTTTAATCAAACTTTAGAATTCGATATGCTAAAGAACATAGTTTATTTTAACATGATTTTTAAAATGTAATTACGCTTTACGGCTCTTTCAAACAGGCGCGATACAAAGACACCGCTCGTCGCGCGACGAGCGGTGTCTTTGTGTCGCGTCGCGTGTCGCGCCTGTTTGAAAGAGCCTTTATTCAAACCCAAAAATCGCGATATAATTTAGATATAAATCGTAAAAATTGTGCTAAGACTTTATTTTTTTACTCATTAATGTTAATATTAATCGATATTATAGTACATGATGTGTCGACAAAATTACATGTCTGATGCTTTATGTATTTTTTTCATTAAAAAAAACAGTATTAATGATAGATACAGGAGTCTGAAATTGACTCTGCGATAATTTTTCAGTAAACTAGTTGTGGGAGAGTAATTACTACAAAGAAAACAAATACATTTTTGTAAATGTGTTACATGAAGTATGCGACACGCGACGCGATCTATTTTTTACATGTATTCAACAATGTCAGAGTATTACTTAAGATGGTAAATTAGGCAACTAAAATCTTAAATATTCGCGCGAAAACGTGAAATGGCTCTTAACGCGTTCTGCTATCTGCACACATAAGTGCTGTTCGAATTTTAACAATGGTATAAACTGGCCGAGGTCAAGCGCAAGATGCATGTGTGTTACCGTGTCTAACAAAAGCGAAGGAAATATATATTTGTTTCGGTAGTGCGGCGCAAGTACGTGACGATACGACAGTATGTAAAGCGCAAAACTGCGTACTCTGTGGGTGTGTGTGCCGTGTTGTTTACACATACAGATATACGGACTATACCGCGTGTTCACAGCAATACGACTCTTAGTGTGCCTATGCACTTTTGAACGCTTACTGTACATACAACGCGTTGTCTCTTAGCAAAATCGCGTTAGCGGTGAGGTGAGGCGAGCTTTGACATGTAAATCGCACAGCACCGCCCGCACCACATCGCAACGGTCCGCATGAAGCCACACGAACTCGCACGGAATCGCTCGAGCGCCACTAATACTCACTTTAATGCATTATACATAACATTCTCCGCGCGTGACCGGCGCTCGATATACTTCGCTCAATAATGCACGTAATAGCCGAGATCACTCAAAGTGCCAATATGATAAGCATCTTGGAGAGCTGCGCTTCTCATAGAATTGTGATCGATAAACTCGCTGTCGACAGCGAGTTAATCACCATATATGTTCTAAGGCTGAGCCAAATTGTTTTCATGGGGTATAGCTTTTTTTCTGGAATCACTTGTCTTGATTGTTTGAGTTCCTTATTATTTAGTTGAACTTGTTCAACTTTCGTAGCTCTTGAAGATCTCGACGCCACGTTTACTGAATGTCTTATGGAAGCAATTTTTCGGAATTTGCGTGGAGCGAACAATTTTGAATATTCGCGTAAGTGGAAACTAAGGCGGGAATCGGGATGCTATCTAGGAAAGAAGATGGGTTCTACGTTTATTTGTACATTTACATTATTTCTGTGAAAGTACCTAACTCAAACTGTTAAAAGTCACTAGAAATTCTTTTGCTGCGTTTCAAGTCTTAAGGCAAATCAAATCAGGTAAGATTTCTAATTTTATTTTCAGTAATAAAATTATTTGATTAATATCGAGATAGACTGATAAAATAAACTATATTATTTATACGAACTTAGAAAGAAAAGAAAAACGAAAATAAGTTTATTTGCGGTAAACAGGACGCAAAGAAAGAACAGAAAACAAAAAATAATAAGTTGAAGGAAAATATGCGTCACCTCCACGCAAAACGGACATTGCTCAGCATAATGCTGCGACCCTACGTGAGACAGAACCCCAGCGCTAGTTTCCAGTGACAGCTGTCGTTGACTTTATTAAGTCAACCGGTGCAGCATACAATGAGATATAAATATGATATAAAAATAAAATAAATAAACAATAATTAATTCTACATGTTTATATAAAATATAAACGGCAACATTCCATTCGGTCGGCATCGACTCGCGTGCCGTCGGCTTAGAATAATCTGTGCGCACAGCTGTCAGAAAATAATTTGTATGATGTTTTGACATCTGGTAACCTAAAATAGCCGACATGAACCACCGCAGCAAGTTTATTACAAACACTTTCCCTTACACATTTAATATACGTCACGAGCATATTGAAGGTAACCGCTTACGTCCCACATGGATCTGATTCGTTTGTTATTCTTCGCGCTCTGTTCCACAGTTCAACAGAGTATTTAATTAAACTTTGACGGTGTTTAAAAGTGCTGTCGTGTGGGTACTGTCGGTGCTTCCCTATTGTGTGATACGGCTGGAGTCGACCCTCACGTGAACACGACGTGACTTTATGATAGTCTTTGTTAGTGCGCTGCTGTCAGAGAAACAATACTAATTATATTGCTAAACAATATTAAAGTGTTTTTGCTTCCACCCGTGGTTTTGCTCGCGTAGTTTTAGTTGTGTGAATGTATGAAATCGGCTCAGTACCTAGATAAGCAGCCAAGAGCCACTTCAAAAATGCAATTAAAGAATTTCTGACAAACGTGAGGGAAATAGCAAGTCACATTATGAACCATAAATAACGCACAATAACAGCCTATACGTAATGATAAAGTATCCACTTAACAACATAATTATGAAACACAAATGAGACACCTCCGAGGAGGCTTTATAATGTATACTACATTTACATACCGTGTGCTGTTGGCTGACGTGGAATATAATAAATTATTTGGTGTCAGAGGAAGATACCTTTATTATACATATAAGAGTGTGTGATAACCTGGAAACTATCAAAAAGTTGACCAGTTCTAAATTAAATGCTAAAGTAATTTCACAAAGAGTAATTTTTCAAAAGCCTCTTCCAGATAAGTCGTAACGATATGCTAATCTCTCTGGTTGTAAATCACTTTGACAGATTTCGTTATAGATAACTACTGAGATTTTTAGGGACAGCACTGCCTATAATATAATATACAGTCTTTGAACATCTTGATTTCGTGAAAGAAGTAGGTATTTAACTACAATGGAGATCTAAATACTTGTATGTACAAGTTGCATGGTTCCCAATGATGGAGTACAACTGGCAAGAAACTCCAAGGGTAACAATGTAAGAGTATTACTTACATCGTTATGCATACAATACCTCTGGTCTTAATCCTTACTTTAATTGAAGTTTGAACATAGATCCATACCAGGCCATAGGTGAAGCCCAAGTTCGGCCAAACACCGGTTAAGTTCGCTGGAAATCGACGAGCTACAGTGTACATTGCGCACCTATGAGGCCAATCATACATTGACTTTGCTAACTTGGACCTTCATTGCATTAGAAATAGGATTTAAATTCCTTGAGCAAACTAATCAAAGGCTTAAGATTTCTTGTTTAGTCATTACAGTTCTAATTACTGATACCGTGATTACACTTAATATTTATGCAGATACATGATACATGCTCGTGCCCATTAAACATATCTATAATAGTTGATCTATTTCTCTGGTGCGTCGGAGGCAGTAAATATGAACCTGTTTGCTTTTACTTCCTCCTGTCATACGGCGGCCATTTTATGTTAATTTTGTGTCCCTTTGGAGTGATGGCTTTCGTAGTGCTACACTCGCTTTACATTAACTTCCTAAAATAGAACGATACTAAGATACGAGTATCTAAAAATAATTTAAAGACGTACATAAATAAAGCTTAGCTGGTTTACTATATAGAAAGCTTATTTATGTACAAGAAAGTTATAAAACTGCTAGGTATCATCCCTGGTCGTTACAAACGTTAGAAAAGTTTCAAATAAACTTACGCAATCAAAATTTTGCTCAATTTCACAATTTGGAACTTTATCATTTTATGATTTATCGAAAACAATAATTCGTATCCATTTTTCCTAAACAAACGAAACAATGAGATAAGTATACTGAAACAGAATATGATATTATATTGCCGCCAACTGGAGCGCAAATCCAGGAGCAGCCTACGCCTACGTACAACCTTGACCGAGGGAGCGACGCGCGACTCGTCTCAAACATAGGATTACAAAGCTCTTTAAGGTCATACCTACGAGTATACAATGGGCTTGTCTAAGTTTACACGGCAAATAATATTATGCCGAATGTTTGCTTTTTTTTTTGGGTAGTCCTACGTAGTTGACCTCTGAGATCATGACTACTTAACCGGGCTATCCTGTGGGTGCCTTAAGCTACTACCTTAAAACCTCCAGCCAGGGGTTATTCAACAATGCTAATTTAAACTAGGTGAACGCTCGCTAAGGGCACTCCCTGTGGGGTACAAACCTTGGCTTAGGGCGTCAACCGGAGGGAGGACATCAAGGATGAGACGGGCTGGATGCCGAATGTTTGCCTTGAATATTAGTCCTCACCTCCTTTTAAGATATTAGATATATCATCTTTCACCAAATCCATATTTGTTTCTTAGGTCGTCTCCTATACGCCTCCTGCCGGAGGCTCTACGCGGGGGTCGTGCGGTCCATCGCCCTTTACGGGGCACCGGTGTGGGCGCGTTCACTAAGGCTGCGGCCAGCCCGCCGGTTGAACGCGTCCCAGAGGGTCATGGCCATCCGGCTGGCCCGAGGATACCGCACGGTCTCCTGTGACGCGGCGAGCCTCCTTGCCGGCTTACCGCCATGGGATCTGGAGGCAAAGGTCCTCGCGCACATCTGGGAGTGGCGCGAGGAGGCGAAACGCCGGGGCTTAACTCCGCTGCCGCGAGAAATCGCGGCACAGCGGACAGAGCTCCGGCGGGACCTCATGACGTCATGGAGAGTGCGATTGTTGCAACCCAGCGCTGGGCACGCCACAATTGCGGCGATAAGACCCCTCTTTGAGGAGTGGAGAGGCGCCACGGCGTCCTCACCTTCCGCCTGACGCAGGCGGGAGGACAGGCCCGGGTGTCAACATTGTGTGGATCGCCCGGAGGACACGGTGGAGCATACGGTGGAGGTCTGCCCAGCTTGGGCGGAGCATCGCCGTGTCCTCGTGGAGGCGATCGGCGGCGGTGATCTCTCGCGTTCGGCCCTGATTCAGGCCATGGTAGGGAGCGAGAGGAAATGGGAGGCCGTCACCTCCTTCTGCGAAGCGGTAATGCTCGCGAAGGAGGAGGCGGAACGCGTGAGGGAAAGGCAAATTTCGCGCCCTCACGCCCCTAACCGCCGCAGGAGGAGACGCCCAGGGCATCGGAAATCGAGAGGCGATTTCCGGCCACCGTAGGCGCGGGCTTGCGGACGGTGAGCAATGGGTGGCTCACCGTCCGATAAGGACCAGGCCCGGGTCGATGGCGCGTTGTGTTCCACGCGCGCCTCAAAGATATGTCAGCAGAATTGAAGGGGTCCACTAGGGCCGATGCCTACCGGGGTTGCGAAGAAAACTGAAAGGGAGATCGTGGCCCCCGGCAACAGGGCAACCGAAGGATCACGGGTGGGTTTTAGTCAGTAAGAGTCTGACACGCCCTCCCGCTCCGCCCAGAGCGGGAGAAGTTATTTAATGACTTCCCAACCAAAAAAAAAAAAAGGTCTTCTCCTATAGCTGGTTAGCTATATATTTACAGTTAAAAATAACTACCGAGGAACTACATGTAGTCTCTTATAAGACTGTTACAACTTCTTCTATCCGTTACAACAATATCGAATCAGGTAAGTGCTAACACTGAAAAATCTTCCTCAACACGATATAAAAGTTGAGTTAAATCAAACAATGTTGCACTAGACAACCGCGTATGTGTGGCATCTCACGTGTTACCTAGTCTACACATTGTAAGTGTAGAATCCCAAGTGTTACCTAGTGTACAGGCGGCTATTCTTACCCAGCATTATACTTTCATAGTTCACTTAGCGTGGCGGGAACAAGTGTTCCCCGTCCGTTGAGTACTGCACTACTATCATAAGATATATCGCGCAGGAACATCGCGCACACTGTGCACACGACGTTATTGTAAAATGTAGCGTGTGGAATTGTTCACGCGGCATCTTAAGAGAAAGTTAAACTATTGTCAGAATCTTAAATGAACGCTTTCTTCCAGCACATAAGAGTAGTTCAACAATATTGTAATTTACTGAATCCACTTTACGATGGAAACTGTCACACAGATATGACTCAAGGACGAAACTAGGGATATAACGATACATAATTTTCCTGATACGATACCGATACCGATTATTGTAGTAAATAAGCGGCGATACCGATACTGATTCTGATATCGATGGTTTAGTAGATGATAAATCAAAAAAATAATGAAGTATGTACCTCGTGCGTTTGTATGTTTTTGTATTTTGTATTTCCGGCACAACTGTTTAATAGTGTTTTATAGTCCTCACTTCACTATGTGAATAAACAGCATCACGAATAGCGGTGACGTGAAACAGGCTCGAAATAATACATAACTCAGTCAATGCTCAGCAAACTACAAACGCTGTCGTTTGCCGTGTTGCCATGTCGCTAAGCATGCGCTGCGCGGCTCTTTCGCCAGTCCCACCTGCGACAGAGCGTCAATATTGCGCGGGCGTCATTTCGCGCACTTTTCGAACTGTTTTATATCGGTTGCTTGTAATCGGCCACCCTTGACTATACGACTGCTAGCAGCCACTTTGTTTATAATAGCTACGCTCACTATATAGGACAATATGCGTCGTATTTTTACGAAATATACAAATAAAAACACCTTACGCTTCTATATATATACGAACACCAATGACCCACAAACAAGTGACGAGCAAGACTTTGGTAAGTAACGCTAACTTATACACTACTCACCGGTGACTGTCCGAAGCTAGTTGAAGGAGGAGCTAAGTGGCGTTCATAACGCCGCGCCGAGGACACACGCCGCAACTGCGAGTTTCTCGCCCCTTCTTCTCCATACGAAATTCTATTATTTTGTAAATTTTAACGTTCAAAAGTGCAATACAAGGGCCTGTTTGAAATAAATGATTCGACTTTGACTTTGCCACCTGCTTCCGAACAAGCAAGAAAAACAAAATGATTTTATATGAATACTAATCATAGCTTTTATGGGATAAGGAAGGAAGCAAGGAAGTGCCTATAAGTGTCATCAGTGTCTAAGCGCTCAGCTTTTAACACAAAAGTTCTCAGGCGCAGAACGAATCAAATCAAGATTAACAGTTAAGCTCATCATCATTCTCCTGGTCCATTGTATTTGTGCTCGGCGCAGCGCGTCTTTTTAACCGACTTCAAAAAAGGAGGAGGTTCTCAATTCGACTGTATTTTATTTTATTTTTTTATTACCTACCTCAGAACTGTCGATTGTGTGAACTGATTTTGATGATTCTTTTTTTATTTGAAAGCTGGTGCTTTCCGTGTGGTCACATTTCAATTTGGTCCAGTTCTAACTATGGCATCCATGAGTAAACATATTAGTCTTATATTTGCATTAAGTATGTGTGCGACAAATGGACGAATAACTCAATATCACGCCAACCGATTTCGATGATTCTTTTTTTATAGTAACTCGTGCAATTTGCTCTTGTTTGTTGCTACACCTCTATAAGCTGTCACCTTTGATTATATATAATCTAAAGCTGTCACCCACTTCTTAGTTATATCATCTTTATAATCATCTTACATAACATAGTGTGCTATTAAGTATTATCTTTCTTATGATAATAACCTAACATAGTGTAAATATTTTTAGGCAGGTAACACACGACACATTTTACCATCAATGTGTAGCCGCTAGCAAAAAGTGACTGCACGTTAATGCGTCACGCATATATCAAGAAGCACAGATGACACAACTTTGTTGTAGAGCAGCGAAGACGCGCTTTATATGACGACGATGTAACCCATCATTTCTCTACCAACAGCTAGCTTGTCTCTAAATATGAAGAGACGACACACTCTGGACTATTACAACGTGTCGGGAGCATATTTGTCATCATCTGAACGTTGAACCAACAATGAAGAGAGTACAAATATGTACAAACCAGATGAGTATTCATCCCGGCTAATGGGTGTCGTTCAAATACACGCGTTTTACTAAAAGCTTTGAGTTGAAACTGTGGCTGAAACGCAACTGTCTGTTTGCCGCAAATTTATTTTGAGGAGTGACAAGGTTTGGCCTTGGACCCGTGACCCGGTAATGGAGCGTCGTTAAAGTTCAGATATAATGTGATTACAAGTCGCGACGAACAGTGAACCGCTTCGATGCGTCTTGGTGAACAACTCGTTCCATTGTTGTCGAAGGCTTCGTTGATTCAACATAAATCTGTATAATTTTTATAATTATTTACAGCAAGGCTTTAATTTGCTGCAATTTATTTACAGTAAGCTGTTCAGTTAAGAATTATAGATTCCATTTAGAATAAGAACGTTTTTGAATGGTAACTGCCTATTTGTTTCACTTCCTCATAATTATAATTCAAAACTTATAAACACGGAAAAGCAGATTTGTAAGATTTCAGTAAATTATGAATTTAGACTATGTTATACAGTAGGAAGTATCATAGTAGGTTTATTAGCTATCAAAACTGTGTTGGCGTGTGTATTCAGTTATAACATAACATCAAGCCTGTATTCCCCGGGGAGGTAGTGCACACGTCTCAACCACGCCAGGTATCTTTAAGTTCCTTGTCACAGAGGGCGAGCAAGTTCCAAGAAGCCAGGCTTCTGGCTGCTAGGCAGCTACTGAGCAACTCCTAATGGAAAACACACTCACACTGGAACCATCGACTAGTTTGATACAGGATGAAGTTATTTGTAGCGCGAGGTGTCTCTTCATTACGCGCACATTAACTGTGACCTTACCGTCCCCCCGCTCATCGTTTACTAGTGAACTAATGCAGTAGTAGACCAGCACCGACTAGCTCATGTAATGACTCACACATGAACTATTTCAAGGCTCCTAGCCAATTAGTACTGCGCCTTACTTCTATTTTTTCTTGTCAAACAGGGGGCACTTGGGGACAACGCCGGTTAGAACATATCCCAGGGGCTGACTGTAAAACTCCCAGGAACTCCTGAGCCTCGCTGTGCACCGCACCAGAACTGTTACTGTTTCTATACAGTGAACGATGTCAAACATACTCGTACATTTCATTACTTTACACTTCCCAATACTATGGGTCGAAGAAGGCCATGTGGGTGTGTGTATTGACGATGATACTCGTCGCCATTAAACATAGTTTTTCTATCTTGTTGATTTAAAAAACCGGCCAAGTGCGTGTCGGACTACGCACAATGAAGGGTTCCGTAGTTGGGATGAATTTATCCCAAATGCAAACTTAACGTTATAGTTGAAATACATGTTCTCCCATACATTCCAACTGCAAATATAAGTTTGTACGCACAATATTGATAGATTTACTATGTTATTTTAAGACCATAGACTTTTAATAGGTTTCCTATATTCTATGAGCGAAGAACCTTTATCTGTATTTTTTTTTTTCAAAATTTTTGGCTCATTGGTTTCGGAGATAAGGGCGGAATGGTCAATTTTCATCTATTTTCTTAAATATCTTTAAATGTATTTATTCTAAAATTATTTTTTTAAAATTGAGATCCTCGTAATAAGGCCTTTCATTTGATATATCACACGATACAGTTTGTTTTTTTTTTAATTTTCTTATTTGCCCCCCAAAAGTGACCCCATATTCAAGATGTACCAAATTTCAACTTAATCGGTTCATTAGATTCGGAGCAAATTAAGGGTTCCGTTTTTTTCTTTTTGAGGTACGGAACCCTAAAAAGCTCTGTATTCAATCACGTCCGTATATGTATATGCAGAACAGCCACTGATAATAAGTCTCAATCACGACTATTATGTTAACGGAGCAACTCGCTCGTAATCGACTTGTTCCCAGCTATCGGCCGCTGAGCCAGTCTAGTACAACGGCAAGCCTACTCGACCGCTGAACACGTATTTATCCACTATTGATCGATTAAGAGCACAGGGGTCCTACACTCATATCAATTCAAGTCATCCACTTAATTTGGAATAGATGACAATTAATTGGAATGAAGTTACCGTAATAATACTTGAGCTAGGTTTAATTTTATGATCTCACTTGAGAATATCGAATCCCCGACCTGTCTCAATCGACACGCACTTGTAATAAGTCTCGGTATGTCGGGGACTTGGTTAACAGAGCTCATTGATTACTTCGTGGAAATGAATCGTTCTAAGAATATTATGTTCTATCAAAGTAAACAATGCGGGAATGTTCAACACCGTCTATCAGGCGGAGTGTGTGGGCATCATACAAGCGGACCACGCCATAGAGGCCAGGAGAGTTACGGACACTCACATACGCATACTCTCCGACAGCGCCTTACTTCTCCAATCATCAGAACATAGTAACCAATGCAAAACAACATAATAAAGGTGCGCTGAAAGTATTGAAAATTAAACAAAATTGCCCCAAATCTCCGACACGTGGCAATAATTGCCGATAAATACCCATATAAGCACATTCATGTATATAAATGTACACGTGCCGCAATATACTCTAAGGGTTATTACGGTTTTTGCGACGATACCGATGTGAACAAAAACGGCAATCTGTCAAGCTGATGATAATTAATTCCGAAACGCCATTTAACGTGTAATCCTTTGAAATACAAACATTTGAACAATGTACATGTAATGACACCACTCCAAAAAGTAATTAGGAATTAACTCACGGACCATGTTGTTTTTATGTCAAATGAATCTAGATTTTCAACTGTTCACATTTACAATATAAAACGCTAACAAACTTAAAAACAACTTAAAGCTCCGTGCACGAAAATAACCCTCTTTTGTCAATTACTTATCTAATTGTAAGAAAGTTTAAAATAATTGAAACATTAAGTCACAGTGTTCGTGGAACTAAACCATTTATGTCAGTCACTTTTCCGTTCTCAAAAATATTATGGTTTATTTCGCCTTTGATTTACTTAATAAAGATATTAAAGAATCATAAAATATATATTTTTTAAATTATGTCAAGAATACCTGAAGACTTATGTGTGATTTTTAAATTTCTTGATACGGTTTGCTAAATAATAGGAAAACATATATTACAGACAGGGAGTAAAAAAAAAAATAGTTGTGTCAACATTATTTTTCTGCTTTATTTTGTATCGTAGTTGAAGTGGTTCAGCTACATGCAATTAGACCATAATTATAATGATGGTGATATTTATGATTTTGCATGAATACTTAATTTCTTTGAAAAAAAATCCTTTTGAGCCAAATGCAAAACAAAGTACTCGACTTTTCAAATCACAAATAATTTGACAATTCAAAAGTGCCTGTAATTGATTTATTTGAAATTAATGCTTTGAGTTTGAATTTGAAATTTAATTTAAACTCTTTTTCGCTTTCTCACAAACAATGAACAAAACTGATCAAAATCATTCGATTTCGTGCACGGCACTTATGTAGACAACTTAGGAATTAAGGGCGACTTACAGCTTTTACTTAAATCTCGATTTAAACTCGACTTAGGCTTAAACTTAATTTAACGGTTTGCATGTCATCGATTTAGCTTAAACTCGATTTAAATAAACGTCAAAGTTAAACTGGCATCTGGGTCGGTTTAAGTTTGTTAAATCTCGATTTTGTATACAGACGTCATTACAGTTTTATTTTAAATTTCTCTGTTTATTTACTACTTATAATTTATGACTGACGCTAAAGAAAACAAAAAAAAAAAATAACACGATCACAAACAACATTG
Source organism: Omphaloscelis lunosa (assembly GCA_916610215.1). Taxonomy (NCBI): domain Eukaryota; kingdom Metazoa; phylum Arthropoda; class Insecta; order Lepidoptera; family Noctuidae; genus Omphaloscelis; species Omphaloscelis lunosa. The sequence goes on from OU744250.1 coordinate 23,000,727, forward strand.
ACTGTTACTACTTATATTATGACTAACGCTAAAGAACACTAGAAAATAGCACGACTCACGAGAACACAATTACAAATATTTTAACCAACACTGACTAAAATTACTTTTGAAGTTTTGACATTGATATTATTGATAAATCAAATTATTTTTTCTCTATACGCAGAACTGAGTTGCCACCACTTTTTATTTGGAAACGGAACGAAAATAATGAATGGCGAATGAAATATAGACCTAATCTCAGTTTAGTTAAATCGAATGTGAAATGTGGCTGTGCAAGACATGCTTAATGAGATTTAAGTTAAGTCTAGCTTAGGTCAAAATCGAGATTTAATTAAACCGAGCTTTGTATCATTTTGCTGCAAGTCGCCCTAAGTCACGAAGTACAGTTAGACTAATTTTCTAAATTGTTTTTCTTAAGTGCATTGCTGTGTTCTTTAAATTCATCGCATTTCTACAGGCAATGTTCTAATGGTCCTCAGATTAATATTAAGTCTCTAAATTATAAAAAAGTCTAAAGAAAACATACTTACACTAAGTTGTTTACGTCGATTATATTAACTTTTGGAATAAGGGTGTTGACGTAAAATGTTATAATTCGTATAAGGTCGGTTGCTTGGGCATCACGGCATCATTAAAATATTCAATCCGGTCGGGGTTAAGTATCGGACGGGCAGCGAGGGGTGCCCCCCTCTCTCCTGGGGTTCAGGGAGGTGTGGGAGGCGGGGTAGACTGCGCTATGTATATATAAAATATAAATAGCACACGTGACCTGCTTGACCTTGAAGGAGGCAGTGGCTCGAGTCGGCTCGACACGGCGCCCAGTTGCCATGCCCGAACTGGTCTCATCTCAAGCACCTCCATCTTGGTAGAAAGAAATGTTCTCATCAAAATCGTTCAAATCCATTTTGTACAGAAAGCTACTCTCGCTAGCTTGGTACGGAATCCTAACCTTAAACTTAGTATTCTGCCTTTGCTTAAATAACTAAATTATATAATTTTCCTTGGTCTTTCCAAATGGATGAACTGTTTAAAGTTCATAGCACGAATAAACTCGGTTTCCGGACCGGAAAAACTGCTCTGCGGGTTAGGACGTATAATTTTAGACAACGTATCACCACAAGTCGGAACGGTCAAACGCACCGGTTGTTCCGGGTCCATGCACATACCGGCCCGGATGGAACTGACGACACTGTCGGGAATACCCGAAGGTCGGCACAGATTTAACACTATGTATGTATCTACACACTGCAAGCTTAGCTATATTCATACATCTCAAATCGCAAGGGAGCTTCCCTTACTTGTCAGCTTAATTACGAATCAAAGAATGTTCAATTTATTATTGGGACTCCAGACGATTTGCCGTACACTTAAATATTATTATTTTGTTAGCTGATTAGAACAAGAGATGCGTTGCTTTCACTTCCGCGTGCACATCATAATTACTTTTGGAACCGTTTCTGAAACTTCTGCTTCCCGCAATCTCATTTCTAAAAACTTTCTAATTTACTTAAAAACCGTAAATATAAGCAAAATAAATTTGAGCTCCGAAAACAATTTCCGGAAACTATTCTTAGTACTAAAAATAAAGGTTCTACTCAAAGTCTTTAAAATAATAAACATTTGATATTCGGATTTTTCTGACTCGGCGAAGCTTTTATTTTCATTATATATTTGGTCACCAGTTTGGAGCATAGACACGATCTTAGCTAGGTTCAAACCCCGATCCCTAATAATAGGCTACTTCAATGCAAACGGCATTAGAAACCAACGCGAA